>CM035422.1:43916256-44446256 GCA_020310875.1 Ceratopteris richardii
GGTACTGTCAATACCTGCTTTGTACCAGACCCTTCTTGCTTCAGAGTTGTGTTGTAGGCCCTCTTAGCTTTCCAATGACACTATACAAGTGCCTATGTACTTTAGAAATGATGTGAGAAATGATTGAACCAAAACAGACTACTTCCAAGTTGAAGGATCAATGAAAACTTTATATTTTTATTCACACACCTGTCGTTGTTATGCTCCGTGTTTCCAGTACATTAGGAATTAGAAAAATTCCTTTTGGAGATATCAAATTAGCTTAATGAGCTAATGATTCCAAGTAGAATCACTTAAACTGATGCACTATACAGAGAGCAATCAATTTAGCAATCAAATCATTACCCTCGATTTTTTAGGACCTCTACAGAGTTTGATCAATGGGTACTTTGATGCGGTTTTCTCCAAATTGGTTGAATGGATTATCTTCAAAATTTGTGAGAATGTAGAGGACTTAGAGTTGATTCCAACAAGCTATAGAATATTGAAGATGAAGGAATCACTGAGATATGAGCAATACAAAAAGACTCTTCTGAGTAACTATGACAGAGAGACCATAGATGAAAAGTATTGATCTATGGTATTAGAACACAATGTTGTACAAGGTCATAGGCATGATAATCAAAGCCTAATGATAATGAGTGGTGCAGGCTATGATGTAAGCCTCACTCTCTTACAATGTAGTCAAGGAGGACTCCGAATTGGAGTCACATAGCCACGAGTTTTTTCAGTCATCTTTTATAGATGATACATTTGAATTTTGAATTTGAATTCTTCATTGGATCTCACTAAAAGTGTTCCTCCAATCCAGGAGATATTCTCTCAAGTAAAGTCGTGCCTTTTCCGACTAACAAACTCCACGAGTTTAGTGGTGGTTACAAATATTCTTCCAAGTCAAATTGACCTTTACAAATGGTAAAAGATAAAAGCTTCCTAGCAATGGTTCCCATGAGCTTCAATTAGTTGAACATAAACTCTAGTCAAATGTGTAGGCTTGATATATGCACCATCAAAAGTATCAAGCATATCAAGCTGCCATCTGAGCATCTCTTTGTGTAGAGACAATGATCCTCATTGCTTCGAGAATAGCCTTGAGACTTCATAAAAGCATCAAACTTTTGGTACCATTGTCTAACGGACTATTTAAGTCCATACAAGCTCTTCTTAAGCTTATAAACTAGACTTTCCTTGCCAGGAACTACATAACCCTTTGGTTGTTCCATATAGATCTCATCTATAAGATCTCCATGCAAGAAAGCAGTTTTCACATCCATTTGGACTAGCTCTAAGTCCTCCATTGCAACGAATCCAAGCAACATGCACAAGGTAGTCATCTTGACCACCGGAGAGAAGATTTCCTCGAAATCAACACCATGTTGTTGCTTAAAACCCTTTGCAACAAGTCGTGCCTTATACTTTGGAGAAGCACTATCTGATCTGAATTTCAGCTTATATACCCATTTACATGGTAAAATTTTCTTGCCTTTTGGCAAAGGTACCAAATCCCAAGTACCATTCTTGTGAATAGAATCTAATTCACTCTTCATGGCAGGCTCTCACTTGACATGATCATCTATTTGCATAGCCTCTTTGTAGCAAGAGGGCTCATCGGCATCTGTTACCATAACAAAATCTAAACCTGGAACATATCTATTAGGTGGATGTGAGACACGTGCAAAACGTCTCAATGGTTGCTGAACAGGGATATGTGCAGACTGATCTAAATGGACATTCTCTTGAACATCCCTATGTGCAATATTTTTATGCATGCTAACTGGAGGACTGGTATCCTCAAACACCACTCTTCTCACTTCAACCTCCTTAATGGGCTATTTATGCATCTTAGACTCATTGAGCATGACATCACTACTTCTGATCACTGACCATGTTTCAAGATCCCATAAGGGATATCCACTATTCATCCTTTCAACTACACCATTCTGTACTGGGGTATAAGGAGCTGTAAACTCTCTACGAATCCCTCTAGACTGACAAAAAAGGTTGAATTCATGTGAGGTATACTCACCTCCATTATCTCAATGTAAAGCCTTAAGCTTAGTTCCTTTTTCAGTCTCAACTGAAGCAAGCCATTTTTTGAAAGTAGGGAATACCTCATCCTTCGATTTGATAAGATATACCCAAGTTTTTCTAGTAGCATCATCTATGAAAGTGACAAAGTAAAGAGAACCACCTAAGGACCTAGTTAGCATAGGACCACACACATCTGTATGAATGAGATCTAAAGGCTAAATTGAAGAGTCAATTTGCGTTCTATGCACATTTCTAGTTTGCTTTCCATATTGACAATGCTCACAAAATGAAAAATCGGAGAAAGATAACACAGGTAAGTAGCCAGAATGAGAAAGATTTTCCATTCCACTACGAGATATATGGCCCAAATGACCATGCCAAATACAAGCCATAGGCTGTTCAATAACATCTAACAAGTGTTCTTTCTGTGATACAAATAAAGGGTAAAGTGAGCCAACTTTGCTTCCTTTTGCAATAATCATATTGCCCTTTGATATGCGAAAGGACTGAGCATAGAAGACCACCTTGTAACCAAAGTCATCAAGTTGACCAATTGACATCAAACTACGTGATAACTGAGGTACATGGCATACATTTTGCATAGTGAATTTGAACCATCAATGAACTGCACAACCACATCTCCAATCCCCACAACATCACATTGGTAAGAATCACCAAGTCTCACAGTACCAAGAGACTTTGCTGCATAATTAGAGAACGATTCTCTATGTGGTGACACATGGAAAGAAGCACCAGAATCTAGTAACCAAGTGTGGGAAAGAGAATCAGCCATAAGAGCCTCAATTGACACAGTACTATCAAGTGTCAACACATCAGCATCATCAGAAATAGCATTAATTTCTTCAATCTTCACAGTCGAAGTAGATGGTGCAGGTAACTGTTTAACATGCCCATCAACATTATGTCCTTTACCTTTAGCATTCTTTAATGCATAATAGTCTTTCTTCATGTATCCTTTCTTATGAGAATAATGGCATTCGATATCCCTCTTCCTTGATTTACTTCTACTCTTATTTTGTTGACCATTCTTTTCCTTGTTCTTGCTCCTGCCACATTGTTGATTCTTTCCTTGGTAAGAATCACGAACACTATATGCATCTGCACTCTGAGTGCCAACCATAGATTTTCTACGAATCTCCTCACTCAAGAGTGCTCCACATATGTCATCATAGACGAGTTTACCACTAGGTGCACTATTGGTAATAGCTGTGCAAAATGTATCCCATGATGAAGGCAAGGTGCATAACAACAATACTGCTTTCATTTCATTATCCATGTCCATTTTCTGAGCTTGTAACTGAGAGAATATAGCATCAAAATCATTTAAATGAGCAGCAACACTATCTGTGTCCTTCATACGAAGGTCATATAATTTTCTCATCAGATAGAATTTATTTGATGCCGTCTCTTTTTCATATGTATTGCATAACTTCTTCCAAAGCTCCTCTGCACTTTCCATGTTAGATAGTGGAGCAAGAGTAGCCAAGGAGTGGCCGTAACTACTAAGTCATGTGGCTTGATTTAAGACCAACATGATTGAAGTTGTAATGGATAGAAGGATACATTTAGTATGATGTTGAACGTGAACATTATTTAGCAATCATAATTTCCATAAGGCTAGCAACTATGAAATGATTCGAGGGGACCATTAATGAGACAAATGGGAGTGGTGCAATATTGAGATTTTAATTTTCCAATTATTTGAAATATAATGGAATTACAACTAGGATCAATGTAGATAATCATATGTATTACCATACAATGGAGAGTAGTTCACATGGATGAGGACAAGTATGCGATGAATAATTAGAAGAATCTTTGTTGGAGTAAGATGGTAATCTCTAGATATGTAGTGTTGTGCAAAAGGAAAAAAATCAGAGTAATGATAGGAGAAATGGCTATGAAAGAAAGATCAAAATGATCAATTGATTCTACAATAGATGTATCCATGTATGAACTATGCATGAAAAAACATGTGAAGAAGGCTACACCTAGAAGAATTGATCATGATTGAGGCATTGAAAGGGTTAGAGGGCTCAACAAGCAACATGAAACATGTATTGGGAATATTAGAGAAACTAAAATAATTGAAAAATCATAAGGCTAAAGGACAACACATTTGAGAACATGCTCAAGTGCAAGATAGGGAATGGACAATAAGAATTAAAGAAAGAATGAAAAAGAAATTATTGGAGTTAAAGAAATAAGAAGAATGTTGATGTACTTTGGTAGTGATGTGTGTGATCAAACTTACGACTATCGAGGTAGATTTTTCCTCTTTGGGAGTTTTTTCCCATGTCTTGTATATACGTTGCTAGACCTAGCGATATACTCATCTTTTCTAGTACACTCACTTGGTAATACACTAACTGTGTTGTGCTCCAAGCTTCTTCTTCTTTGTCGTGTTGTTTGTGTGCTTCCATAGTCCTCTGATGCCAACAATGGGTATTAGAGAAGATCATTATTTTCTATAGGGCATTGTAAACACTCTTTTGATCACAATATTTGAATCTCGTGAAATTTGGTGAGCATACTAAAGGTTAGCATAAATTGAAAATGGATTTTCTTTTGTGGCATCAAAATTTTGATTTGGGCTTGTTTTCGCTTCAGAATGCACTATCATAGAGACTATGCAAGCAGTTTTTTCCTTTTGTGCGAAACATATATACAACTTTAAGTTCTCCTATACAAGAATATCAAAGTTTCTTATAGATATGGTGGAGCTTGATAGGTATTTCTATTCAACATTTTTAAAACCATTCAATGTTTTGCATCAGGGTATATTCATTGGCCATGGCTGAAAGCAATGATGTATTTTGAATGTTGGTTATTGATGATAAGTTGGATGGTTCTAACTACCCATCCAGGCATACATGATGCATCATGTATTGGTAGAAAAAGGCTTGTAAAATATTGTTAGGGGTGTTCAAATATGTCCTCCTACTCCTACGGAAGTTATGATATTAGGTGATCTAGGTGTTGTCAAAGATGATAACCTTCAATTTCTTGGTGCTATTGCAGTTCTTTTGTAGCTACTATAGAGCAGAAAGTGGAAAAAAGAGTGAGAATATGAGAAAGGACCTCCCTGGAGTAGAGTTTGACCATACCCTCACAATGTATAGCTTAAATCAAGATAGTATTTTGAGATGATTCTAGGAATACCATTCATGCATCAATGAAAAGTATGCAAGAGTGGATGAGCAATGCTCTACATTTGAAACACTTAGGTATTATAACTATAATCAATCTTTATACCTTCGAACATAGATATATATATCCCATTTGATGGAACAATGTACATAAAGATGGGGATTTTCTTTCGGAACATCATCAGACATGGAGCCTTAGATGCACGAGGATGTGAATTTGTGGTTTTGTAGAAAATCTCGTAGACAAGAGCAATGACTAATGAGAAGAGATCTTACACATTACAAAATACAAGATAGAGCAATTGATGACCCAACATACATTCCTCAAAGACTTAAAGGTGATGTATTTAAACAAAATGGTTGGATGCAAATCCTCGCCACAATGGATGTTATGTTGATGAAAATACAATGATTGGAAATCTTGACAATGAAGGTTATGACATTAATGGATTTTTTGTGCTCTCAATTCTTGAGGAAATAAAAAAAGGAGAACCATACTAGCACAAGATGAAATTTCATATGATGACACATTATTATCCATTCACCTAGAGCCTAAGTTTGATAATAAAGATGAGTTCTTGAAGGAGATCCAACTTGGAGACTATATACGAGATCCTATAAAATTTACATATCCCATATACAAGGTAGATAAACCTAACAATGAAATTACTACCTCAACAGATAGGAAATTAGTTGAGTTTGAGCCTCCAAAATAATTTGAAACATAAAAGGTAAAAAGAGGAAATTCATAGCTTTAAGACCAAAGAGAGAAGCCAACATAAGAGAGCCTTATGAAAACCAAGAGACGAAGAAGAAATTGGTTGTCATGGTGGAAGATAATTAAGAAAAATGCACTTATATCAAAAGTGTTGTATAAAAAATCGAAGAGGCTCAATCCAACTAAAATTGAAGAGGAAATCGATAAAATCTTAGAAGACCGATTTATTTATGATATTGATCACACTCAATGGCTGTTTTCCATCATTGTTGAGCCCAAAAAGAACAAAAAATAAGAGTTAACATCAACTTAAAGAAGTTCAATGTTACAACCATAAGGAATAGTTATCCACTACCATCATTAATCACCTCTTGGAGAGGGTAGGGGGCAAGGATGTTTATAATTTTCTTGATAGTTTATCAAACTATAAACAAGTTGGAATTGCATCTAAGGATCAACATAAAAATAAGGATCAACATAAAAATACATTTGCTACATTGGGAAATTTATGCTTTCAAAGTGTGCATGTTGGACGAACTAATTCCCATGTGAATTTCCAAGACACATGTCATGTTTTCATTTAATTTGTTAGGAAATCGTTGGAAGTTTATGTGGATGCCTTGTGCACATATTCTAGAAATGATCAAGTCGAGAACACCAAAAATATTTTTTGCATAGTGTTCACCAAACAAATGAACAAGAAGCACTCTGATTGGGACAAACTACATCATGTTCTTTGGGCCTATAGAGTAGCATACAAAATAGTGTTAGCAACCAAACTAGTCAATTTGATGTATGGACAAAACACTATTCTGCCCATAGAATTTTTAACACCTATTCTAAGAGTAGCATAAACTTATGAGTGAAAAATTCACGAGGTTTCAATTCATGTTCAGTTGCTAGAGAAATTACGTGAGATGAGACTTAGAGCTGTGTTGGACATTTATGCTGCTAAAGGGAGGAAAAAAGTCTATTATGATGCACATATAACAGATAAAGGTTTATAAGAAGGTGACTTTGTTTTAGTGTACACATTGAAACAACATGCCAAAAATCTTTCAGAGAGACACCATGGACCATTCATCAAAAAAATCTCCACAAAAGATGTGGTCCAATTAGCAACTTTGCAAGGTAAAATCTTGCTCAATTACATTAGTGATGCCACATCAAGAGGTATCTAGAGCTCTTGACAGATGATATGTTGGCAAAAATTAAAATGGTTGAAAATAAAAAATATGGAGAGACAAAATAAGAGTAGAAGCTCAAGAAGCTGCTAGGTAGAGAATGTAAGAAAATTATAGCACACCTGAATAGACCAATAGACACAGTTGAGAGAAAAATGCAAACAAAGATAGATGCAGACTAAGAGATACAAAACTCAAATTCTAAAATTTCCAAGAGTGATGGTGTTGTCCACCCATGCACTCCCAATGTGGAGCTTAGATGGTGATCGAGACAGAATCTAGATAATGCATTTTGTGCACATTCCGAGTTTGCTTTCCATATTGAAAATGCTCACAAAATGAAAAATCAAAGAAATATAACACAGGTAAGTAGCAGAATGAGAAAGATTTTCCATTCCACTACGTGATATATGGACCAAATGGCCATGCCAAATATAAGCCATGGGTTATTCAGTAACAGCTAACAAGTGTTCTTTTCGCGATACAAATAAAGGATAAAGTGAGCCAACTTTGCTTCCTTTTGCAGTAACCATATTGCCTTTTGATATGCAAAAGGATTGAACATAGAAGACCACCTTGTAACCAAGGTCATCGAATTGAGCAACTGACATCAAACTACATGATAACTGAGGTACATGGTGTACATTATGCATATTAAATTTTGAACCATCAATGAATTCCACAACCACATCTCCACTCCCCACAACGTCACACTGGTAAGCGTCACCAAGTCTCGCGGTGCCAAGAGACTTTGTTGCATAATTAGAGAACCATTTTCTATGTGCTACCATCAACATTTTTTGGTTTAAATTTAGCATTCTTTAATGTATAATAGTCTTTCTTCATGTGTCCCTTCTTATGACAATAATGGCATTCGATCTCCCTCTTTCTTGATTTAATTCTACTCTTATTTTGTTGACCATTCTTTTCCTTGTTCTTGCCCCTGCCATGTTGCTGATTCTTTCCTTGGTAAGAATCATGAATATTATATGCATCTCCACTCTGAGTGCCAACCATAGATTTTCTATCAATCTTCTCACTCAAGAGTGCTCCACATATGTCATGATAGACCAATTTACCACCATATGCACTATTGCTCATAGCTGTGCAAAACGTATCCCATGATGATGGCAAGGTGCATAACAACAAGACTGCTTTCATTTTATTATCCATATCCATTTTTTGAGCCTATAATTGGGAGAATATATCATCAAACTCATTTATATGAGCAACAACGATATCTGTGTCCTTCATGCGAAGGTCATATAACTCTCATCAGATACACTTTGTTTGATGTCATCTCTTTTTCATATGTATTGCATAACTTCTTCCAAAGCTCTTGTGTACTTTCACAGTCTAATACTATAAAGTAAACATTATCTGCCAGGTGCAGTCAAATGGTAGACCTAGCCATTTCATCTAACTCATCCCAATCATCATCGTCCATGTCAGTAGGCTTCTTTGAGATTCCATTTAATGGCTTCCATTGCCTCCTCTAAATCAGCACATCTTTAATCTAATTCTTTCATAGAGCAAAGTTTGTGCCATCAAAATTTCAGATCTCAAAATGGTCTTTACCCTATAAGTTATAGCTCCTCCTCGAAACACTGCCATTAGACCCTCATCCACCAGATGTGCCTAAGACCTATGATGCCATGATGGTAGAGAACTGAATGGAGTGATAATGGAGCTAAAAGAGTCCAGACCTCACTTAGACCCAATGAAGGATGACCAAATGTCAAATTCTAGGAGAGAATTCAGCAGTCTTCCCAACGGTAATGACCAACCAAAAAGGAGTATGTGAGAATAAATGTGCTCACATCAATAAGTGTATCAAGGAATAAATCGACCACTGTATAGTTGACAAAGCCAAAAATCTAGAAAAATTTTACAGGAGTATCCTCTACAAAATGATCATATGATCAGTGTCAAAATATCATAAAACTATAAGTATTGACATGTTTACTTGCATAGTGAATCCTTGACTCCACTGCATATAATGAGTTACCCAAAAAAAGCCAACTTAGCTTATCGAGCACCTATGAACAACTATCATACATCTCCTATGGCAAGGTTGGGTATGTCTTCCACCTGCATCACCAAAGAGACCCCAACATTTGGGTGTCTCCCAGTTAAGAAAACCTCACCACGACCCTCTTTATTAAACATAAAAGGCTTTATGCAAAAACGTAACCGCTATATCATGACCACATGGATCTACATAAACGATATCCACAAAAGCATACATAGTGTGTATGTGATCAATAAATGCAGTAAAATGGCATGAAAAGGCTGAATTCACTACCCAAACACTGGCCAACAACACCTGCAAGTGTTTGGCAACTTTGTTCTTTAGGCTCAAAAACCTACATAGACTTGCGGTGGCTACTCCCACCACAACCAATACCTTTCAAGAAACCTGTAGATTGACTAGTGTGGATGAAAACAAAACTCCAAAAGGTGAGCATTCATTTTTGAAGAAATACAAAGAACACTTCTTGATGTTCTTAGACCTTTGTGAAGAGAACTATGCACGAAGTACTCTTGAATGGCTCCAAAAGACACCCCAAAATTGCTTCATAAATAGGCTCTGAAAATATAGAATGAAGCTTTGAGGACCCAAAACTTGTTGAAGATAATGTGTACCTTAGTCTTTCCCCTTCTTCAAGCACCACAAGAGTGTAGCTTAGTGGCAAGAGATTGCCACAGTTAAGCGAGCTCCGAGGGGAACAATATTGGGATGGGTGATCTATAGGAAGTATCAGGAACCTCTATCTTCCTTGATCGTTGAGTTCCTCCCTCACGCGTAGCCAACGGTGCCAATGGTGACTTTGGTGACTCGGATGACAAGGTATGCCAAGGTCTATGCCTTGGACGCTACCTTAGTTGTAAGCATTGGAGAAAGCCTTGGGTGGGTGGGCGAGAGCTCACTTGGCTTGCACAAAAGGAACAAAGCTTTTGCATCAAAATGCTCTAATACCAGTGAAGTAATTTGACAATGCTGCACCACAATGTTCTCTCCTTCTTGAGAGCTCCACGGTGATATCCTCGGAGTAAAAAACCAAGCTCCAAGCACCACACATGATACTCCACACAGATGCTACATAATATGCAAAAAGAAAACACAATACACAAGGAGCATGAACACAGACTTCTTAGGTGTTACAAATGCGGTCAAACTTATAGTGTGTGGCTGACCATGCCACTATATGTTTTATTAAAGAACATATACAAAAGTGTCCGGTGGCCATTTGGCCTTTCACATGGGCACTAACGGTAACATGATCCTCTCCTTGTGTATGAGACTGTGTGAGACCACTCGTTCTTATCTCCTTTCTCAAGATGGTTAGGACTAGATGTTTGAACAAAAATAATGGCCCAAAGACTCTAGTACATTTAAAAGTGTGATAAACATTGGGTTAACATGGTCGATGTAGGAATCCATCGAAGAAACAAACATTTTTGTAGCTACCATTAATGGAAAAGAACTAGCATGCCTAGGGAAACAATGATCCTTTTGAATTTGGAAGTGATAGTCTGTTTAGAAGAATTTTCAATAGTTGACGAAGAGGACATGGAAGATCAGCTTATCTTAGGACATGATTGGTAAATCAAGCATTCTAAAATAGTAGATTACATGTTAGGATGCGTAATGGTGCATAATGGGCATATGCATGGCACTTCATCATTTTTTGATCCACACATTTTGTATTTGCATCTGAGTGCTTTCTTGCATCTCATGGCATACATGCCTTTAAGCCTCTTATAGCAAACTTAACTTGCCCCAAAATCCATGGTTGATGATTGCTTCCTTATCCTCTCTCTTAAGGTGTGGTTCAACCATCTCCTACTAGGGTTATGTGACACAAGCCATCTCTTGCTCATATGTGTGTCTTTGGTTTTCTGGCATATACATTCATGCCTGAACAACAACATAGGAAATTGGATGATAAATCAGTGAAATGTAATCTTGTTGGGTATAGTTTGAAAAGTGAAGGCTATCATCTCTATCATCCATAAACTATACACATTTTGGTAAGCCATGATGTTGTTTTTGTGGAAGATACAATTCAACCATTACTTTCATGTAGTAAGAAGACTTATGTTACCTCCAAAGATGTGTATGAAACTTTATGCCTCTTTTTATAGGTGGACAATCAAGTGCTGGTCCGAATGAGGAAATTCTTTAGCCTTTATAGGTTTCAAATGATGATGCAAATCATTCCATTTCTGATGCAGATTTACATATTGCACTTGTTGATGAGAGGGTCGACATAGAAGAGTCAAAAATTATGGCTAAATGGCTAGTGAGAAATTTGAGAGACAGAAAATTAGATGCACCTCTGTTATATCATAGTTGTTCAGGCTCTTATAGTGCTTCATTTGCATCGAATTGCTATGCAATGGCTACCTCTAGTCTTTTTTATGAGAATGAGCCTGTTTCTTTTGATGAAGCAGGAATCAAAAAAATTGGATGGTTGTTATGAAATCAAAATATGATGCTATTATGAAGAATGGTACTTGGTCTTTATGTGGTTTGCATCAAAGAAATAAGGCCATTAGCACTAAGTGGGTATAAAAAATGAAACGTAAACCTAATGGAATAGTTGATAGGTATAAGGCGAGGCTTGTTGCAAAAGGTTATGCTCAAGAGTGAGGCATTGGTTCCAATGAGACCTTTCCCACATGCCAATTGGCCACTTTTTGTAGCATCTATGGATTTACAACTCATCATGATTGGAATGTACATCAGCTGGACATTCAAATTACATTTCTAAATGATGACTTACATGAAGAAGTGTATGTATTTCATTCCCATGGTTTTGTATAACAAGGTCATGAAACAAAAGTGTGCAGGTTGAGGAAGGAATTATATGGTTTGAAGCAAGCACCACGTGCTTGGTATGAAAAATACATGCCTACTTGATTGCACATGGTTTGGAGAACATTCCAACCTAAGGCACCTTATATGTTAAGTGTGCAAATGATGTACTTCTGATCATTGTTGTATATGTTGATGCGATGATGCTCACTAGTCCTAATGAGATACATAATGATGAATTTAAGGTTGATTTGCATGCCTCTGTCAAGATATTAGATTTGGGGCATTTGCATAATTATTTGGGCATTTAGTTTATGCAAGTGATGGGGGAATCTGTCAAACAAGTTTATGGTTGATTCTTCATGATGTTGGAGATGGACCTGATGTTTTTCTCTATCAACAAGCAACTGGATGCTTGATTTACTTATGCATAACTCCGCAATATATTTAGTTTGTTGTCTCTTAGATGGGAAGGCTCATGCATTGCCTAGGTGGCAAGCATTGGCATGCGATTAAGCACATCTTTCACTATTTGAGTGGTACCCAGCCACTTGGATTGTTTTATGCCAAGAGGGGATCATTGTTGCCATATTTAGTTGCTTTTTCTGACTCAGACTGGGCTAGTGACTATGACACTCATGTGTGTCCATGAGTGGTTTTTGCTTCATGCTTGATAGCTCATACAAATTTTAGTTGAACAAGAAGTAGCCTATTGTGGCCACTTCTAGTTATCAGGCTAATTATAGGGAAGCTTGCACAATAGCTATTGAGTTTGTGTGGCTCATATGCCTTTTGGCTGATTTGGGTGTTGGTAAATATTTGGCCACCACCATCTTCATTTACACTTTGAGTGCATCGGGAGTTGCAAGGAACCTTGTGTTCCACGGTCATACAAAGCACATTCGAGGTGCATTATCATTATGTTAGGAATAGGTTCTCTACTTGAGAGATCAAATTGGCATATGTGTCCGCACATGATAATGTTGTAGAACTTTTCACAAAGGCTCTACCCAGGGAGATTTTTGAAGCTTTTCGAAAAGATCTAGGCTTACTTCCTTTTGTGGATTGATCTCTTTCCACATAGCTTGACACTTCCTTATACATGAGTGCCACCTCCTTCTTCATTGCATCACTCCCAAGGGGGATTTGTTTATATATCTCAATAGTGATATGTGAACACACCTAGGACCATTGAGGCATTTTTCCCCTTCTTTTGGAGGTTTTTTCCAAGGAGTTGTATATATGCTTATAACCCTAATGGGTCACTTATCTTTGAACAATTGCTTGGTAATACATTATGTATTCCTTTGAGCTCCAATCTTCTTCTACTTCCTTGTGTTGTTCGTGTGCTTGTGCAAACCTCAAACTATATATATATATATATATATATATATATATATATATATATATATATATATATATATATATATATATATATATATATATATATATATATATATATATATATATATATATATATATATATATATATATATATATATATATATATATATATATATATGTATGTGTGTGTGTGTGTGTGTGTCTGTGTATGTGTGTGTGTATGTGTGTGTGTTTTCATTTATTATTTATTTAGTTACTTCTTATTTATTTATTTATTTATTTATATGTAGACATAGAGAGAGAAACATTCGGGGGGTTCAAATGGATCTCACCCTCATACCCCAACACAAAGCACCCTTTTACCTTGTATATACAAAAGATATGTGTCCAACTTCCTAGAAGAGAGAAACCCATAGTTTAGAATCCTTAGATCAATGAAAGCATATCTTGTTGATATTATCATGATGCAAGCAGAAGATTCTATCAATAATTCTTCTCTTTATCAGCACCTTCTTCTTTTGAGTATCGTATGAGTGATGGTGAGGCCTAGTCAACTTGGTAGGTAAGAAATTCAAACCAAACGAATGGCAAACCAGCAACAACTCCTAAACAAAGAACAAATCTCAAAGGGAGCTCATAAAAATTGATAACATTAGCAAAGCAATAAAATACACCTAATAGCAACATAGCTCATGTGGAAGGGTTTTTGGCCTCCCTTGGGTGGGGCAAGGGTTCAATTCCCATGGCTCACAGTGATGGAAAAAATCCTCAGCCTTCTCATGATCAAAATTGTAAGATCAAAATTCGTTTTTTTAAATATGGGTAGTAAAGGATTATTCGCCAAACCAACATCAAATACATGAGTAAAACAAAATTGGCAACCCAATCATGACCACAAGACATGTAAGATCTTGAAGACGTTGAAAGTATGAGAAATTTGGGTCACTAAGTAACTCTTAAAAACTCAACAAGGCCATATCCAACTTTCTACCACCTCGACTATCACTTGCTCTTGCCACATCATAAAAAAGCTATCTTTTCTTAAATGAATACTCGAAGGATTTATCTCGTCATGCTTATCTCTCGTAATCTTAAGCATGCACATTAAAGCATATCAAAATCATCATCATATAACATAAGTAAATGATTATTTTATCAATGAAAACTAAAGATAAGAAAAGACCCAATAGTAATAACCTCTTGACAATCAATCAAGTACCCTCCTAGTGCATCACTATTGGACTATACACCTAATGTATGCATGCATATGGAAACAAAAACATGTCCTTACACAAAGCACCATTCTTTTAAGCCTATGCAGGACTATCATCACCTATGGAAATGGAAATTTATCCGATTACTACAACCATTGCCACCAGTAATTACTATTTTTCCTTCGAGATCACCTTTAAGGGTTCAATAATTATTCACAAGTATTTCTTCCACTTCCAATGTTGAACAACTACTAAAAACATTATATCGTGTGAAACTGATCAAGCCTAAAAGGCACATTGATTCCCAAACATTTCTATCCTTTCAAGTATCAATCTAGATATTAGAGAAATTACTAGAGCCATATCCCAAAAAAAAAACGAAATAAAAAATGATATCCTTAAAGAAAGGGCAAATTGAAAAGCATGAGTAGCTAGGAGAATCGAATATGTACAAAAAAAGTTAAAACAATCAAATGAAGTTATGAAGACTAAAAAAATATGCATTAAAGCAACCTTCTGCATAGCATCATGATCAAGTAATTAAAAGAAGAAATCAACAAATTAAAGACTCAAAAGGATCAATAGATTTACGAAGACCTAATGAATAAAAATTTTTGCTTGAAGGTGATCAAAATTCACAAAATAATAACATATTCTCACTACAAGAAGTGACGAAGAAAAAGGTGGTTGTCATGGCAGAAGATGGAAAAGGGAAGTACACATACATTGGGAGTGGCATGAAACATTTCATGAGAGAAGGACATCAAGGTTAGGGGCCTCAAGAGCCCTAAAGAAAAGGTTGGTCAACTTCAAAGCACATTTAGGAATAGTAATCAACTTCAAAGCACATTTAGTCACACACGAGAATTCAAAGCGATTTTCAGTGGCCCATTGTGGAAGTAAAATCTAAATAAATCTGAAATTGAGCTTTGTAAGTTAAACCTCGACTTGCATCTCTCTTGTTATCATCAACAAAAAGAAAATCAAATACCATTATAGCCTCGTAGGAAAGCTATATTGAAGTATCAAGGTTCAAGTGTCACTTAGCATCTGAAGGAGAACACCTTGCAAGGAGAACACCTTGCAAGGAGAACACCTTACAAGGATCAAAACTCGAGGGAACTAGAGAAGCTTGAAAGTGACAAGGTGAGTCAATATTACTTTTATTCTTTGGCGCAAATCCAAGTGTGACATTAAAAAGGCATTGAGCTTAGTGGATCCGCGAGTCTTAAGAACACTCTCCTTGTACCAAGGAAGGGGCATTCGTTTCATTTCTATGAGACTATTGACCTATGTAATAGTGCTTCTATTGAAAAGAAGGAGCAATAAAGAGAAAGGGGAGTTGATTTTACGTCACTTAAAAAAGCATTGAAAGGACCACTAGCACCCTTTAAGCATTGTAAAGAAGCACATCACAACATGCATTTCCATTTGAAAGTTCGTTTGATCATTTTGTATATTCTTCTTTTTTATTTGAATGGCTACATGCAGAAATGCACATAGTACATACCCCTCCTGAAATATTGAAACCTAATTATGTTCTATCATTTTTACATGCCTTTGAGATTGGGGCAAACATTGAGACACCAAAATCTATCAAAATTCATCTCTCTTCTATAGGAAGTAGTTTCATACTTTTAGCCACACATGAGAACTCTCACATATGGTGGCCTTTGAGGATATACACACAAACCCCATGAATCCTAATGAGGCAAAACCATCAAGCAAAGACTATCGGACCATTCTAGAATCCTAGAGATTCAATGCCCATAGATGATAGAATAGCATCTACCTAAATTGACTTAATCGACAAGTAGTTATGCCAAAACCCTAATTGCTTATTGTTGAAGATAAATGTACAAGCTCATTTTCACATGAGCTATGCTTGGATAAACTTACCAAATATAAAGATAAAGGAAAATAAGAGAAAAAGAAAAAAAGGAAAAAAATTCTAGTCAAATTTCATGATGAGTAAAAGATACAATATTTGCCTTATAGTAAGTGGCATGTAGTGGGCAATCAAATGAAATTGGCCGGTTAAGAAGGAGGCACAAATTTCTTCACATACTCATTGGTTATAAAAGTGGAGTGGGAGCACGTTCTAAACAAGGAGAGAAAGAGGCAAGATCTCCCAATAGTCGGATCTCGTCATTTTGTCATTTTGTCTTCCCATAGACTCCTTCCAGCCGCACGTCATTTTGTACACAACTCTGTTGTGAAGCTCATATCTCAGTGTATATCTAACCATTTCTTGTGTTCAAACACTCAATGGAAAGCTTATCTTGTTTACTTTATCTGTAAAAAATATCTCCTTGAAAGCTTATATATTCTGTGATATATCAATCAAAGATTGAAGTCTAGTTTTTTAGCATACCTATGTAGATAGGTAGTCTATTTTGGTTGGTTAAGTTCCCCAACCAAAATGTATCCAAATTGCTTGGTTTTTAGCTTTTTGGAAAGATCTTTGCATGTAATCTATCTATATCAAATATGTCATTCAAAAGATTTATATTTTGTGAGATATCTATCAGAGAGTGAAATTTAGTTTTTCAGTATACTTGTGTGTGTAGGTGGTCTATTTTGGTTAGTTGAATTTCCTGACCAAAACTCATCCAAATTACTCGATTTTTAGCTTATTGGAAAGCTATTTGTGTACTTTCTCTGTCTCAAATATCTTCTTCAAAGGATATATATTTAGGGAGTTATCAGTCCGAGTGTGAAGTTCAATTCTTTAGCATACTTGTGTGGACAGGTAGTTCATCTTCGTTAGTTGTGTTTCCTAATCAAAAACTTGTCCAAAGTAAGTTATTTATAGCTTGTTAGAAAGCTCTCTTTTTCTACTTTGATTGACTAAAGTGTTGAGCCCATAAAAGTCATGTTGGTCAAAGTCAACTTTAGTCAAAGTCAACCATAGCCAAAGTCAAAGTCAAAAGGTCAAATTCAAATGGGTCAAAGTCAACATGGTCAAGGTCAAAGTCAACATGGGCAAAGTCAAAGTGTTCGAAGTTCAGGTGTCAAAGTGCACAGGTAGTGCACAATTAATTGTCCACAAAGGATAAATTGGGTTGTCCACAAAGGGTAAATTGGAGAAAGTGGGTTGCAGGTTGCAGAGGTATTTCTCTAATTTCCCTAAGGTTCAAAGTGTTTTGGAAGGTTCAGGTGAACCCTCCCTTATGTGCGCAAGTGAAGACTTAAAAGGAAAATGTGAAGGTATGTGAAGCGACAGCGTACACAGAAGTGAAGTATGGCCCCCCAATTAAAATTTTTGTTTTAGTCTAAAGTCACTACAGGACAAAACATGGATTTGTTGGCTGCCCACTTGTGGAGACAATCTTGGGACATCAAAGTGAGCACCAAGATACTCTTGCAGTTAGGAGCGTACCTGAATCGATACTCAAAATCAAGGCAAGGACTATTCTTGGACTATTCTAAGACGAAGCAAGGGAACATAGTCTAAGTGAGGCAAGAGAGAGAAGTGCGAGAGACACACAGTGTGCGATGTAGAGAAGTGAAGTACAAGGTGTGCATGAAGAGTGACTAAGAAGTGTGCAGAGAAGTGTTAAGCTATTCCCCCAAGGATCGCAATGTCACATTGCAGTGTGCAGGTGCCGATAGAAGGTGTCCAATCCCTCCCCCTTTGAAGTTTGGTGCAAGGTGTGCACAAGTGCAGGCTTGGAGAAGGTGGAGGTCTGGTGCAGAGGAGGCCGACAGCCTTGGGTATTTGGTATTTTGTAATTGTGCACTCTGTGGGATTTTGCACAGAAGCATTGGATTGTATTGCACATCACCATTGTATTTGTCTTATTATAATCAATCAACAGAGGCTTCCAGTGTGTATCTTTCTTCTTGTCTTTCCCTTTTCTCCTACAAACACTCAAATCCCTTCTTGTCCAAGAATTCCCCCCCAACAAAAAGGCACAAGTCCATTTGAGTTTTTTATTGAGAGTAGAAAGCTATCCAAGGTGCAACTATTTGTCCAAGTGCTGGACATACAAGGGTTCACTACATGTTTTCATTGCGCATAGGAGAAATCATTCTCAATAGGTGGTATCAGAGCAAACTTGGTGCTAAAGCTTCATCAACAGAGTTGGAGTTAAAGTAAAGCAAATGAGGAGCTACAAAACAAAGGGGAGCTTCACAAACACAAGAGCAAAGGACAATATAACTATTCGAGGTAACTCTCAAAGTTTTTGATAGTCTTCAATGGCTGACCAACTACCTAATGGCAAAAGGCTTGTGGGGTATTGTGAGCGACGATGATACTCAACCTCAAATCAATCAAGCTACGGCCACCGAAGTCCAAAGGAGGCAAGCAAAATAATGGGAAGAGAGGAAGAGGAGAGTCATGTTCCTCATTTCACAAGTCATTACTAATGCCATGGTAGGGCATATTCAACATCTAGAGAAAGCTAAGGATGCTTGGGAAGCTCTTGAAAGGATGTACTCAACAAATACCAAAGCTCAGAAACTTAAACTCAAGAATGAGTTGAACACAATCAAGAAAAGTTTGAGTCAATCCATAGCTGAATATACTTTGAAGATTAAGGAGCTAAGTGATGCTTTAGCTTCTATTGGCACAATGGTTGAACACATTATACTCTCAACGGATTGAGAGAAGAAGATGGAAGCCTTTTATAACTTCCGTTAACATGAAAGATGCATATCCAGGTTTTGAACAACTAATCCCTCATCTTGTCACAGAAGAGCTTAGCTTTGGTGGCCCCAAAGGAAAGGACAGCCATAACCAAATGTTATATGCAGGTTGAGGTAAAGGAAGGAACTCAAGAGGAGGCTCAAGAGGAAAAGGAAGAGGTCAAAACAACTCCAAGTACAAACAAAACAATTCGGAAGACAACAAGGATGCATCAAATGCCAGTAGAGGAAGAGGCTGAGTCTCCTACAATTCTCATAAAGGTATAACATGCTATCATTGTGGTAAAGTAGGACACTATGCTAGTGATTGTTGGCTGAATAATGGAAGACCAAATGGAGGCAATCAAAGGAGCCAAAGCAACTATGCAAGCACCTCAAGTGAAGGAAGCAAGGACACACTACTTGCAATGAGACATGAGTATAGAAGCTCTTGCGAAGATGAAGAAAAATGGTAGATTGATTCAGGTTGTAGTAACCATATGTCATGCCAAGGTAGTTTGTTCACTAATCTACAAGTACCAAGTGGTGATGATACTCAAAACATGATTGAACATATTGGAGATATAAGGCTTGGAGATACAAGTAGAGCACATGAACTATCTAATGTTCTTCATGTTCCTACAATTTCAAAGAACTTGATTTCAGTATGACAAATGGTAGAGAAGGGTTATCATGTCATATTCAATGAGAATGGGTGCTTCATAAAGAATTCAAAGGAAGGCTTCAAGGTCTTTGCTTCAGGTAGAAGAGAAGAAGGATGTTCACTTTGGACATCCAAGATCCACATGGAAAGGTCATGTACATTCAATGTGGGAACAAGAAGATTTCAGAGTTGACTTATGGCACAAAAGAATAGGACACATCAACATTCCAAAGCTAAAGGACATGAAAAAACATGAAGTGGTAAGAGGTGTTCCAAAATTTAATAGCATTGGACTAGATGAGTTATGTGAAGCTTGTTAACTAGTAAAGCAAACGAGGCGGCCATTCAAGAGGAGCAATTATGTGGCCCAAAATGTCTTGGACTTGATACATATGAATGTATGGGGACCAACCTTAGAGGCATCAATGGTTGGTAATAGATTTTTTGTCACTTTCATTGATGATCACTCAAGAAAGGTATGGCCATTTTGTATGAAGCAAAAATCAGAGGTGTTTTCTATATTCAAAAGATTCAAAGTTGAAGTTGAAAAAGAAACAAGAAGGCCTATCAAAACCTTAAGGTCCGATGGTGGAGGAGAATACTTCTCCAAAGAATTTTTAGATTTTCTACAAGAGAATGGGATCAAAAGGGAGTTTACTTGTAGGTATACACCACAACAAAATGGAGTAGCTGAGAGGAAAAATAGACAAATTGTTGAAATTGCAAGATGCATGCTCAACGAGATGAAGGTACCATTGTACTATTGGGGTGAAGCTACCACAACCACCATTTACTTGATGAATAGGTGCACAACATCAGGAATACATCACTTGACTCTAGAGGAGGTATATTCCAGTAAGAAACCTAATCTTACACACCTCAAAGCATTTGGATGTGTTTGCATTGTTCACATTCCACAAGAAGTTAGAACAAAGAAGGAATCAAGGTAAAAAAAAGGCATTTTCATTGGCTACTTGAAGGAGCAAAAAGGATACAAGTGTTACAACCCTTGAACAAAGGAAGTAAGAGTCTCGTGAGATGTGGTCTTTGATGAACTAAGACCATGGTATGAAGATAAAGGAAAGGAAAAGATTCTTGAAGAAGATTGTCAAGATTATGCAAGAACAAATCAAAGAGAAGTTTAACAATCAAGCACAAAGGTCTCAGGTCCAGAGGCATCTACATCAAATGAAGAATGTTCAACATGGAGGGAGAGTCATTCTTTGTCTCCAAATTCAGCTCATAGTAGAGCCGAAGAAGCAAGTGCTACCCCAAACAGTGAGATGGATGCAAGTGAAGAAGAATATGAAGAGGTAATCACTCCCAAGGTAAAGCTGAATAGGTTAAAGAAGCAACTTTCTAAAGGAAATGAAAGAAGATCTTCAAGGACAAGGTATCCAACTCAAAGGCTGAGTTATGATAGTTTCATGGCGAAACATTTTGCATGCATGATGCAAGTTATCAAAGACAAAGAGCTTGAGACATATGAAGAAGCTTGCACACAAAAGGAATGGAAGCAAGCTATGAAAGAGGAGATCAAAGCTCTCAAAGATAATCGCACATGGGAGCTAGTGCCAAAGAAAGAAGGTATGAAGATTGTTCCAAACAAATGGGTGTTGAAAGTAAAGAGGAATGCTGATGGTTCACTAGCTAGATATAAAACTAGATTAGTTGCCAAATGATTTAAACAAACACAAGACATAGATTATGATGAAGTTTTCAGCCCTATTGCAAAGATGGGAACAATTAGAACATTAATAGGAATTGGTGCTTCAAGGAGATGGCCATTATATCAACTCAACATCAAAAATGCTTTTCTCAATGGAGAACTACAAGAAGAGGTATACATGAGTCAACCGGTTGGATTTGAAAACGAAAACCATCCAGACTTTGTTTGCAAGTTGAAAAAGGCACTTTATGGCTTGAAGAAAGCACCAACAACATGGAATCAGAGATTGGTAGAATATCTAACTAAGTGTGGATACAATCCAAGTAGTGCACATCCTTCATTGTACATGAAGAAGGAAGAAAATAGAGAGGTATATATTTGCATATACGTCCATGACCTCATCATAACAGGAAATGATGTTATAGGGATTAAAGATATCAAAAGGAAGCTTGGTAAGGAGTTTAAAATTTCAGATCTTGGAGAGCTGAAATATTTTTTAGGAATTGATTTTGTTTATGGAAAAAGTGGCATCTACTTGATGCAAAGGAATTCTTTTCAGATTTGGAATGAGTGAATGCAAACCACTCACTCAACCCATGGACACAAATACAAAGATTTGCTCAAATGATGGAGAACTATTGGAAGATGTAACGACATACACAAGTATTGTAGGATCATTAATCTATGCAAACATTACAAGACCCGATTTATCTTATGTTGTTGGTGTACTTTCTCAGTTTATGCAAGCCCCGACAAGTGAACATTTAAATTCAGCCAAGAGAGTGTTGAGATACATAAAGCATACAATTAATCATGCTTTGTTTTACAAGTTTGATGAAGAATTGTAGGTCAAAGGCTTTAGTGATGCTAATTGGTCAGGTTCAAAGGAAGATAGGAGATCAACCCCAGATTATGTGTTCATGATAGGAAGCAAACCTATCACATGGAGCTAAAGAAACAACCTACTATTGCACTTTCATCCATGGAGGCTAAATATAGAGGATTGGTATTTGCCACATGTGAAGCAATGTGTATTAAATATTTTGGCTGATCTTGAAGTGCAAGTTGGAACCATCCCTATATACAGTGATAACATGTCAAGTATTTACTTGGCAAGCTATCCTATGTTTCATGCAAGGAGCAAGCACATAGAGGTCCACTACCATTATGTAAGGGAGAAGGTATTGAGAAAATATGTGGAGATAAAGTTCATCAAAACCAAAGAGAATCTTGCATATATGTTTACAAAGTTTTTGGATGCTTCTAAACTCAAAGGTTTCAAGGATGTGATAAATTTGTAGGACATGGTTGAAGATAACTCCCAAATGCGCTTGAGGGGGAGTGTTGAAGATAAATGTACAAGCTCATTTTCACATGAGCTATGCTTGGATAAATTTACCAAATATAAAGATTAAGGAAAACAAGAGAAAAGGAAAAAAAGGAAAAAAATTATAGTCAAAATTCATGATGAGTAAAAGATACAATATCTACCTTGTAGTAAGTGGCATGTAGTGGGCAATCAAATGAAAGTGGTGAGTTAAGATGGAGGCATAGACTTCTTCAAATGCTCATTGGTTATAAACGTGGAGTGGGATCACATTCTAAACAAGGAGAGAAAGAGGCAAGAGCTTCCAATAGTCGGATCTGGTCATTTTGTCTTCCCATAGACTCCTTCCAGCCACACATCATTTTGTACACAACTCTGTTGTGAAGCTCATATCTCAGTGTCTATGTAACCATTTCTTGGGTTTAAACAATCATTGCAAAGCTTATCTAGTGTATTTTGGTTTTCTAAAATATTTTCTTCAAAGCTTATATATTCTTTGAGATATGAGTCAAAGAGTGAAGTCTAGTTTTTTAGCATACCTGTGTAGGCAAGTAGTCTATTTTGGTTGGTTAAATTTCTCAACCAAAACATATCCAAATTTCTTGGTTTTTAGCTTCTTGGAAAGCGCTTTGCGTTTAATTTGTTTTGTCCCAAATATTTCATTCAAAGGATTTGTATTCTGTGAGATATTTATCAAAGATGGAAGACCAATTTTTCAGTATACTTGTATGCGAAGGTGGTCTATTTTGGTTATTTATGTTTCTTGAACAAAACTCATCCAAGTTACTTGATTTTTAGTTTGTTGGAAATCTATTTTTGTGTGGTTTATTTGTCTCAAATATCTTTGTCAAAGGATATATATTCACGGAGTTATCAGTTCGAGAGTGAAGATCAATTCTTTAGCATACTTATGTGGACAGGTAGTTCATCTTCGTCAGTTGTGTTTCCTAATCAAAACTTGTCCAAAGTAAGTTACTTATAGCTTCTTAGAAAGCTCTATATGTCTACTTTTTTTGGCTAAAGGCACAGGTCCATTTGATATTTGTATTGAGAGCAACAAGCTATCTAAGGTGCAGCTGTTTGTCCAAGTGCTAGACATACAAGGGTTCACTACACGTTCTCGTTGTACATAGAAGAACTCATTCTCAACAATTATTTGTAGATTCACATCAAATAGTAATTTTTCATTGAACACTACAAAGACAAGGAAGTGATTGTTGACTTGCTCACTTCTAATCTTGATTGCACAAACTTTTTGCTGATGGTAGTTCTTTCACTTTGTCAGATGCTTTGTTTGTGCCAAGGATCAAGAAAAATCTGTTATCGGTTTTTGCATTAGCCAAGATTGACTTGGTTGTGAAATTTGTTGATGACAGATGTACAGTTCATGATATGTCAAATGAGGACGTGATTATTGCTTCTGGCATTTTATGTCGTGTGCTGTATAAGCTCATAGACTATGAAAGATGTGTAAATGTTTTGGCATGTGTAGTACATGATTCTTAGGCTATGTCAGATGTAAAGCTTTGGCATGCATGCTTTGGTCATCTGAACTTTGCTAGTTTGCTACGCCTATAGAAATCTGAAATGGTATCCTCTTTGCCCAAACTTGAGGCACTTGGGAAACATGTTTGTGAAGGTTGTATTTTGGGCAAAATGCAGCATTCCTCCTTTCCAAAAGATGGTTCAGTTCAGGCTACTCAAAAATTGCAGCTTGTACATAATGATGTCTATGGTACTATGCAGACACCTTCTTTTGGAAATTATCCTTACTTCGTGACTTTCATCGATGATTTTTCCAAGGATGCATCAGTATATCCATTGAAGGCAAAGTCGGAAGTATTCATGTGCTTCAAACAGTTTTTGGTTTCGGCTGAAAATCTGTCAGCATGTAAAATGGGCACCCTCTGTTCTGTCGAGGGGGGGAATATATGTCTTTTGATTTTAATGCATTTCTCGTTGAACATGGGATAAAACACTAGTATACAGTGCCATATACACCTCAATAGAATGGAGTTGCTGAATGAAAGAATAGGTCACTCACGGAGATGGCGAGGTGTATGGTCAAGAGTCAGGCTTTACCACATAGTTTCTAGCTTGAGGTTGTCATGTGTGCAGTATATGTACTTAATAGGTGTCCCATTAAAGCGTTGTAGTCTATCACTCCATATGAGATTTGGCATGATCACAAGCCATCCAATGCTCATCTGCGTGTTTTTGGTTGTTTGGCATATGCATTATTGCCTGAACAACATCACAGAAAATTGGATGATAAAGCACTAAAATGTATTTTTGTTGGGTACAGTTCTGAAAGTAAAGCTATCATCTGTATCATCCATAGACTAAACACATCCTGTTTAGCCATGATGTTGTTTTTGTGGAAGATGCTATTCAACCATTGCTTTCATGTACTAAGGAGACATCTGTTAGCTCCAAAGAAATGTATGATACTTTGCTGCCTCATTTTACATGTGGACAGTCTAGTGCTGGTCCTAATGGGGCAACTTCTCAACCTTTGTAGGTTTCATGTGATGATGTAGATCATTCCATTTCTGAAGAGCATGAAGTTTAGTCATATTACAGTGTAGATGAGATAGGAGAAGACAACCAATTCAAGCGACTAGGGCAATTTGAGCTTGTTGGATCGTCCTAATTGCTTGAATCGGTTGAATATTACAACTATCGAAACATGCTTCAAAATGTGAATCTTGCATTAAGCTTTGACTGATGACCAATACCACTTTCCATCTCAACTCATCTTATGCATAGTTGCCTTAAGAGGATGCTATGACAAAATGGAACAGATTAGATGACACGACCGATACAAGCGATACGGGTCATCCAAAATTCTCCAATTGCCCATATCACTTGTATCAGTCCTATCATAAAAACTTCTCTATCCTCTTCACATTTAACTTTTCAACAAGAATAAAGCAAAAAACAGACAAAATAGAGACATTTTGATGACACAACCAATTCAAGCGATTAGGACAATCTGACATGTCTGATTGCCCTAATCGCTTGAATTGGTCATCTACCAAATTTTATCTGTTCCTCTTCACATACACAAATTTTGCTTGAACCATGCAATGAAGTCACATTTGCTTAGTTCTCAAGAGGATCAATTCAACATTATATTACTCAAGGCATATAAATATAGTTATAATGACCATCTTGCAGATGAAGACTGGCATAATTACAAACAATTTGTACATAAATAGATCTTCTAACATATGTTGGTTACACATTAGATTACAATCTTACATTCAAAAAATATATTGTTTCACCCTTCTTTTCTATCCTTTTTGGAGCCCTCACCTCTATATTGTTTGTGGCCCTTTTTGGAGCCCTCACCTCTACTCTTATTCTTTGGCCCATTGTTAGCAGCAGACAAGGAACTGAAGGATTGACGAGGCATGGCAGTCAGAGAAGAGAGTCAGAGGGGAGAGAAGGTACAAGCAGACAAGGGAGTCAACGACGATCTGGCAAGTAGGCCAATAATTTTCTTCATGAAGAAGCAAGTACGAGCATTCACGCAGATCTAGCACTAAGGCAACCCTTTAATTTTTCAATATCCTTACACAAATTAAAAGTGATTCTCATCACTAACAACCCCTGTAAATACCATGTTCACCTTTTTGTAGCTCCATTTTGTGCAAGCCAAGGTGTCCTCGAGCTTGAGGAGCCTTAGAAGTAGTTGCTTACCAATTTTCGTAATTTTTAGATCTCGTTTGAGCCCTCAAATAAGCCCTGGAACCTAATTTTTAACTAGGCCGGACACTAGGTCTGAACAGGGCCAAAGCTAGTCAAAAACTATAAAAGGAGCTAGAGAGCTCATTTTTGAGGTTAGATTGTAATTGAAACGAACTTGTAAGAGCTTTTTGAAAGTAATCTAAAAACTCCATTGCTTCTCACTCTTTGTCTTGCCGTGTGTGCGCGTGTGTGTGTATGTGTGTGCATGTTTGTGTGCTTCTCACTCACGCACTTGTGCCTCCACTTGCTCGAGGTCTTCATACCATCCTCACGTCTTCCCGGATTGACATTAAAGGAGGTGCTACTCATCACTGAGCTACACCAAATTTTGGCGCCGTTGCCGGGGATCGAACTTTGAGGACGAGCGTGTGATGGTAAGACGTAGAGTTGACGCGTTGGAGTTGTAGGTATTTTCTTCACTTTCATCTATTTTCTTGTTTTTTCTTCACCATCTTCATCACCATCATCATCATCACCATCTCCCACCTCCATCTCCATCATCGCGAAAATCTTCAGTTTTGATCATATCACCATCTCCACCTCATTTCCTTCATTCTACTTGTGAGAGAGAGCGAGAGAGCGACATTGCTTGCACTATTTTTGCATGTTTGTTGTGTTTCTTGCAGGAATCATCATCATCATCCTCGCCAGCACGCTGCGGAGGTACGAAACTCGTCGAATCTGTCTCGCAGTCGCCAGCCTCTGTCGATCGCGATCGACAGAAAATTCGATCATTTGGTAAAACAAAGTTCACCACTAGCACAAGCATGATGAGCACATCCCAAATCACCTAAAACAGTAGAAAAATTCCGTGTTTTTCTGTCAATCGCGACCGACAGCCTCTATCAATCGCGACCGACAGACCCTGTCAATCGCGACCGACAGACCCTGTCGATCGCGACCGACAGACCTCACGACCGACAGACTGCCATGTAGGACCTTGTCAATCGCGATTGACACCGTCGATCGCGATCGACAGCCACGACCGACACCTCTGTCAGTCGCGATTGACACCGTCGATCGCGACCGACTGAAATTCAATGATTGATTGACTTTTACGCGTAGCCACGTGTCCATCGCGACTGATAGGCCCCCGATTGACTGAAATTTCGGCGAAAAACCCGGAAAACGTGTCGATCGCGATTGATACCGTCGATCGCGATTGACAGCCACGATCGACTCTGTCGATCGCGATTGACACTGTCAATCGCGACTGACAGGCCCGACGGACACCTCTGTCAATCGCGATTGACAGACCTGTCGATCGCGATTGACAGGCTTTTCGGCCAAAAATTAGGGTTTGCTTTTGTTCAAAATTTGGGATAATTTTGGGGCAAAATAGTCAATCCATTAGCATTTCTGGAGGTTCCTACATTTGAGATTTGGGAGAAAATCCTAGGATCTGTCAGCCAGATTGAATCCTGTTTTAACCCCGTAAACCCTGAACAGTCATAACTTTTTCATACGGAATCCATTTTTTGAGCTCTTGGGCTTGTCGGAAAGCGCGTGGCATATACTATACGCCCTCGACTGTTTTTTATAAAGATAATGTGTGGATTTTCAGATAGGGTATTTTGAAGTTGACCATACCCAGGGGGATCAAAGTCAGGGGTCTTTAGAATTGTTTTCTTAAAAATCACTATGCAAATTAGTGTTTGTGCTACAGGAATGAAAATCATTGGTTCTGTCTTTGGAATTTAAATCTTAAAAGCTAACTTTGGAACTCTTACAGATCTATTGAGAGCATCAAAAGGCGTTCTAAGCAAGTGTAAGTGCAAGCTTGGGAACACGCTTCCTGGGCAAACAAAAGGTTGGAATATTCTCAACTCCCTCTGTCAATTCCTAGTTTAGGCTAAGAACGACTAGAGGTAGGAGTAAGTCACGGCGACGATAGGCAATTATCAAGTTGAAGCAGACCTAAACTCTCTAGTTCAAGCCAATGACATAATCTTTGTACTATCGAGAACTTTAAAGGAAAAGAACTTAACGTGGAACGATCAGCTTTAAGTGCAGAACTACACTCAAATATACCTTACGACGTGATATCAGACAAGAATTTTAACACGGGAATCAACTAAAAAGAATCAAGTAACTGATACAAAAGGACTCTGCAACGAGGTTGTACTTGGGCAAAATTGGGCTACTTAAATAGGCATATGAACCTTAGATCAGGACGACATCTAGTAAGGGATAGACAAAGCCTTAGGTCTTCAGAGGCTAGTGTCAACCACACTGCTAGGTCGTGGGCCCAGCAGTTGAGCCACCACTCATACTACCCAAGTTCTGAGACTAGTGAATCCGAGATGTCTCAAGGTATGGAGAGACCTACAGGAAGTTCAGGAGTGCCATACTTGCATAGGGTAGAAGGCCCTTACAAAACGCAGTTGGAATACCTTAGGACCAACCGATTAGGTGCCAGCATCTATGAGGACGGCCTAGGAAGGTCTGTGGTACAGATTAAGAATCCTGATCAATCCATTGGATTAGAGCACCCAGCTGTCAAGTTTGAAAATGGAGCATACTTGGACAAAGAAGGAACCATATACGTAGTCACCAGTCACCCAGATAGGACTGACAAATTTGGAAATGTGATCCCCGAAGCAGACTTAGGTGACTTGGAGCAAGGAAACATGGGTGCAGAACCTAGAACCCCTCGAGGTAAATCGGTTCTCACTAGGATTATCACACCGGAGTGGATTCCCGAGGATAATAAGAGCATAGATTTGCTCCTCAATCGAGAGACTGACGAAGCCTTTTGGAGGTACAAACCTGATCGGCCAATTGATATAGGAACAATCATGATCTATGAGTTTAAGGATCCTGATAGCCTAGGTAGAGTGACCTACTTAGATCACGCTTCGGAGAGGATCTTTGTGGTGACAGAACATGATAGGCATGCTTACACTTGGAAGGGTGAATTCGTTTTCCCCCAACCAAGATCTAATGTATCCTATGGTCACCCTGGTGCTGGAACATCCCAAGCTCATGGAATGCAAAGAGATAGAAGTAGAGATAGACCAGAAGTAAGCTTTGCCAACCCAGTGGGCAGAGAAAGAACGAGGACGGAAACAAATAGAGTAGAACCTGAGATACTTAGAGCTCACAGGAATCAAAGAAATGCGGATGAGTTCCCTCTACCACGACCTAGAGATCACACAAGAACCTTGAGACCGACTCAGCTAGTTAAGTCCATGAAGAACTACTTCGATGGCACTGGAGATCCATACGATCATGTGGCTGAGTTTAGGCAAGTCTTGAGAGCTGAACAAGTGGAGGATCTATTCACGCAGTACAATGCCTTTGGTCTGACCCTTAGGAACACTGCCCTGACATGGTTTCAGCCACTAAATGAGAGGCAGTTCAGGAGCATAGACCAACTCCTAGAGGCTTTCATTATTGAATTCTCTAAGAGTGGCATAAGGCATAATACCTCCTCGCTGATTCACAGCTTCAAGCAAACCCCTCAAGAAACCGTGAGACTTGCAGGAAGAAGATTTAGGCAATACTTAGAAAGATGCCCTGTCTCGGAGCTTCCCACACCAGCTAAGCAAGTGGCTTTATTCCTGGATGGATTGCTAAGTACTAAATTGAGATCTTATGTGTACTTGAAGGACCCTAGGACCATAGAAGAGTGTGTGCGCATGTGCATTGACATCGAGGATAACCTAGGGGAGGAGTTAGAGCTTTCCAAGATATACAAAGATTCGGATAGTGCCTCTAACCTCTCTTCCACGCAATCCACATCGATTGAGGAACTTGCAGAGAAAGTTGCTCAGAAACTAGGTGTCTCTAGCAAACAAATTCCGAGATTTGCCCCTGTAAAAAGATGTTATACTTGCAGCGGCGACCACATGGCGAATGTATGTCCCATTATGGCTCAACCCCAAGTAAATCCTAGTAGCCAGTACTGCACCATAGAACGAAGATACACCAATCACACCGCGCAAGATTGCCCATACAATAAGCAAGCGGTTAGACAAACTTACCCTCAACCCTATCCACCACAGGGAAGATACCAGAACTAGTACCCTCCACAGCCATATGGCAGGCCACAGCAACCATATCAGCAACCATATCAAGCCCAACAAAGGCCTCAACCTGTGTTAGCACAACAACCCCCTGCCCCAGCCAATATTGTGATTCTGGTAAAGTATACTGCTGCAGAAGAGAACCTGAATAGAGCTATAGTCCCTGTAACATCATTGCTTTCTGAAAGTGACCCCAGTGACCATAGCTTTGATTCTACACACGTCGATAGCCCCCATGCTTACTACATGCAATCTCCTGAGCATGGTGAGTCTTACTATAGTGAAGAGCCAAGTGAACCTAGTTGGGAGTCAGATTACACAAACGTCATGTATGCAAAACCCAACCCTAGGCCTCAACCTAGGCAAGTAAGACCTCCATTCCCAAGAGGACCATGCTACAGATGCCAAGGAGATCACCTCATTCGTGATTGCCCCTTACCTCCACCTACACAACCCCAGTCAGTGACGATCCAAGGCTTTTGCCAAGATTGTGGAAAAGAGCATCTCTTACGAGATTGCCCAAAGAACCCCAATAATATGCCAAAAATCACTCCTATCAACGTTGTTGGGTTAGTGGTAGACTCCACAGGGAGCGTGACTTCCACTGCACCAGTACAAGTAATCACTAGAGCCCAAGCACTGCAGCAAAACCAGGGTGTGGGTGAGGAAAAAAGCCCAGAAGTTAGTGAAACAGAGAGTACGACAAAGAAGAGGACTAGAGCGTGGAAAGATAGTAGGGAAAGAATGAAAAGACAATGGGCTAAAAAGATGAGTGAACTTGAGGAAAGCATAAGAGAAACCAAAGCCAGGATAACTGAACTCACATCTCAAACTCCCTCTCACACTACCCCACCACCACCATTCCCATCGCCATCCGACCAGCCACCTTCCAACCCGCCTCACCTAAACCCACCACCCCCTAGAGTAGGATCAGTCCTAGCAGATCCCACTCCCGAAGACCTTAATATGATGCTTAAAGCATATCAGGCCAGAATCCAAGAAGGGCCAAATGTAACTGATCATGAAAAGTGTTACCCAAGAGCAGAACTAGAGTTAGAACGAACCAAAATTTGTGCTAAGATGGTGGAATTGGCTTAGACCATGTTTGAGGCCAGTCGCCTATTTAACATCTCTAGTTCAGCGAAGACACAGTTGCACTTTGATGGACTGTTAGAAAGAATAGAGAAGCTGATTGCACAATCAGAAAAGGAACCCGCCTCTCGACATAAGGACAAGGCAAGTGAAAGAGCAAGTCTTCCTGCCCAGAAAGCCTATGTGCCTGAAGCCTATGTGCCTAACTCTACGGAGCCAGACACATCATCTTCCATGAATCGATTCACACCAGAATTCCTACGAGAGATTCAAGAAGACAAATGGGCTAAAGAGAGTGAAGTCCCTCCTCCTATTGAACTTGTGGATGATGCACATGACCAATTCCCACAAGATATCCCATCCATTTATGAGGAGCAGGAGAGCACCCAATCTCAGGAAAGATTAGACTTTGAGTCTAACTCTCTACAAGAATTACCCCACTTCACAGGCCCCTGGGAAACTAAGTCTACTTGTATGAGGGCACCCACGGTCATGGTATGAAATGAGGACTCAGTCTTACCTAGGAACACAGAGGAAATTTGCTATATGTGACTTTAGCAAAAATCATGCCTATGAGATGATTTTGGGAAAACCATTTATGCGACAGTTGCAAGTGGTACAGGACTGGGGAACCAACTCCTTGTATTTGCAACACTTAGGTGCTACAACCAAAGTAAATCTCAAAGATTACTCTCATAGAGATGTACCTCCCATCCAATGGAATCCCATCCATAGAGCCAAAGATGATACAGAATCTGTGCATTCCATAGGATCAGGATCCTCATGGATGCATGAAGACACCCACTTATGGATGTGCAAGGTAGCAGTAGAAGAAGAGAAGAGAGAGAAAGCCAGAGAGGTAGGTGCAAAAGAAACCCATAGATCAATCCAAGACCCAGCCTATGCACCTGTAGTTTTTCCAGACGAAGAATTTGAACCTCACGGCTGGGCAGAAATCCTAGCAACAATGGATGTAGCCATCAATGAGGAACAATGGACACCTCACTGTGATGAGGATGGCTATGACATTTCAGTCTTCTCCATAGATCCAATCATGGGAGAGGCAGTTCTAGAAGAATGCGAACCTAGCCCTGATGCAATTGAGGATGCAAGTGACTCCGATCTAGAGTCAATCATTATGGACCCACCTTTTGCATCAGATGAAGAATACTTCCATGAAGTTGAATTTCAACCCCAGAGGCATGGAGAGCTTACAAATGATGTAAGATTAGCCACACATGTGACCCCGAAGGAAGAAGGAAAGAAACGAAAGAAGAAAGAAGTCTCACCAGAGGAGGAAGAATCTTTATTTGAGGTCCCGGAAAATTTTAAGAAGTATGAGATAGACGACAGGAGAGTCATGATAAGAATGCCTAAACGGGAGGCACAATCAGGAGAGGCCTATGATAACAAAGAAACCACCAAGAAAATAGTAGTGGCCCTAGAAGAAGGAGAGGAGAGATGCACGTACATAGGCCATGACCTAACAGAGGAAGAAGAGCATGCGTTAATAGCCTTGCTAAGAGAATACAGAGATGTATTCGCTTGGAGTTACAAGGATTTGAAAGGTGTTGACCCAGACATATGCTCATACACCATCCCCATGACTTCAGATGCTAAACCTTCTAAGCAAAAGCCCTATACATATAACGATAATTACGCTGCCAAGATTAAAGAGGAGATAGATAGACTGGTTGAAGCGGGATTTATCTATGAAATTGAGCACACTGAGTGGGTATCCCCCATCGTAGTGGTGCCCAAGAAGAATGTCAAGCTGCGTGTATGCATTAACTTGAAGAAGGTCAATGCAGCCACAATTCGAGATAACTATCCGCTTCCCATCACAGAACATCTCTTAGAAAGAGTAGCAGGTAAGGAAGTGTACAGCTTCCTCGATGGATTTTTGGGCTACAATCAAGTAGCCATAGCTCCAGAAGATCAGCATAAGACAGCTTTTGCCACAGAGTGGGGTATATTTGCCTTTCGTGTAATGCCATTTGGGCTTACCAATGCACCAGCTACCTTCCAGAGACTAATGTGCCATGTGTTTAAGGAGTTCCTGAGGAAGAACTTAGAGGTCTATGTTGATGATTTTTGTGCTCATTCCAACATTAGACAAACCCATATCCTTGAACTCAGACAAATCTTTGACAAATGTAGAGAATATCAAGTCTGCCTGAACCCAGAAAAGTGTGTTTTTATGGTCAGGCAAGGCAAGATTCTAGGACACATAGTGTCAAAGAATGGCATATCTACTGACGAAGAGAAAGTGAGAGCTATAGCAGAGCTACCTAGGCCAAAGAATGTCAAGGAAGTACAAGCTTTCATGGGGCATTGTGGTTATTACCGACGATTTATACACATGTATGCTGTCATTGCAAAGCCCATGTACGGACTTCTGACTAACTTTGAGTGGACGGATGAATGTGAGAATTCCTTCCAGGAGCTTAAACGAGGATTATGTTCAGCACCAATCTTGACCACACCAGATTGGAATAAGCCATTCCATGTTCACGTGGATGCATCCAATTATGCCATTGGATGTGTGCTTGCACAACCTATTGGTGAAGGTAACATGGATCTTCCAATTGCCTATGCCAGTAGACAATTGAATGCAGCTGAACGGAATTACACCACTACTGAGAGAGAAGGCTTAGGCATGGTATATGAAGTTAAGAAATTTAGACACTATTTGCTTGCAAATAAGTTTAAATTTTTTACTGATCATCAAGCATTACTATACCTCGTAAACAAGCCATGCAATATAGGAAGATTAGTGAGATGGTTTCTCTTGCTAATGGAATATGATTTTGAGGTTGTGGTAAGAAAAGGGAGGACTCATTTAAGAGCTGATCATCTCTCTAGGCTCACATCGGGAGAAGCCCCACAAGGAGTATCAGATGACCTTCCTGATGCTTACTTGTTTAATTTGGAAGTTGTACCGCAGTGGGCTAAGCCATTGGTACCAGTATTGACATACGGGCCTAACCATCCAGTAGTAAACACACAGAATAGAGAGGTTGTGAAAGCCCAAAAGTACCACATCATGGTAGGAAGTATGTATAAGCACACAGATCAAGGGATCTTGGCTTGTTGTGTGGAAGAGGACGAGTACAATAAATGGTTGCATTTAGCACATGTGGGTGCGTTAGAGCAACACTACTCAAAGCAACGAACCTTACAGACACTAAGGAGACTCGGAGTACATTGGCCAACTATGGAAGCTGATGTCCAAAGGTTGTGCAAGGAATGCTCAATCTGTTGCACTAAACCACCTGTGGAACACGCCACTCTTTATCAAGTGTCCATAGTGCCAGATTGGAGTGAACCACTAGTATCCTTCCTGAGGACGAAAACATTCCCTCCAGACGTGACTCTGGCTAGGAAAAGGAGTTTAGAACAAGAAGCCCAGGATTACTCACTCATTGGTGATAATCTATACAAGCGTGGTAAAGATGGTTACCTGAGGCTATGTGTCCATGAAAGTGAATATCTCAAGATCTTGGAAACTGCTCACCAAGGTGTAGCAGGAGGACACTTTGGACCAGATCGGGTGATCAAGGCAATACTATTTGCGGGCTTCTGGTGGCCGACCCTTCACATGGATGCACATACCTATGTGAAACGATGTGATGTCTGTCAGAGAACTCAGTATCCTATAGGTAAAGATGAGATGCCACTGAAACCTATGATGGGTGGACGTGCATTCTCTAAGTGGGGAATAGACTTCGTAGGTCCTATTAATCCCCCAGCTAAGGGTTCCCATGCAGAATATATCATTGTTGCAACAGACTATCTAACAAAGTGGGTAGAAGTAAAAGCTACGACAAAGAACGACGCTCAGACAACTGCTAAATTCTTGTTTGAAAATGTATTCACAAGATATGGGCTACCTATAGAGCTAGTTAGTGATAGAGGCACTCACTTCTTGAATGAAGTGATTGAAAATCTGCTCGAAGAATTCTTGGTAGTGCATAAGAAGTCTGCCCCCTATCACCCTCAAGCTAATGGACAAGCCGAAAGCACCAACAAGATCTTATGCAATGTACTGACAAAATTAGTAAACACTAAACGCTCTGATTGGGACAAACAACTACACCATGCTGTTTGGGCATACCGAGTCGCCTACAAAACGGTACTCCAAGCCACCCCCTTTCAGATGGTATTTGGCCAAAACGCGGTGCTACCCTTGGAATTCTTGATACCTACATTGAAAGTAGCACAAGAGCACGAATGGACGGGTCATGAACTCTCCTCTAGACTTTTTGACCTTGAACGATTAGGAGAAACAAGACTGAGAGCAGCTGCAGGGATATATGCAGCTAAGAAGAGACAGAAGGCATACTTTGATGCCCATGTGAAGGATAAGGGCTTGAAAGCAGGAGATCTAGTTTTAGTCTACACACTGAAACAACACGCAAGGAAGCTCGAAAAGAGAGGCTACGGACCTATGATAATCAATAGGATCTCCACGAGTGGAGCAGTACAACTAGCCACTTTAGAGGGTGATGTTCTCCCAAACTATACTAGTGGATGCAGAGTCAAGTTGTATCAGGAACCCCTCACGGAGGAAATGCTAAGTCGACTCAACACTGCTAAGAAACGCAAAGAGGAAGAAAAGCGAATTCGAGAAGAAGCTCAAGCAGAAGCCCTAGAGCGCATACGGAGGATGAAATTAAGAAGACAAGATGGAGAGCACCCTAGGCAAGATGCATATGCAGATCAAGGATATGACGTGGCTATGTGTGAAGTTTCAGGTGTTAGCTCACATAGGATAACTGATCGACGTCCTTTCATAACCTTAGATATAGGACAAGGAAAGAGTGCAAGGACTGTAAGAGCCTTGATTGACTCAGGTGCAGCCACTCTATCAAGAGTTGCAGTTAACTGTCAATCCTGTGGAAGCATATCTCATAGGATTGGGAGGCGTGGAAACCCCTTGCATGGGCGAGGTGGAACTTCCCCTCTATATTCATGATGAGGCAATGACAGTTAAAGTGCTAGTATGTCAAGATGAGGACCTCACGGAACCCCTTGTCCTGGGTCAAGACTGGATTTATGACCAAGCAGTCAACTTAAACCTAAGAAGTGGACTTCTTCAGGTATGGGTGAACCAGACTAGAATTACAATGGAGTTAAATAATGGAGCACTCAAGGAATTAGGAAAGGCACAGACTCCTGGTCCCTCCAGGGGTGCACATGAAGTTGACCATGTTATTCTTGTCCAAGGCTATGTGATGCAGAAGAATGAAGATCTCAAAAAAGGAGTCAGAACCACAACGGAACTCCTTCTTTTCCAAAGGCCAGAGGGAGGCAGCAACCAAAGGTGGATCAAAGGCAGAAGAAGCAGAGTACTACCTACGTTGGAGATCAAAAGTACCTGCGCAGCAAAATGTCTCAGCTAGTGAAACAAGTGTGGGTGCGGAAAGGCGAACACCCGGTTGCACTCAAGCCAACCACACGGGCAAAGCCTCTTATTAGTAACCAACAACACGACACTAATAAGAAGTCTTTCAGAAGTTCTTCTGCTAACGTGAAGTCTATTTGGGTGCCCAAGAAGTCGATGAAGGCTAGCCCACAATCAAGACAAATTTGGGTGCCTAAGACTTGTTTGCGGGCTCAAATAGCTACACCAAGGCCACACCCTAGACAACATGATCCATTCACTCACACAGCCGGAATCCACTCGTTTTCAACACTCAGGAATACACTAAGGTCCATGAGCACGAACAGAATCACTTGTAAATGGGTCCCTAAAAGGCCTCATTTTCAAGCCGAATCACCTATAAAGCTCTCGAGAGTCTCTACGAAACCAAGAGCAAAACCCATCCACTGCATTTGGCAGCCTAAGACGTGTAACAAACCCCCGGACCCCATTTGTAAATCCATGACAACCTACTAACCACATCACTATCACACTACATCATTCCACTTAGCTCTTAGGTCTATCGAACTCCTAACCACACACACACTCGCACCGAGCACTTACTAACCCATTATTCGCTCCCGACCCTCATGTTAATGTTGTAATGGGAACAACAACGGTTCTCCCTTGTCCTGTACAATGTTAACACATGTTTGTATATTCTCACAGAGATAGGCAGCAAGAAGTAACATGGCAGATACGGTAGGAACTAGCTCCCAGGCAGGCACCAGCCCCCAAGTGGTGGACATCGAAAGCCTTCCGGTCGAGGAGGAATTAAAGGAAAGACAAGCGGCATTAAGGGCATTACATGCCATACCGATTCAGAATCCTCCAGAGGGTCACACAATGCCGGTGGGCAAAACCTCACACTGGTTCAGTGACATTGCGGAACCTCTGGGTGAAGGCACATACATGTGGGAGTCCGAGGTAGAATTCAATGGACGTTGGGGCAGATACCACTTCTTTACCAGGGAGTTTGAAAAGCTATAGAATAACGAAGGACTGAAGCCGATATGGAAGAAGGCTGGGCTCTATGATTATTTCAAGTTCCAACTACCAAAGCCCGATTTTCTAAGGTGCTCATACTTGATTAGCACCCTCACTCCAAGCAAAGACAAAAAAGGATACAGCTCCTTTGTACTCCCATCACTCACAAGGGGCAACGAGCTGAAGCGTTTCCGCTTGACTATCAACTTGGTAAGAGAAGCTCTCGACATGAAAGGTATGCACATTCCTACGGAGAAAGAGACAATGGTCCCCGATAATATGAAGAACAGGAATCTGACGAAGTTAAAGGACATGGTCGCGATGACACCTACGATCGCCGTTCATTTACGCATGGTCATGCAACATTTCGCATTCCCCGCGCAGGAAAGGTTCACAATGCCTCCCAAAAAGATCTGGTTTAGCCTCTACTTAGCAGATGCCTTTGATTTGACAATCAATATGCCCCACTGGATTATCGACCAGATTCATTTGGCTCATCAAAGGTGGTATAAGAAACAAAAATCTATACTGTATGGTTGCTGTGCGCTTACCAGAATTGTGTATAGATGTCTCGCATATGATGTACCGGTGCAAAGGGATCTCATTTGGACCAGAGCACAGGAGTTTCAACGCAGACTGTCAGCCGCAGGGCCTCCCTCAAAGAAGATGAGAGGCACCGTCCAGATGCCTTGTGCACAAGCCCGTGGTGCAACCCTAACACCTGAAACAACTCCAAGGCTTCCCAGACGGGTACAACCATTTACTATCAGGTTACCCAGGCACAGCACAGATGGCCCTAACCTTGTGTTTCCACCAGTACCTACTGATCTGGAATTTCCTCACGGATTCACTTTGGAAGATCTAACGGATGAAGAAGTTGCCAGAATCATTGAAGCTGTTAATGCGGAAGTCGAAGCAGAGCAGGGTAGTGGACAACAAACGGCCATAGAACAACCCCAGCCAAGACAACCAGAAGTGGTGGAATTGGAGGATGAAGAAGAAGAAGGCCAAGAGGATGAATAGGAAGGATTTTCTGATGAGGAGGCGCATGACTATGAGCAAGAAGTTATACAGGAGCTAGAGGGTGCCCCAGCATATACAAAGGAGTTGAAAAAGCTCTACGATACCATCAACAGGGTCCAACAACAACATAAGTTATCCCTTGCAGCAGGAAAGGCTATCATGCACCAAATCCTTGAGGAGGAAGGAGTTGACGAACAGTATCGTGCCACACTGGATATGATCTCTGATGCCTTAGGAGTACCTGAGGCAGTGCAGACGGCCCTGGCACAATCACACAGAATGGAAAGAAGATACGGAAGACGTCCCCCATGAACAGGGAAACAAATGAATGTATTAGGATCAGGACCACAAGGCACCCCCACAACCACGGGCACTGCACACACCGCTCACGACACCGAGGAAGCCCATGTGTCCAGTCCACCCCCATCACCCCCCTTGCCACCCCCGCCTCCCACTCCACCACATTCACCTCCCCTTACCAATGTAACAACCACCGTTACCGCCTCCGAGTCCACCGCCATGACTGAAGCACAAACTGCCAATCAACCCACACACCCTCTCAACACCTCCCGTGTATACACCTCCACTAACACTGTAATCCTAACGGCAGCTACTGACATCCCCATTCCCCCACTCACACTTTCGGGCAGTTCACATTCACAACTGCACACACCACTGTACACATTCACCACAATCACTGCACCCACCATTCCACTATTCACAATCACTCCCACTACTGCTTCCACCATGGATTTTATGGACATATCACCCTCCACTGCACCTCTCCCTCCCCCCATACGGCCACAATCTCCCATTCCCCCACCACCCACTTCACCACTTTCCAGCACCCCATTCACACTTCCCTTCCCCTTTCCCTTTCCCTCTGCATTGAACACCCTTACTGCATCCACCCCCATTAATAATGTATTTAATAACATGTATCAGTGCATGCCTCAGTTACAACAACACTATCAGCACCTCGATGCTCAGCATACAAGTTTGTTCAGGAGTCATGAAGCATTACAAGGAAGATTCATTGACTTAGAGCAAGAGAAGAAACAATTACAACAGCAGTTTAGTGCATTACAAGAACAACATGAGCAATTAGTGGCAAATCCACCGCAGCCAGATGCCGAAGAAAGACAACAAATGGATGATCTGCTACACTCCCAAATCACAGAGAACCTCAAGCTCCGCCGCAACATTGCTCTATTACGGAAACATATGTCTGCAGCCCTGGAAGAAAATAGACGGCTTCAGACACAAAACGAAGAGAACTTGGAATTAGCCATGGACGGTTCCCCACAAGAAATTGACCCGCAGAAGTTTAAGGCCATTCCCTCGGACAATATGCAAATCGTATTGGAAACCCATGCTGATCTCCTCGAAGCCCATGCAGCCTTAGAAAAGGAAAGAGACGAACTACGAAGGCAATTGGCAGCTCAACCAGCACCACCCAAAGAGGTCCCAACCACAGCTGACACAGCTGACGAAGTAGCAGCGCTCAAAGCACAACTCGAAGAATTACAAAAGAAAGTGCTTGTGTATGAACGCCAACCCTCCCCCTTGGTGGAACCAGAACCTGAAGACCTAGTACCCATCGAAGTAGAGGAAACCTTTGAGGACCCGTACGTTCCGATGCCAGCACCTGGAGGCAAGCGAACAGATGAGGGCATGGACACCCTTGAAATAGAGGCTCCAGAATGGATGCAGAAATTGGAAAAGGTGGCCACATCACATGATGATAGGGTGGCAGTCCAGATAGCATTGATGTCACGCTTGGAAGAGGTGGTCATAAAATCGGACTATTTTAGGAACCTCTCTCATCACAGGTGGATCGGCATCTTCGACGACTTGTATGTTCCTTTTTGTGTCTTAATGGCGGACTATAATGCTGAGATCAAGCACCACACCTCACGGGAACCAACCTCTGCCGCACAGTTTGCACCAGACGACATCCCAGAAAGTGCCAAGCAGGGAAATATTCACCAACCGACTTGGAGAATTCGACTGCTTGAAACCTACCCGGAAATGAATCGCACATGGAATAACATGCCCCTGTATATCAAGTACAATCCCTGCTACTGTCCTGTTTTCCGAAGAAGGTCGTGGCCGGAATACACAAAGATGGTGCTGACAACCAAAGGCTGCGAGAAGTGGCTCAACTATGTCTACTTAGCACCACCTAAAGGTCAACCTACCGTAGGGTATATGATATCGACAATTCGGCATTGGGGTGTCAGGTTCAAAAACGTACCAGATGTCATGACACAGATGTGTCTTAAAATTTTTGAACTCATGATAGTCACCTTCCGAACCTTCAAGAATGTTAAGGAACCTCACCTCTCTGCGCTCGGATTTAATGAAGGCAATCAGGATCTAGTTTATGACATGAGCACAACGCCCTCTATTAATGTTATTTATGCATGGCATGCCCGCATAAAGTACCTACCGGCCTGTTTCAAACAGACATTTGAAGAGATGTTTGTCACTGGGTTCTGGGAATACCACTCAGAGATCTTCATTCCCAGGCCCTCACATTTATTACAATTGTTTGCAGTGGAACAAGCTCTCCACTCAGATAAGTTACGTATGCCACATCCAGAGGTTCCCGGGCCGGTAGATTGGGATGCTCTACTCACAGACTTGGCCAAAGGATTGAGGATTGCCGAACATCACTTAGCGCAAGATGTCGTTGAGTACTACATCCAAAAACCCACACAACAAGGGTCTGTCAGGGACGACAGACGCGAGAGAGAGGGGGGGGTGTTAGCAGCAGACAAGGAACTGAAGGACTGACGAGGCATGGCAGTCAGAGAAGAGAGTCAGAGGGGAGAGAAGGTACAAGCAGACAAGGGAGTCAACGACGATCTGGCAAGTAGGCCAATAATGTTCTTCATGAAGAAGCAAGTACGAGCATTCACGCAGATCTAGCACTAAGGCAACCCTTTAATTTTTCAAAATCCTTACACAAATTAAAAGTGATTCTCATCACTAACAACCCCTGTAAATACCATGTTCACCTTTTTGTAGCTCCATTTTGTGCAAGCCGAGGAGTCCTCGAGCTTGAGGAGCCTTAGAAGTAGTTGCTTACCAATTTTCGTAATTTTTAGATCTCGTTTGAGCCCTCAAATAAGCCCTGGAACCTAATTTTTAACTAGGCCGGACACTAGGTCTGAACAGGGCCAAAGCTAGTCAAAAACTATAAAAGGAGCTAGAGAGCTCATTTTTGAGGTTAGATTGTAATTGAAACGAACTTGTAAGAGCTTTTTGAAAGTAATCTAAAAACTCCATTGCTTCTCACTCTTTGTCTTGCCGTGTGTGCGCGTGTGTGTGTATGTGTGTGCATGTTTGTGTGCTTCTCACTCATGCACTTGTGCCTCCACTTGCTCGAGGTCTTCATACCATCCTCACCTCTTCCCGGATTGACATTAAAGGAGGTGCTACTCATCACTGAGCTACACCCATGCTTCAATGGGGAGTGAACAAGAAACCCTTTCTTCTTTTCTTCAGGCTTCTTTTTATCTGGTGGTGGTGGTGGAGGTGAGTTTGGATCATAAGGGTAGACTACATGTTTCATAATGGCATTTATTTCTCTCTCCCAAATCAAGATGACCCATGCATGTGGATAGTCTAACAAGTTTAACTCAGGACCGTAAAATCTTCTTTCCAAGAACCTTACTGCATTTGCAATCACTCTCCAGCCACATGAGGTGCTATCTTTCTGTAATGGCACATGTATTTGAATGTATCTAAACCTTTTTCTTCATTCAATTTAGGAATTCTTGGAAAGTTTTGGTCAATATGCATTTTGAGAAGCTTAGCAGCACTGCAAGGTAAACCTAAAATCAAAATGGATGGAAAGGCTTTAAAATAGAACACAAAAAAATGTATGGCAAGGCTTACACTTTGCAGTTTCCATGTTGTGATTGGAGAGAATTCATGAAAAGTGCTTGATATTCATTAAAGTCAATGATAATAAGACTCTAGTGGCCCCCACCAATGAGTGGCATGTAAAAATAACTTCTCTATTGAAAAAAATGCTACTTATTTCAAAATGAAGATGAATACTTACTTTTCAATGTAGGGGTAGATAATCTATTCTACCTCTTCTGTAAAATGCTTTAGAAAGAATTTCACATCTCCATGCTTGTTCAAAAGCACCGAGTCATAACAGGATCTATGATGAAAATATTTCTTGAAACTACTTCCTCACATTGTTGCAAAATGACCCTAGAATTCAAGAAATATAAATTCATTATAAGAAATACCAAATTAAGGAAAACATTAATGAAAACCTACAGATAATACCTGAGTGCAATATTGACTACACTATCAAATATTTCAACATTGAACTCTCTCAGCATTTTGTTTTCTTCTGGTCTTATATCAAGCATATATTCCTTCTACCATGGCATTGCAGCGTTTACTATCACCTGCCCATCTCCTCTTTTAAGAAGTTCTTTATTTGCCTTTTGCAGCTTCTGAATCTGGTTCAGGATAATATTTTCCTCTAACAACAAACCCTACTTTTTCCTCTCTTCCTCACAATTTTTTGCATTTCTTGTTGCATGATCATGAAGGACCTAAGGGTGGACCTCTTCAATTACAATTGATGACTTAGGTGCTCGCGCTAGAGGTATATTGAGAATATCAAAGAACTTTTGATCATGGTTATCAATAGGCACAATAGATTTGTCAAACTTATATCTGAGCCTTGATATAATCACATAATCTTTTGCCGTCAATGTCACCCTGTGATAATGAGCTACACACAAGTAAGCATCATTCGTGAAGTGGATTTCAGAGTCTTCTGCAGCTTCTTGCAAGCATAAAAGAGCTTGAGTTTGCCACTTCACATTTACGAAGGACGCCATCTTCATCATGGAATAGAGATTGGCTGAAATTTGCTTGACAACTCTCATGAAAGGAAGTCTGGGGATGAGGAGTCCAATATACTTTTGAGCCTTTTTGATCTCCCTCAAAGACTTAACATGGTAATGGATCCTTTTTTTTAAGACTTTTGTGTCTAGGGAGAAGGTCCCTTGTCATCTTGATTCTGGCCATTTTGATCTTGACCCTGAGGGTAAAACTTCCTTGCTGTCTTCTTTGTCCTATCCATAACTTGCATAAAAAAAGAGTTTAAAAGCTTGGAAGAAATTTAAAAAGCAAAAAAATTGATGTAAAAAAGCTTTCACAAAGCACTCTAAGACAGTCAAGAAACATGACCGATCCAAGCCACTAGGGTCATCCAAAAATCCCTGGATGTCCCTAATCGCTTGTATTAATCGTCCTTATATTCTTCATGAATTATCATTCCATTTTGTTTCCCATACAGCCAACAATGCAAAATAGCTAAAGCTATGCCTTATAGAACATTTTTACAAAGCCCTAATTATAAATGAGAAACACGATCGATTCAAGCGATTAGGGTCATCCAGAAATTCTTGTATGCCCCTATTCGCTTGAATCGGTCGTGTTGTGAAATGATTGATCATGACGATCGATACAAGAAATTAGGGGCATTCAAAGCTGATGCCCCTAATCGCTTGGATCGATCATGCACAAGCTTCTGTGATCCATCATACCTCACACAAAATGTGTTGTCTATGGAAAGTTTTGAAAAGCAGGTAAAAAACTTGAATGCAATGGTAAGTCGATGCTAGCAAAGAGTTCACAAAAGAATGAAAAAATAGTGAATAGAGGAGCTTAAATAGGTCTCTAGAATGAGTTGACCATTGGTGACACATGGCACCCAGTGATTGGTCCACATCATCTAGCTGTTATGAATCCCGATGTACAATGCCATGTGGCATCATTTGAGTGGGCCGTCATCTAGACATTGTGATTCTCAACACATTGGTTTGCCATGTGGCACTCGCATATTAGTCCACAGCATGTGACCGTTACCCAGTCCTCCTCCACTATAAATACCAGTTCCCTTCACCATTTCAAATTTTCAACCTTCATAGAATTTCTCTCTTCATCACCCTGCATAGTTGTGCTTCATACCCGATACGATTGATACAAGCGATTACACGTGTTTGACCGTCCTTTGACTAGCTTATTTTGCTTGCATCGGTCGTGTTCTCCACTAGGACACACTAGAATAACTAGAGCTGAGATGGAGGAAAAGAATGTGATCCTAAGTGTTTCTCCATCTGAGAAACTATTGGATTTCATGGTTCAAGAGGGTTTAACAGTGCATTATTTTCCAGATGCAATGAGGATATTCAATCCCAAGATAAATTTTGAAGTACTTTTGGAGAAAACAAAAAGCTTTCTGAGGGATGAGTGGGAGAGCTTCCTGGTTGTGGTCAATGGAAAGGAGTTTACTATCTTTGAAAAAGCCTATATCCATCCACAAATCTTTGGAAAGAATCCATTGGACATGGCAAAAATCACTAGAAAGTGCAAAAGGATATCCCCTTTGGCAAGAAAGCTAGATTTATGCCCAGAGCATGGAAGGGACTGCTCTTTGCTCCCCTTGAACATTGCCTTCTGAATATGGCTTGATCACATGTCAAATGACAAGGAGAAAGAATGTGTTCATGTTGAAGAGAAAGAGCCATTCTATGAGCTGACACTTGAGGGAAGCTCAAAAAGTATGAAAGGTGTCATGGAGATTGTTGAAGAGATCAATCTCCAAGTAGAAGAAGAGCAGGTCAAGAATTTTGATGTGCCTACTTTTAAAGTAGAAACTGCTATAAGGGAGCCAACTGAAGATGTGAAAGTTTCTAAGAAGTCCCTTCTTCTCCCAAATCTACCATTTTATTTCATCTCTGGAAAGGAATTTATTCCACTCTATTACATTCAGGAACTCTTCAACCTAAGGGAAGACCACTGTCTTGCTGCTATAGTTGAGTCAGAGGAAGTTACAAGGAGATTTATCAATGAGAAGGGTGAAAGAAAAGAAGAAAATGAAAATGGTCTGTTGTGTCATTTGGATTTAAGTCTAGAGCTATCTTTGGGACTTTTACATGTCCATTGAGAGCGTCAAAGGGCATTCAAGGCAAGAGTGAGTGCAGGCTTGGGAACACACTTCCTGGGCTTACAAGGGCAAGGGATAAGCAACTTGAGGTTGGATTATTCTCAACTCCCTCTGTCAATTCCTAGCTTAGGCTAAGTGCAAGTTGTGCTAGAAGTAAGTCAGGGTGACGATAGGCACCTATCAAGTTGAAGAGTCTTAAATACATAAGTTCAAGCATAAATATAGTCTCTTTGTGATCAATAACTTTAAAGGAAAAGAACTTAATGTGGTGCAAGCAACTAAAAGTGCGGCAAGTTACTCAAGTATTCCTGACGACCTGATACAGACAAGAGAATAAACACGATAATCAACTTAAAGAGAACCAAATGACTGATATAAAGTGATCGACAACGAGGTTGTACTTGGGATAAAATTGGGGTTGTTCAATCAGGCTTATGAACCTTAGATTAGGATGACACCTAGGGAGAGATAGACAAAGCCTTAGGTCCTCAAAGGCGAGTGTCACTCACACCGCTAGATCTTGGGCCCAACAATTGAGTGCTTATCCGCACTACCCTAACTTTGAAACTAGCAAATCAGAGATGTCTCAAGGTATGGAGCGACCCACAGGAAGTTCAAGAGTGGCTTACTTACAAAAGGTTGAAGGTCCTTATAAGACTCGATTGGAATACCTTAGGACCAATCGATTAGGTGATTGCATCTATGAGGCCGGCCTAAGAAGATTCATGGACCAGATAAAAAACCTAGATCAACCTATTGGACTAGAACATCCGGTAGTCAAGTTTGAAAATGGCACATACCTAGACAAAGAAGGGACCATGTATGTAGTCACCAATCACCCAGAGAGGACAAATGAATTTGGTAATGTGATCCCAGAAATGGACATAGGTGACATAGAGCAAGGGAACTTAGGAAGAGAGCCTAGAACTCCCCGAGGCAAATCAATCCTCACTAGAATTATCACGCCAGAATGGGTTCCCTAGGACAAGAAGAGCATAGAACTACTCCTAAAACAAGAGACTGATGAAGCCTTTTGGAGATATAAGCCTAACCAGCCTAACGAGGTAAGAAAGCTCACCATCTATGAATTTAAAGATCTTGATAGTCCAGGCAAAGTGACCTATTTAGAGAACACTTCAGAGAGAATCTTTGTGGTCACAGAACATGGTAGGCATGCTTACACTTGGAAGGGAGAATTTATTTTTCCCCAACCAAGATCTAATGTCTCTTATGGCCACCAAGGAGCTGGAACATCCCACGCTCATGGAGCTCAAAGGGACAGGAGTAGAGATAGGCCAGAAGTGAGCTTTGCCAACCCAATAGGAAGAGAACGAACGCGAACGGAGATGGATAGAGTGGAAACTGAGAGACCTAGAGACCCAAGAAACCAAAGAAATGCTGATGATTTTCCTTAAAGTTTTCCAAGGCCTAGAGAACACATTAGGACCTTGAGGCCAACCTAGCTGGTTAAGTCCATGAAGAATTACGTCGATGGCACTGGGGACCCATATGATCATGTGGTCGAGTTCAGACAAGTCTTGAGAGCTGAACAAGTTGAGGACCTATTCACACAGTACAATGCTTTTGGTCTAACCCTAAGGAACACAGCCCGTACCTGGTTTCAACCACTAAATGAGAGACAGTTCAGGAACATAGACCAACTTCTAGAGGCTTTTATTATCGAATTCTCTAAGAGTGGTATACGGCATAATACCTCCTCACTAATTCATAGCTTCAAGCAGACACCTCCAGAGATCGTTAGACTTGCAGGAAGAAGGTTTAGGCAATACATCCAGAGATGTCTTGTTCTTGAGTTGCCCACTCCAGCCAAACAAGTGGCGTTATTCTTAGATGGATTGGTGAGTACCAAGTTGAGATCATATGTGTACTTGAAGGACCCTAGGACCATAGAAGAGTGTGTACGCATGTGCATCAACATCAAAGATAACCTAGGTGAGGAATTAGAGCTTTCAAAATTCTACAAAGATTTAGATAGTTCTACTAGCCTCACTTTCACGCAATCCACATCTATTGAGGAACTTGCCGAGAAAGTAGCTCAGATGTTAGGAGCCTCAAGCAAACAAATAGCAAGGTTTGCCCCAGTGAAAAGATGCTATACTTGTGGAGGTGATCATATGGTGAATGTATGTGCCATTATGGCTCAACCCCAAGTGAACCCTAATAGCTAATACTGCACCATAGAGAGAAGATACACCAACCATGCTGTGCAAGATTGCCCATACAATAAGCAAAAAGTTAGGCAAACATATCCACAACCATGCCCTCAACAAGGAAGATACCAGAACCAGTACCCACCACAACAATATGGCAGACCACAACAACCTTATCAGCAACCCTACCAAAACCAACAAAGGCCTCAGCCTGTATTAGCTCAGCAGCCCCCAACCCCATCCAATGTGATTCCAGTGAAGTACGCGACTGTAGAAGAGAATTTGAATAGAGCCATAGCGCCAGTAACACCATTGCTTTCAGAAAGGGACTCTAGTGATCATAGTTTTGACTCTACTCACATTGATAGCCCACAAGCTTACTACATGCAGTCACTTGAGCATAATGAGTCTTATTATTATGAAGATCCTAGTGAACCTAGTTGGGATCGTGAGTATGCTAATGCTATGTATGCAAATCCTAACTCTAGACCTCAACCCAGGCAGGGAATACCCCCATTTCCTAGAGGACCATGCTATCGATGTCAGGGAGATCACCTCATTCGTGATTGCCCTATGCCTGCACCTACACAAACCCAATCTGTGACAATTCAAGGTTTTTGTCCCGGTTGTGGAAAAGAGCATCTCTTGCGAGATTGTCTTATGAACCCCAACAATATACCAAAAATCACTCCTATCAACGTTATTGGGTTAGTAGTAGACTCTACAGGGAGTGTAACTTCCACTGCACTAGTGCAAGTGGTCACTAGAGCTCAAGCTTTGCAGCAAAACCAAGGTTTAGGCCAAGAAAGGAGTTCCAAGGTTGGTGAAATTGAGAGCCTAAATAAGAAAAGGACCAGAGCTTGGAGGGATAGTCGAGAGAGAATGAAAAGGCAATGGGCAAAGAAGATGAGTGAACTCGAGAAAAGTCTAAGAGAAACGAAAGCCAAGATAATTGAACTCATATCTCAAACTCCATCTCACACTACTCCACCACCACCATTCCCATCTCCATCCAATCCACCACCTTCCAACCCACCTCACTCAATCCCACCACCCCCTAGAGTAGGATCAGTCTTAGCAAATCCCACTCCTGAGGACATAGACATGATGCTTAAGGCATATCAGGCCAGAATCCAAGAAGGGCCAAACGTAATGGATCATGAAAAGTGTTACTCTAGAGCCGACCTATAGCTTGAATGAACTAAAATTTGTGCCAAGATGGTGGAATTGGCTCAAACCATGTTTGAAGTCAGTCCCCTCTTTAATTTCTCTAGTTCAGCTAAGACGCAGTTGCACTTTGATGGACTGCTAGAAAGGTTGGAGAGGCTAATTGCACAATCAGAAAAGGACCCCACCTCTCCAAATAAGGGCAAGGCAAGTGAAAGGATAAGCCTTCCTGCCCAGGAAGCTTATGTGCCTAGCTCCACAAAACCAAACACATCTTCTTCTATGAATCAATACTCACCAGAATTCCTACGAGAGATTCAAGAAGAGAAATGGGCTAAGGAGAGTGAAGTTCCTCCGCCCATTGAACTTGTGGAAGACACGCATGATCGATTCCCACAAGACATTCCTTCCATTTATGAGGAGCAGGAGAGTACCCAATCTCATGAGAGATTAGACTTCGAGTCTAATTCCTTACTAGAACTAGCCCATTTCATAGGCCCATGGGAAGCAAACTCTACTTGCATGAGAACACCCATAGTCATGGTAAGAAACGAAGACTCCATTATCCCTAGGAACACAGAGGTAGTGAAAAACACTAAAGTGTAGTGCAACCTCACTTTAGAAGAGCTACTCAAAGTTAGGCCAGAGCTATGGAAACATGTAGCCAAGCAAGTGCTAGAAGTAGCAAAACCTTGTTCCCAGGTAGGATCTCATAGAACAGTGCCATAAATACCCTTGGACAAAATAGGAGACATGAGTGAAGGAGAAGAAGGAAACACCTATCTTCCCATTACCCATCAAGGATACACAACCAAGGAAATTTTGGACTCAGGCGCAAGAGTTGCAATTGCTACCACTTCCCTATGGAGGCATTGGGGCAAGCCGGCACTCAGGCCAACGAGAATGAAACTGGAGATGGCAGATGCTCACATAGAAAGACCCTTAGGACTACTAGAAAGGATAACTCTCACTACATGTGGTGTAGAGTTTGAACATACTTTTGCTATATGTGACTTTAGCAAGAATCAAGCCTATGAGATGATTTTGGGAAGGCCATTTATGCAGCAATTGCAAGTGGTACAAGATTGGGGAACCAATTCTTTATATTTGCAACATTTAGGTGTTACAACCAAAGTCAATGTCAAGGATTACTCTCATAGAGACGTACTGCCTATTCAATGGAATCCCATCCATAGAGCTAAGGATGATATGGAGTCACTGCATTCCATAGGATCAAGATCCTCATGGATGCATGAAGACACCCACTTATTGATGTGCAAAGTAGCAGTAGAGGAAGAGAAGAGAGAAAAATCAAGAGAGGTAGGTGCGAAGGAAACCCATAGATGAATTCAAGACCCAGCCTATGCACCTCTAGTATTTCTTGATGAAGAATTTGAACCTCATGGTTGGGCAGAGATTTTAGCAACTATGGATGAAGCCATCAATGAAGAACAATGGACACCCCACTGTGGCGAGGATGGTTATGACATTTCAGTCTTCTCAATAGAGTCAATCATGTGTGATTCAGTTATTGAAGAATGTGAACCTAGCACTGATGCATTTGAGGATGCAAGTGACTCAGATCTAGAGTCAATCATTATGGACCCACCTTTTGCATCAGATGAAGAATACTTCTATGTATGAAGTAGAAGCTCACCCTCAGAGACATGAAGAGATTACAAATGAGGTGAGATTAGCCACGTGAGTAACCCCCAAGAGTGAAGGCAAGAAAAGGAAGAAGAGAGAAGTCATACCGGAGGAGGAAGAATCTTTGTTTGAGGTCCCTGAAAACTTTAAGAAGTATGAAACAGATGATAGGAGAGTCATGATAAGAATGCCTAAACGTGAGGCACAATAAGGGGAGGCCTATGATAACAAAGAAACCACCAAGAAAATAGTTGTAGCCATAGAAGAAGGAGAAGAGAGATGCACTTACATAGGACATGACCTGACGGAAGAAGAAGAGCAGGAGTTGATAACCTTGCTAAGAGAATACAGAGATGTATTCATGTGGAGCTACAGGGACTTGAAAGGTGTAGACCCTGACATATGCTCACACACTATCCCCATGACCTCAGATGCCAAACCCTCTAAACAAAAGCCATACACATATAATGATAATTATGCTGCCAAGATCAAAGAAGAGATAGATTGCTTGGCTGAAGTTGGATTTATCTATGAAATTGAGCACACTGAGTGGGTATCCCCCATTGTAGTGGTGCCCAAGAAGAATGGAAAGCTACGTGTGTGCATTAACTTGAAGAAGGTTAATGCAGCCATTATTCGAGATAACTATCCGCTTCCTATCACTGAGCATCTATTAGAAAGGGTAACAGGAAAGGAAGTGTACAGCTTCCTTGACAGATTCTCTGGCTATAATCAGGTAGCCATTGCTGGAGAAGATCAGCATAAGATGGCGTTTGCCATAGAGTGGGGCATATTTTCTTTTTGAGTAATGCCATTTGGGCTTACCAATGCGCCCGCTACCTTTCAGAGACTGATGTGTCATGTATTTAAAGAAACCTTGAGGAAAAATTTGGAAGTCTATGTTGATGATATCTGCGCTCATTCCAACATTAGACAGACCCATATACCTGAACTCAGGCAAATCTTTGACAAATGTAGAGAATATCAAGTCTGCCTGAACCCAGAAAAGTGTGTTTTCATGGTCAGGCAAGGCAAGATTCTAGGCAACAGAGTGTCAAAGAATGGCATATCCACTGACGAAGAGAAGGTGAGGGCTATTGCAAAATTACCTAGGCCAAAGAATATCAAGGAAGTACAAGCTTTCATGGGGCATTGTGGTTATTACGGACGTTTTATACACATGCATGCCATCATTGCAAAGCCTCTGTACGGACTTCTGACCAATTTTGAGTGGATTGATGAATGTGAGAACTCCTTCAATGAGCTTAAATGGCGATTATGTTTAGCACCAATCTTGACCACACCAGATTGGAATAAGCCATTTCATGTTCACGTGGATGCATCCAATTATGCTATTGGATGTGTGCTTGCACAACCTACTGGTGAAGTAATATGGATCTTCCAATTGCCTATTCTAGTAGACAATTGAATGCAATTGAACGAAACTATACGACCACTCAACAAGAAGGATTAGGCATGGTATATGCGGTTAAAAAGTTTAGACACTATTTGCTTGAAAATAAGTTTAAATTTTTTACTGATCATCAAGAATTGTTGTACTTGGTAAACAAGCCATGCAATACAGGTAGATTAGTAAGATGGTTTCTCTTACTAATGCAATATGACTTTGAGGTAGTGGTGAGGAAAGGCAAAACTCACTTGAGAGCAGACCATCTCTCTAGGCTCACATCTGGAGAGGCCCCCCCAAGGAGTATCAGATTATCTTCTTGATGCTTACTTGTTTAATTTGGAAGTTGTACCTCAGTGGGCTAAGACATTAGTGCCAGTATTGACATACGGGGCTAAGCACCCAGTAATAAACACTCAAGATAGGGAGGTAGTAAAAGCCCAAAAGTACCATATCATGGCAAGAAGTATGTACAAGCATACAAATCAAGGGATATTAGCTTGTTGTGTGGAGGAGGATGAGTACACTAAATGGTTGCAATTAGCACATGTAGGTGCATTAGAGCAACACTACTCAAGGCAAAGAACCCTACAGACACTAAGGAGGCTCGGAGTGCATTGGCCTACTATGGAAGCAAATGTACATAAGTTGTGTAAGGAATGCCCAGTCTGTCATATTAGACCACCTGTGGAGCACGCTACTCTGTGCCAAGTGGCTCTAATACTAGATTGGAGTGAGCCATTAGTAGCCTTCCTGAGGACGAAAACATTCCCTCAAGAGATGAATGTGGCTAGGCAAAGAAGTTTAGAACAAGAAGCCCTAGACTAATCACTCATTGGAGATAACTTATACAAGTGTGGTAAAGATGGTTACCTCAGATTATGTGTCCATGAGAGTGAATATCTGAAGATCTTGGAAACTGCTCAACAAGGTGTGGCAGGAGGACACTTTGGTCCAGATCGGGTGATCAAGGCAATACTATTTGCAGGCCTTTGGTGGCCCACGCTTCACATGGATGCACATACCTATGTGAAGATGTGTGATGTGTGCCAATGAACTCCATATCCTATACACAAAGATGAGATGCCTTTGAAACCTATGATGGGTGGACGTGCATTCTCTAAGTGGGGAATATATTTTGTAGGTCCTATTAATCCCCCAGCTAAGAGTTCCCATGTGGAGTACATCATCATGGCCACATACTATCTAACCAAGTGGGTAGAAGTGAAAGCTACAACAAAGAACGATGCTCAAATGACAGCTAAGTTCTTATTTGAGAATGTGTTCACAAGGTATGGGTTACCTATAGAGCTAGTAAGTGATAGAGGGACTCACTTCTTGAATGAAGTCATTGAAAATATTCTTCAAGAGTTCTTGGTGATACACAAGAAGTCTGCCCCCTATCATCCACAAGCTAAATAGGATCTCAACGAGTGGAGAAGTTCAATTAGCTACACTAGAAGGTGACGTTCTCCCTAGTTACATTAGTGGATGCAGAGTCAAACTCTATCAAGAACCCCTCACTGAGGAAATTCTCACTCGACTCAACACTGGCAAGAAACGTAAGGAAGAAGAAAAACAAATACAAGAAGAAGCACAGGCAGAAGCATTGGAATGCATGCGAAGAAAGAAATTGAGAAGACAGGGTAGAGATCAGCCTAGGACATATGCCTATGCAGCTCTAGGATACCATATGGCTATGCGCAAAATCTTAGGTGTAAGTTCCTATAGAATAAGTGACCGACGTCCTTTTGTAACCTTAGAGATAGGACAAGGAAGTAGAACAAGAACTGTACGGGCCTTGATTGACTCAGGTGTAGCCACTAGTGTTGTTAAACTTTCTTACTGTCAAGAATTGAACTTAAGTGTCAACCCTATAGAAGCATACCTCATAGGATTGGGAGGTGTGGAAACCCCTTGCATCGGCGAGGTGGAACTTCCCCTCTAAATTCAAGATGTTCTTATGACACTTAAGGTGTTAGTGTGTCAAGACGAGGACCTCACTGAACCTCTTGTCTTGGGTCAAGACTGGATCTATGATCACGCAGTCAACCTAAACCTAAGAAGTGGACTTCTTCAAGCCTGGGTAAATCAGAACCGCATTACAATTGAGTTAGAAAATGAAGCACTCAAGGAACTAGGAAAGGCACACACTCCTGATCCTTCTAGGAGTACACATGAAGATGATGATGCTATTCTTGTCCAAACCTATGTGATGCAGAGGGATGATTTTCTCAACAAAGAAGTCAAGGATACGATGGAACTCCCTTCTTTTCCAAAAGTGGTAGAGACACGAAAACCAAAGGAGTACCAAACGCAGAAGAAGCAGATGACATATGCTCAAAGCCAAAAAAAGTATGAAGCAAGGTGTCGTAGTCACCAAAACAAGCATGGGTACAGAAAGGAAAGCATCCTGTTGCGGTCAAGTCACCACCACTGACTCAACGTCATACTAGGATCAATTATAGAATCCTTCTACGAGAGTAAAGTTATCTGGGTACCCAAGAAGTCAATGAAGGCTGACCCACAATCAAGACAAATTTGGGTGCCTAAGGCTTTCTTGCAGGCTCAAATACCACACATAAACCACACAATGTACAACATGATACATGCACTCAAATAGCTAATACCCACTCTTATCCGACACGCACAAACACATATTCATCCATAAGCACGAGTAGAATCACTTGTAAATGGGTCCCTAAAAAGCCTCATTTTCAAGTAGACATTCTGATAAAGCCCTCCAAAGTCTCCACAAAATCAAAAGAGAAAGCCATCCATTGTGTTTGGCAACCCAAATCTTGTAATAAACCACCTAATCCCATTGTAAAGCCACCTCCGCTTACTAAATGTATCCACACTACACCCCACTACCCCAACTAGCACATAGGAACCCTGCATATGCTAACCAAACTTCACACTCACAACCACATGAGCACTAAGTAACCGACTAATGACGCCACAGTTCATCATGTTAATGTTGTAATGGGGACACATAATCACTTTGTGTCCATTGCAATGTTAACATTCATTTGTATATTCTCACAGAACCGGCGACCGATTTCCTCAATATGGCCGAGGCTACAGGAACGAGCTCCCAGGCTGGAACCAGCCCTCAGATAGTAGACATTGAAAGTCTCCCTATTCAAGAGGAGTTGAAGGAAATGCCACACGCATTGAGAGCACTACATGTCATACCGATTCAAAATCCCCCCCAAGGTCATACCTCGCCTGTAAGCATGAACTCCCATTGGTTCAATGAAGTTGCAGGACCCCTTGGAGAAGGCACCTATTTATGGGAGGCGGAGATAGAGTTTAACGGACGCTGGGGCCGGTATCATTTATTTACATGAGAGTTTGAGAGGCTTCACAACAGTGAAGGATTGCAACCAATATCGAAGAAGGCTGGATTGTATGACTACTTCAAAGCTCAGTTACTAAAGCCAGACTTCCTGAGGTGTTCATACCTGATTAGCACCCTCACTCCCCGTAAAGATAAAAAGGGGACAAGCACCTTTATACTACCTTCTCTTACATGAGGAATTGAACTGAAGTGCTTTAAATTAAGCAACAATTTAGTAAGGGAGGCTGTAGAAATGAGAGGTATGCACATCCCTACAAAGAAGGAGAGAATGATACCGGACAACATGAAGAACAAGAACTTAACTAAGCTGAAGGATATGGTGGCAATGACACCTACTATTGCCATCCACCTTCGAATGTGCATGCAGCACTTCACCTTCCCTGATCAAGAAAGATTTACAATGCCACCCAAGAAGATTTGGTTTAGTTTATACTTAGCAGACACCTTGAATCTGACAATTAACATGCCGCATTGGATCATTGACCAGATCCATCTTGCACACCCACGTTGGTACAAGAAACAGAATTCAGTGCTATATGGATGCTATGCACTTACCAAAACTGTATATCACTGTTTGGCATATGATGTGCCAATTAAAAGGGCACTCATCTGGACTACGGTGCAATATTTTCAGCGAAGAATATTAGTCGTAGGGCCTCCTTCAAAGAAAATGAGGGGAGCTATTCAGATGCCATGTGCACAGGCACAAGGCGCTACATTAACACCATACATGACTCCCCCACCCCAAAGGTGAGTACAACCCTTCACGATCAGATTACCAAGGCATAGTGCAGAAGGGCATAATCTGGTGTTCCCACCGATACCCACCAATTTAGAGTTCCCTCATGGCTTCACGCTGGAGGATTTAACTGATGAGGAGGTAGCGAGGATAATTAACTCAACTAATTTGGAAGTCGAAGCAGAGCAGTTAAGTGGGCAAGAAACTGTCATGGACCAGCCTCATCCAACTCAACCAGTAGTCGTTGAAGTAGATGAAGATGAAGCGGCGCACATGTACAACTGCACACACCATTATACACCTTCACGACCATCACAACACCTATCGTTATGTACACAATAACTCCCACGACCGCATCCACACAGGACCTCATGGACATATCACCCACATCTGCACCTCTCCCTCCCCCCATATTCCCATAATCTCCCATTCCTCCACCACCCACTTCACCATTATCAAGCACTGCATACACACTCCCTTTCCCTTTTCCCTACCCTCCTGCATTCTACACCTTCCCAGCATCCACCCTTGTAAATAATGTATTCAATACCTTGTATTAATGTATGTCTCAATTACAACATCATTACCAGCACTTAGATGCTCAACATACGAGCCTTTTTCAGAACCCATGAAACTCTACAAGAACAATTCATAAACTTGGAGAAGGACAAGAGGCTACTACAACACCAGTATGATACCTTGCAGAGGCAACATGAAGAATTAGTGGCCAAACCCCCCCCCCCCCCCTCCCAGCCAGATTCAGAGGCACAACAACACCTTGAAGAAATGCTACATGCCCAGCAAGCAGAAAACCTCAAGAATCGCCGTAACCTCGCATTATTAAGAAAACACATGGCAACAACACTAGAAGAAAATAAAAGACTCCAAAAACAGAATGAAAACCTAGAGGCAACGATGGAAGGATCCCCAATAGAGATCGATCTGGACCGCTTCAAAGCCATACCATCTGACACTATGGAGATCATATTGGACACACACACTGACCTGTTGGAGGCATATGCTGCCTTAGAAATAGAGCGTGATGAGTTATAGAAACAATTGGCCAATCAGCAAGAGCCACCACCAGAGGTAGCAGCCACAACTGACACATCCGAAGAGGTAGTAGAACTGAGGGCACAACTGACAGAGCTGCAAAATAAACTACTGCAATATGAGCGTCAACCTTCTCCCCTTGTGGAGCCGGAGCCGGAGGAACTAGCTCAAATCAAAGTAGAGGAGACTTTTGAAGACCCTTATGTACCCATGCCTATACCAGGAGGTAAACAAACTGTAGCTCAGTGATGAGTAGCACCTCCTTTAATGTAAATCCGGGAAGACGTGAGGATGGTATGATGACCTCGAGCAAGTGAGGGCACAAGTGCGTGAGTGAGAAGCACACAAACATGCACACACATATACACACACGCGCACACAAGGTAAGACAAAGAGAGGGAAGCAATGGAGTTCTTTTAGATTACTTCAAGAGTGCTCATACAAGTTTAATTCTATTACAATCTAACCTCAGAAATGAGCTCTCTAGCTCTATTTATAGTTTTTGACTAGTTTTTGGCCTTGTCCAGACCTAGTGTCCCGCCTAGTTAAAAATTAGGTTCTCTGGCCTATTTGGAGGTTCAAACGGAGTCTAAAAAATGTGAAAACTGATAGGTAGGTACTTCTAAAGCTCCTCAAGCTCAAGGACTCCTTGGCTTGCACAAAATGGAGCTACAAAAAATATGAAATGGTATTTACAATGGGTTTTAGTGATGAAAATCACTATTTTTGTAGGGATTTCTTCTAACATTTTGACATACATTTCCTAGAGCTCCCCACTTGCTCCTTCTTCTTGTGTGCCCGCCTCTTTGATGCATGAAAAATTTAGATGGCCTACTTGCCAGATCTTCTTTGACTACTCTGTCTGCTTGTACCTTCTCTTCGCTCCGGCTCCCTTCGTTGACTTCCTTGTCTTGTGAGTCCTTCAGTTCCTTGACTGCCAACACCCCCCCTCTCTCGCGTCTGTCGTCTCTGACAGACCCTTGTTGAGTGGGTCATTGGATGTAATACTCCACAACATCGGTGGCTAAATGATGTTCTGCTATTCTCAACCCTTTGGCCAAATCGGTGAGTAGGGCATCCCAGTCTACTGGCCCTGGAACTTCTGGATGTGGTATACGTAGCTTTTCTGAATGTAGGGCTTGTTCCACCACAAATAACTGTAATAGATGAGATGGTCTAGGAATGAATATCTCAGAATGATATTCCCAGAACCCGGTGATGAACATTTCTTCAAACATCTGTTTGAAGCAGGTAGGTAGCTACTTTATCCGAGCATGCCATGTGTATACGACGTTAATGGATGGTGTGATGCTCATATCGTAGACAAGGTCCTGATTCCCTTCATTAAATCCAATAGCCGAAAGATGAGGTTCTTTGATGTTCTTAAATGTCCTGAATCTAACCAGCATGAGCTCAAAAATTTTGAGGCACATCTGTGCCATGACATCTGGGACATTCTTGAACCTGACTGCCCAGTGTCGGATGGTTGAAATCATGTAGTTGACTGTGGGTTGGCCATTAGGAGGTGCTAGGTACACATAATTTAACCACTTTTCACATCCTTTAACCGTCAAAACTATTTTGGTGTACTCCGGCCAAGACCTTCTTCGAAAGACAGGGCAGTAGCAGGGATTATACTTGATATATAGAGGCATGTTATTCCACGTGCGTACCATCTCAGGGTAGGTTTCAAGCAGGTGGATCCTCCAAGTAGGTTGATGTATATTCCCCTGCTTGGCACTTGCAGGGATATCATCCGGGGCAAACTGTGTCGCCGAGGTTGGTTCTTTTGTTGTGCGTTGCTTGATTTCAGCATTGTAATCTGCCATTAATACACAGAATGGAACATACAGATCATCGGATGTGCCAATCCACCTATGATGGGAGAGGTTTCTGAAGTAATCCAATTTTATGACGACTTCTTCCAATCGTGACATAGATGCTATCTGAACTGCAACTCTCTCATCATGGGTTGTAGCAACCTTCTCCAACCTTTGCATCCATTCAGGCGCTTCGATCTCAATCGTGTTCATTCCTTCTTCTGTTTGCTTACCTCCGGGTGTTGGCATGGGAACATATGGGTCTTCAAAGATCTCCTCCACTTGAATTGGCACTAAGTCTTCAGGTTCCGATTCCGCCAGGGGAGAGGGTTGACGCTTGTATTGAAGAACTTTACTTCGTAGTTCTTCTAGTTCTGCTCTGAGTTTTGCGACTTCTGCAGATGTGTCGACTGCTGTTGTGACTCTGTTTGGTGACTCCTACTGAGTTGCCAGTTGCTTTAGTAGATCATCTCTTTCTCTTTCTAATGTTGCGTGGGCTTCCAAAAGGTCGGCATGGGTTTCCAAGATGATTTGCATATTTCCAGATGGGATAGCCTTGAAATTCTCTGGGTCGATTTCTTGTGGTGAACCCTCCATTGCTGCTTCTAGGTTTTCTTCGTTCTGTTTCTGCAGTCTCTTATTCTCTTCGAGTGCAGCGGACATATGCTTCCGTAATAAGGCGAGATTGCGTCGAAGCTTGAGATTGTCTGTGATCTGAGCGTGTAACATGTCGTCGAGTTGTTGTTTTTCTTCAGTATCTGACTGGGGTGGATTGGCGACTAATTGATCATGTTGTGCTTGCAATGTAGTATATTGCTGTTGTAATAGCCGCTTTTCCTTCTCTAATTCAATGAGTCTTGCTTGGAGCTGTTCATGGCTTCTGAAGAGACTCGTATGCTGTGCATCTAGGTGCTGGTAATGCTGTTGCAGCTGAGACATACACTGGTACATATTATTAAATACATTATTAATGGGAGTGGATGCGGGAAAGGTGTTGAATGCAGAAGGGAAGGGAAAAGGGAATGGGAGCGTGTATGCTGTGCTTGAAAAGGGTGAAGTTGGTGGTGGGGGAATGGGAGATTGTGGACGTATGGGGGGAGGGAGAGGTGCGGAGGTGGGTGATATGTCCATGAGATCAAAAGTGGATGCGGTCGTGGGAGTGATTGTGAACATGGGAATTGTGGGTGCGGTAATGGTGGTGAAGGTGTAAAGTGGTGTGTGTAGTTGTGAATATGAACCGCCAGAAAGTGTGATCGGGGGAACGGGGTTTTCCGTGGCTACAGTTAGAATTACAGAGTCAGTAGTAGTGTAAACAAGAGAGGTGGAGATCGGTTGTGTAGGTTGTGTGGGTTGACTAATGGTCTGTGCTTCAGTATGGGAAGTGGACCCTGGGGCTGTGACAGTAGTGGTTACATTGGTAGTGGGAGGTGAAGGTGGTGGAGTTGGAGGGAGAGGGGGTAAGGGGGGTGATGGGGGTGCACTAGATGTGTGGGCTTCCTCAGTGTCAAGAATGTTATGAGCAGTGCCCGTGGTCGTGGATGTAGTGCCCTGAGGTTCTAATACTAATACATTCATTTGTTTTCCTGATCGAGGGGGGCGTCTTCTGTATCTTCGCTCCAATCGTCGTGAATATGCAAGAGCAGTATGCACCGTCTCTGGTACCCCCAACGCATCAGAGATCATGTCAAGGGTTGCTCGGTATTGCTCATCCACATCTTCCTCCTCAAGGATTTGGTTCATGAGGGCTTTTCCTGCTGCCAAGGATAGTTTGTGCTGTTCTTGAACTCGGTTGATAGTATCATACAGCTTTTTCAATTGCTTCGTATAAGCCGGGGCACCCTCAAGTTCCTGTAGAACTTCTTGCTCATATTCCTGCTCTTCTTCGTCGGACAATCCCTCTTGTTCATCCTCTTGTTCGTCTTCTTCATCATCCTGCACGTCGACTACGTCTGGTTGGACTGGGTGGGGTTGGTATGTGACTGTCTGCTGCCCGCTTGCCTGCTTTGCCTCCACTTCTAAATTTGTAGCATTGATTATTCTGGCTACCTCTTCATCAGTTAGATCTTCCAATGTAAAGACATGAGGAAACTCTAAGTCGGTTGGTATAGGAGGAAACACCAGATTCGGTCCATTTGTGCTATGCCTTGGTAATCTGATAGTGAAGGGTTGTACACGCCTTGGAAGCCGTGGAGTTGTCTCTGGTGTCACTGCCGCACCGCGGGCCTGTGCACAGGGCATCTGAACTGTGCCTCTCATTTTCTTGGATGGAGGCCCTGCGGTGGATAGTCTACGTTGGAATTCTTGCACCTGGTCCAAATAAGTGCCCTTTGAACTGGCACATCATATGCCAAACATCTGTAAACAATCCTTGTGAGAGCACAACATCCATACAGTACTGACTTTTGCTGCTTATACCACTGTTGATGAGCCAAGTGGATTTGGTCAATAATCCAGTGAGGCATGTTGATTGTCAAATCGAAGGCATCTGCTAAATATAGATTGAACCATATCTTCTTGGGTGGCATTGTGAACCTCTCTTGAGCGGGGAATGCGAAATGCTGCATGACCATTCACAAATGAATGGCAATAGTCGGTGTCATTGCCACCATGTCTTTAAGTTTTTTCAGATTCTTGTTCTTCATGTTATCTAGGACCATAGTCTCTTTCTCACTGAGAAAGAGACTATGGTCCTAGATAACATGAAGAACAGGAATCTGACAAAACTTAAAGACATGGTGGCAATGACACCATGTCGAGAGCTTCCCTCACCAAGTTGTTTGTCAGTCTGAACTGTTTCAGCTCATTGCCCCTTGTGAGAGATGGGAGGACAAAAGTGATGTATCCCTTTTTCTCTTTGCTCGGAGTGAGGGTGCTAATCAAATATGAGCACCTCAGAAAGTCGGGCTTCGACAATTGGGCTTTGAAGTAATCGTACAGTCCCGCCTTCTTCCATATCGGTTTCAGCCCTTCATTATTTTGCAGTCTCTCAAATTCCCTGATGAAGAAGTGATACCTACCCCAGCACCCGTTGAACTCTATCTCTGCCTCCCACAGGTAAGTGCCTTCTCCCAAAGGTCCTGCCACGTCACTCAACCAATGTGAGTTTTTGCTGACTGGCATTGTGTGCCCCTGTGGAGGATTCTGCACCGGTATGGCATGTAATGCTCTCAATGCCACTGGATGCTCCTTCAATTCCTCCTCAATCAGAAGACTTTCAATATCCACAATCTAAGGGCTAGTGCCCGCCTAGGAGCTAGTTCCTGCCTCTGCCATATCGAGGAAACTGGTCACCAGTTCATTGAGAATATACAAAGGAGTGTTAACATTGCAAACGGACACCAAGCGTTCATGTGTCCCCGTTACAACATTAACATGATTTTAGTGAGAGGTTAGTAGGTCAAGTGCTTGGTAATTGTGTGTGTAGTTAGGGAATGGATAATCCTAAGAGCTAAATGGAATGATGTGGTGTATGAGTGATGTAGTTAGTAAGTGGGTATGAATTTACAAATGAGGATCGGGGGGTTTATTACACATTTTGGGCTGCCAAACAAACAGAATGTTCTGTTGGTCTTGAGTTTGTGGAGACTCTGGAGGGCTTGGTGAGAGTATCTGCTTGGAAATGAGGCTTTTTAGGGACCCATTTACAAGTGATTCTACTCGTGCTCATGGGTGAATATGTGTTACTGCGTGGTGTATAAGAATGGGTCTCAGATGTTAGGGTGAGTGGACCATGTTGTATGGGATGTGGTTTCTGTGTAGCTATTTGAGCCTGCAAGCAAGCCTTAGGCACCCAAAATTGTCTTGATTGTGGGCTAGCCTTCATCGACTTCTTGGGTACCCAGATAGAGTAGAAGAATTTCTGACAGACTTCTTATTAGTGTCGTGTCGTTGATTACTAATAAGAATCTTTGCCCGTGTGTTGGCTTGATCACAACAGGCTGTTCACCTTTCCACACCCACACTTGTTTCAATGGCTGAGACATCCTGCTTCTCACGTTCGTTTGGCCTCCGGCATAGGTAGTCTTCTGTATTTGATTTGCCGTTGGTTGCTGCATCCCTCTGACCTTTGGAAAAGAAGGGAGTTTGGTTGTGTCCTTGACCTCTTTATTGAAATCATCATTCCTTTGCATCACATAGTTTTGGACAAGAACAACATGATCATCTTCATGTGTACTCCTGGAAGGACCAGAAGTGTGTGCCTTGCCTAATTCCTTGAGTGCTTCACTTTCTAACTCAATTGTAATGCGTTTCTCATTGGCCCAAACCTGAAGAAGTCCACTTCTTAGGTTTAAATTGACTGCATGGTCATAGATCCAGTCTTGACCCAAGACCAGAGGCTCAGTGAGGTCCTCATCTTGACACACTAGTACTTTCACTGTCATTAAAACATCTTGAATGTGGAGGGGAAGTTCCACCTCACCCATGCAAGGGGTTTCCACGCCTCCCAATCCTATGAGATAGGCTTCTATAGGATTGACATTTAATTTCAACTTTTGACAGTAAGAAAATTTAACCGCACTAGTGGTTGCACCTGAGTCAATCAAGGCTCACACAGTTTTTGCACTTATTCCTTGTCCTATCTCTAAGGTCACAAATGGACGTCGATCGATTATTCTATGGGCACTTGTTCCGGAGACTTCACACATTGCCATATGATATCCTGGGTCTGCATAGTCATCTTCCCTAAGCTAATCCCTACCCTGTCGTCTCAACTTCATCCTTCTAATGCGTTCTAAAGCTTCTGCTTGAGCTTCTTCTCGAATTTGCTTTTCTTCCTCTTTGCGTTTCTTGGCAATGTTGAGTCGATTTAGCATCTCTTCAGTCAGAGGTTCCTGATATAACTTGACTCTGCACCCGCTTATGTAGCTAGGTAGAATATCACCTTCTAATGTGGCTAGTTGTACTGCTCCACTCGTTGAGATCCTATTTATGATCATAGGTCCATAGCCACGCTTCTCTAATTTTCTCGCATGTTGCTTCAGGGTGTAGACTAAAACTAAATCTCCAGCCTTCAATCCTTTATCCTTAACATGGGCATCAAAGTAAGCCTTCTGTCGTTTTTTAGCTGCATATATTCCTGCGGCAGCTCTTAGTCTTGTTTCACCTAATCGTTCAAGGTCAAAAATTCTCGAAGAGAGTTCATGACCCATCCACTCATGCTCCTGTGCTACTCTCAATGTGGGAATCAAGAAGTCCAAAGGTAGCACCGCATTCTGGCCAAATACCATCTGAAAGGGTGTGGCTTGGAGTACCGTTTTATCGGCAACTCTGTATGACCAAACAGCATGGTGTAGCTGTTTGTCCCAATCAGAGCGTTTATTATTTACCAATTTAGTCAACATATTGCATAGGATCTTATTTGTGCTTTCGGCTTGGCCATTAGCTTGTGGGTGATAGGGGGCAGACTTCTTGTGTACTACCAAGAACTCTTGGAGGAGATTTTCAATAACTTCATTCAAGAAATGAGTGCCTCTATCACTTACTAGCTCTATTGGCAGCCCGTATCTTGTGAACACATTCTCAAATAAGAACTTGGCCGTCGTTTGAGCATCGTTCTTTATCGTAGCTTTTACCTCTACCCACTTGGTTAGATAATCAGTGGCAACAATGATATACTCAGCATGGGAACCCTTAGCTGGGGGATTAATAGGACCTACAAAGTCTATTCCCCACTTGGAGAATGCACGTCCACCCATCATAGGTTTCAGAGGCATCTCATCTTTGCGTATAGGATACTGAGTTCGCTGACAAACATCGCACCTCTTCACATAGGTATGTGCATCCATGTGAAGGGTCGGCCACCAAAGACCTGCAAATAGGATTGCCTTGATCACCCAATCTGGTCCAAAATGTGCTCCTGCTACACCTTGGTGAGCAGTTTCCAAGATCTTGATATATTCACTCTCATGGACACATAGTCTCAGGTAACCATCTTTACCACGCTTGTATAGATTATCACCAATGAGAGAGTAATCTAGGGCTTCTTGTTCTAGACTTCTTTGTCTGGCCAGTGTCATATCTTGAGGGAATGTTCTCGTCCTCAGGAAGGCTACTAATGGTTCACTCCAATCTGGCACTATGGACACTTGATAAAGAGTGGCATGCTCCACCGGTGGTTTAGTGCAACAGATTGGGCATTCCTTGCACAACTTATGGACTTCTGCTTCCATAGTAGGCCAATGCACTCCGAGTCTCCTTAGTGTCGATAGGGTTCGTTGCCTTGAGTAGTGTTGCTCTAATGCACCTACATGTGCTAATTGCAACCATTTAGTGTACTCATCCTCTTCCACACAACAAGCTAGGATTCCTTGATTTGTGTGCTTGTACATAGTTCCTGTCATGATCTGGTATTTTTGGGCTTTTATTATCTCCCTATCTTGAGTGTTTATGACTGGGTGGTTAGGCCCGTATGTCAATACTGGCACTAATGGCTTAGCCCACTGAGGTACAACTTCCAAATTAAACAAGTAAGCATCAAGAAGGTCATCTGATACTCCTTGTGGGGCTTCCCCAGATGTGAGCCTAGAGAGATGGTCTGCTCTCAAGTGAGTCTTCCCTTTCCTCACCACTACTTCAAATTCATATTCCATTAGTAAGAGAAACCATCTTACTAATCGGCCCGTATTGCATGGTTTGTTTACCAAGTACAATAATGCCTGATGATCGGTAAAAAATTTAAACTTATTTGCAAGAAAATAGTGTCTAAACTTTCTAACTGCATATACCATGCCTAATCCTTCTCGTTCGGTGGTGGTATAGTTTCGTTTAGCTGCATTCAACTGTCTACTAGCATAGGCAATTGGAAGATCCATATTACCTTCGCCCGTAGGTTGTGCGAGTACACATCCAATAGCATAATTGGATGCATCCACGTGAACATGAAATGGCTTATTCCAATCTGGTGTGGTCAAGATTGGTGTTGAACACAATCTTCTTTTGAGCTCATTGAAGGAGTCCTCACATTCATTAGTCCACTCAAAGTTAGTCAAAAGCCCATACAGAGGCTTTGCTATGATGGCATACATGTGTATAAACCGTCAGTAATAACCACAATGCCCCATGAAAGCTTGTACTTCCTTGACATTCTTTGGCCTAGGTAGTTCGGCTATGGCTCTTACTTTCCCTTCATCGATGGATATGCCATTCTTTGACACTATGTGTCCTAGAATCTTGCCTTGCCTGACCATGAAAACACACTTTTCTGGGTTCAGGCAGACTTGATACTCTCTACACTTGTCAAAGATTTGCCTGAGTTCTGGTATATGTGTCTGTCTAATGTTGGAATGAGCACAAAGATCATCAACATAGACCTCTAAATTCTTCCTCAAGAACTCTTTAAACACATGACACATCAATCTTTGGAAAGTTGCAGGAGCATTGGTAAGCCCAAATGGCATTACCCTAAAGGCGAATATGCCCCACTCTGTGGCAAAAGCAGTCTTATGCTGGTCTTCCAAAGCTATGGCTACTTGATTGTAGCCCGAAAATCCATCAAGGAAGCTGTACACTTCCTTGCCTGCTACCCTTTCTAATAGATGTTCCGTGATAGGAAGCGGGTAATTATCTCGAATAGTGGCTGCATTAACCTTCTTCAAGTTAATGCATACGCGTAGCTTTCCATTCTTCTTGGGCACTACTACAATGGGGGATACCCACTCCGTGTGCTCAATTTCATAGATGAATCCAGCTTCGACCAAGCGATCTATCTCCTCTTTGATCTTGGCAGCATAATTATCATTGTATGTGTATGGCTTTTGCTTAGAAGGTTTGGCATCTGAGGTCATGGGGATAGTGTGTGAGCATATGTCTGGGTCTACACCTTTCAAATCCTTGTAGCTCCAAGCGAATACATCTCTGTATTCTCTTAGCAAGGCTATTAACGCATGCTCTTCTTCCTCTATTAGGTCATGGCCTATGTACGTGCATCTCTCCTCTCCTTCTTCTAGGGCTACCACTATTTTCTTGGTGGTTTCTTTGTTATCATAGGCCTCTCCTGATTGTGCCTCACGTTTAGGCATTCTTATCATGACTCTCCTATCATCTATTTCATACTTTTTAAAATTTTCAGGGACCTCAAACAAAGATTCTTCCTCTTCTGGTGTGACTTCTCTCTTCTTTCTTTTCCTTTCTTCATCCTTAGGGGTCACTTGTGTGGCCAACCTTACATCATTTGTAAGCTCTCCGTGTCTTTGGGGTTGAAATTCTACTTCATAGAAGTATTCTTCATCTGATGCAAAAGGTGGGTCCATAATGATTGACTCTAGATTGGAGTCACTTGCATCCTCAATTGCATCAGGGCTAGGTTTGCACTCTTCTAAGACTGCCTCTCCCATGATTGGCTCTATAGAGAAGACTTAAATATCATAGCCATCCTCATCACAGTGGGGTGTCCATTGTTCTTCATTGATGGCTACGTCCATGGTTGCTAAAATGTCTGCCCAGCCGTGAGGTTCAAATTCTTCATCAAGGAATACTACAGGTGCATAGGTTGGGTCTTGAATTGATCTATGTGTTTCCTTCGCACCTACCTCTCTGGCTTTTTCTCTCTTCTCTTCTTCTACTACTACTTTGCACATCCATAAATGGGTGTCTTCATGCATCCATGAGGATCCTGATCCTATGGAATGCATAGACTCAGTATCATCTTTGGCTCTATGGATGGGATTCCATTGGATAGGAGGGACATCTCTATGCGAGTAATCTTTGAGATTGACTTTGGTCGTAACACCTAAGTGTTGCAATACAATGAGTTGGTTCCCCAATCCTGTACCACTTGCAACTGTCGCATAAATGGTCTTCCCAAAATCATCTCATAGGCATGGTTCTTGCTAAAATCACAGATAGCAAATGTATGCTTGAACTCTACACCACATGTAGTGAGAGTTATTCCTTCTAATAGGCCTAAGGGTCTTTCTATGTGACCATCGGCCATCTGCAATTTCATCCTCGTGGGCTTGAGTGCTGGCTTGCCCCAACGCTTCCATAAGGAGGTGGTAGCAATTGCAACTCCTACACCTGAGTCGAGAATTGCCTTGGTTGTGTACCCCTGATGGGTAATGGGAAGATAGGTGTTTCCTTCTTCACCTTCACTCATATCTCCTATCTTGTCTAGAGGAATTTCTGGCACTGTTCTATGAGAGCCCACCTGGGAACGAGGTTTTGCTATCTCTGGTACTTGTTTGGCTACATGTTTCCATAGTTCCAGCCTTACTTTGAGTAGCTCTTCTAAAGTGAGGTTACACTGCACTTTAGTGTTTTTCACTACCTCTGTGTTCCTAGGTATGACCGAGTCTTCGTTTCTTACCATGACTGTGGGTGCTCTCATACACGTGGACTTTGCTTCCCATGGGCCTGTGAAATGGGTTAGTTCTTGTATGGAATTAGATTCGAAGTCTAATCTCTCCTGAGATTGAGTGCTCTCCTGCTCTTCATAAATGGATGGGATGTCTTGTGGGAATTGGTCGTGTGCATCATCCACAAGTTCAATGGGAGGAGGGACTTCACTTTCTTTAGCCCATTTGTCTTCTTGAATCTCTCGTAGGAATTCTGGTGTGAACCGATTCATAGAAGAAGATGTGTCTGGCTCCGTAGAGTTAGGCACATAGGCTTCCTGGGCAGATAGGCTTTCTCTTTCACTTGCCTTGCCCTCATTTTGAGAGACAAGTTCCTTTTTTGATTGTGCTATTAGCCTCTCCAACCTTTCTAGCAGTCCATCAAAGTGCAACTGCGTCTTAGCTGAACTAGAGATGTTAAAGAGGCGACTGGCTTCAATCATGGTTTGAGCCAATTCCACCATCTTAGCACAAATTTTGGTTCGTTCAAGCTCTAGTTCTGCTCTAGGGTAACACTTTTCATGATCGGTTACGTTTGGCCCTTCTTGGATTCTGGCCTGATATGCTTTGAGCATCATATTTAGGTCCTCAGGAGTGGGATCTGCTAGGACTGATCCTACTCTAGGGGGTGGTGGAGTATCATGAGGCGGGTTGGAAGGGGCTGGATCGGATGGATATAGGAATGGTGGTGGTGGGGTAGTGTGAGAGGGAGTTTGAGATGTGAGTTCAACTATCCTGGCTTTTGTTTCTCTTAGACTTTCCTCGAGCTCACTCATTTTCTTAGCCCATTGCCTCTTCATTCTTTCTCTACTATCTCTCTAGGCTCTAGTCCTCTTCTTGGTTACGCTCTCAGCTTCACTTGCCTCAGCACTTTTCTCCTGGCCTAAACTTTGGTTCTACTGCAAGACTTGAGCTCTAGTGACTACCTGTAATGGTGCAGTGGAAGTCACACTCCCTGTGGAGTCTACAACTAATCCAATAACATTAATAGGAGTGATTTTTGGCATATTATTGGGGTTCTTTGGGCAATCTCGTAAGAGATGCTCTTTGCCGCAATCTTGACAAAAGCCTTGGATTGTTACTGACTGGGGTTATGTGGGTGCCGGCATGGGGCAATCATGAATGAGGTGATCTCCCTGACATCTGTAGCATGGCCCTCTAGGAAATGGGGGTCTTACCTGCCTAGGTTGAGGTCTAGAGTTTGGGTTTGCGTACATGACATTTGTGTAATCTGGCTCCCAACTAGGTTCACTCGGTTCTTCACTATAGTAGGACTCACCATGTTCAGGAGACTGCATGTAGTAAGCCTGCGGACTATCTATGTGAGTGGAATCAAAACTATGATCACTCGGGTCACTTTCTGACAGCAATGGTGTTACTGGCACTATGGCTCTATTCAGGTTCTCTTCTGCAGCTGCGTACTTTACAGGGATCACATTGGCTGGAGCAGGAGGTTGTTGGGCTAGCACTGTTTGAGGTCTTTGTTGGGGCTGATATTGTGGTTGGTAGGTTTGTTGAGGCCTAGCATACTGTTGTGGTGGATATTGGTTTTGATATCTTCCCTGTTGTGGATATGGTTGAGGGTAATTTTGCCTGACAGTTTGTTTGTTATAAGGGCAGTCTTGTGCGGTGTGGTTAGTGTATCTCCGTTCTATGGTGCAATATTGGCTACTAGGGTTCACTTGGGGTTGAGCCATGATGGGACATACGTTTGCCATGTGGTCACCACCGCAAGTATAGCACCTCTTTACTAGGGCAAATCTAGGAATTTGTTTACTAGAGACACCTAGTTTTTGAGCTACTTTCTCAGCGAGTTCCTCAATTGATGTGGATTGCAAGGAAGAGAGACTAGAAGCGCTATCGGAATCTTTGTAGATTTTTGAAAGCTCTAGTTCCTCCCCTAGGTTATCCTCAATGTCAATGCACATGCGTACACACTCTTCTATGGTCCTAGGGTCCTTCAAGTACACATAGGATCGCAACTTTGTACTTAGCAATCCATCCAAGAATAAGGCCACTTGTTTGGTTGGTGTGGGCAACTCAGGAACATGGCATCTCTCAAGATATTGCCTAAATCTTCTTCCTGCAAGTCTCACAATCTCCTGAGGGGTCTGCTTGAAGCTATGTATCAATGAGGAAGTATTATGCCTTATGCCACTTTTAGAGAATTCAGTGATGAAAGCCTCTAAGAGTTGGTCTATGCTCCTAAACTGCCTCTCATTCAATGGTTGAAACCACGTTAGGGCTGTGTTCCTCAAGGTTAGACCAAAGGCATTATACTGCGTGAATAGGTCCTCAACTTGCTCAGTTCTCAAGACTTGCCTAAACTCGGCCACATGATCATATGGGTCTCCTGTGCCATCGAAGTAGTTCTTCATGGACTTGACTAGCTGAGTCGGTCTCAAAGTCCTCGTGTGCTCTCTAGGTCTTGGTAGAGGGAATTCATCCGCATTCCTTTGGTTCCTTGGGGCTCTAAGCCCCTCAGGTTCCACTCTATTTGCTTCCGTTCTCGTTCTTTCTCTTCCCACTGGGTTGGCAAAGCTTACCTCTGGTCTATCTCTATGTCTGTCTCTTTGAGCTCCGTGAGCTTGGGATGTTCCTGCTCCTGGGTGACCAAAGGACACATTTGACCTTGGTTGGGGGAAAATAAATTCACCTTTCCAAGTGTAAGCATGCCTATCATTTTCTGTAACCACAAAGATCCTCTCTAAAGCGTGATCTAAGTAGGTCACTCTGCTTGGGCTATCAGGATCTTTGAACTCATATATCATGATTGTTCCTACCTCATTTGGCTAATCAGATCTATACCTCCAAAAGGCTTCATGAGTCTCTCGGTTCAGGAGTAGATCTATGCTCTTATTGTCTTGGGGAATCCACTCTGGTGTGATAATCCTAGTGAGAACAGATTTGCCTCGGGGGGTTCTAGGTTCTACACCCATGTTTCCTTGCTCTAGGTCACCTAAATTCGTTTCCGGGATCACGTTTCCAAATTCGTATGTCCTATCTGGATGACTGGTGACTACATATATGGTTCCTTCTTTGTCCAGGTATTTTCAAACTTGACAGCCGGATGTTCTAGTCCAATGGATTGGTCAGGGTTTTTAATCTGGACCACTGATCTTCCTAGGCCGTCCTCATAGATGCTACCTAGTCGGTTGGTCCTAAGGTATTCCAGCTGCGTCTTGTAGGGGCCTTCTACCCTATGTAAGTATGGCACACCTGAACTTCCTGTAGGTCTCTCCATACCGTGGGACATCTCTGACTCACTAGTTTCAGAGCTAGGGTAGTGCGAATAATGGCTCAACTGCTAGGCCCAAGACCTAGCAGTATGATTAACACTAGCCTCTGAAGACCTAAGACTTTGTCTATCTCTTCCTAGGTGTCGTCCTGATCTAAGGTTCATATGCCTATTTGAGCAATCCCAATTTTTACCCAAGGTACAACCTCGTTGCTGAGTTCTTTTATATCCGTCACTTGATTATTTTTAGTTGATTATTGTGGTTATGATCTTGTCTGATATCACGTCGTTAGGAACACTTGAGTTAATTTTCCGCACTTGAATGTTGATCGTCTCACGTCTCGTGCCTATCGTTGCCCTGACTTACTTCTAGCACTACTCGAACTTAGCCTAAGCTAGGGATTGACAGAGGGAGTTGAGAATCTTCCAACCTTGAGTTTCTCCCTTGGTTTTCCTTGTGTGCTTAGGAAGTGTGTTCCCAAGCTTGCACTTACTCTTGCTCTGATCGCCCTTTGATGCTCTCACTGGACCTGTAAGAATCCCAAAATTAGCTCAAGACTTAAATTCAAAAGACATAACCAAGAACTTTCATTCATGTAGCTCAGATACCAATTAGCCTTTTGTCTTTATGGAAAACAATCTAGAGATCCCTTGGCTTTGTTCCCCCTGAATATGGTCAACTTCAAAACACTATATCTAATAAGCCCAAGATCACCCCAAATGGATTTCGTATGAGAAAGTTATGACTGTTCAGGGTTCTAGGTTTAAAACAGGGGAAAACAGGTCAACAGGCAACTGGGCTTTTTCCCAGATCACTAGTGTATAGGCCTCACAATACTCTAAATGTGTGATTTTTGTGTCCCCAATTACTCAAAAAAATTGGAATTAAAAACCCTAAAATTTTGGCCGAAAAGCCTGTCAATCGCGATCGACAGGTCTGTCAATCGCGATTGACAGAGGTGTCCATCGGGGCCTGTCGGTCGCAATCGATAGTGTCAATCGTGATCGACAGAATCGGTCGTGAGTCCTGTCAATCGCGATCGATTGTGTCAATCACGATCGATTGTGTCAATCGCGATCGATTGTGTCAATCACGATCGATTGTGTCAATCGCGATCGATTGTGTCAATCGCGATCGATACTTTTTGCGTGAATTTCGGCGAGATTTTAGTCGATCGGGGTCCTATCCATCACGAGGGAAACGTGTATGCGTGAATTTCTCTGTCAATCGTCAAAATTCAGTCGGTCGCGATCGACGGTGTCAATCGCGACTGACAGAGGTGTCGGTCGTGGCTATCGATCGCGATCGATGGTGTCAATCGCGATTGACAGGGTCTGTCGGTCGTCTCTGTCGGTTGCGATCGACTGAATCTGTGGATCGTGACTGTCGATCGTGATCAATGGTGTCGATCGCGATTGACAGAGAAACACAGAATATTTTAATTTTAAGTAATGATTTGGAATGTGCTCCTCATGTGTGTCCTTATAGTGTGCTTTGTTTTACCAAAAGATGAAATTTTCTGTCGATCACGATCGACAGAGGTCCATGACACAGAGACAGTTCTGAACTTTTTCGTACCTGCGCAGCGTGCTGGACACGATGATACAGCAAGATCCTGCAAGAGTGCTCAAGAAACAAGCAAAAACAACACACACAAGTCGCTCTCTTGCTCTCTCTCACAAGTGAAATGAAGGAAATGGAAAGGAGAAGGTGATATGATCAAAAAACTGAAATTTTCGCGGTGTTGGAGATGGAGATCGGATATGGTGAGGAGGATGGTGGTGATGATGATGGTGAGGTAAGAAAGAGAAAAATAAGAAAAAGCAAAGAGATTACCTACAACGCCCACGTCACAACTCTACGTCTTACCATCACACGCTCGTCCTCAAAGCTCAATCCCCGGGAGTGGCGCCAAAATTTGGTGTAGCTCAGTGATGAGTAGCACCTCCTTTAATGTCAATCAGGGAAGACGTGAGGATGGTATGATGACCTCGAGCAAGTGAGGGCACAAGTGCATGAGTGAGAAGCACACAAACATGCACACACATACACACACACGTGCACACAAGGTAAGACAAAGAGAGGGAAGCAATGGAGTTCTTTTAGATTACTTCAAGAGTGCTCATACAAGTTCAATTCTATTACAAGCTAACCTCAAAAATGAGCTCTCTAGCTCTATTTATAGTTTTTGACTAGTTTTTGGCCTTGTCCAGACCTAGTGTCCGGCCTAGTTAAAAATTAGGTTCTCTGGCCTATTTGGAGGTTCAAACGGAGTCTTAAAAATGTGAAAACTGATAGGTAGGTACTTCTAAAGCTCCTCAAGCTCAAGGACTCCTTGGCTTGCACAAAATGGAGCTACAAAAAATATGAAATGGTATTTACAATGGGTTTTAGTGATGAAAATCACTATTTTTGTAGGGATTTCTTCTAACATTTTGACATACATTTCCTGGAGCTCCCCACTTGCTCCTTCTTCTTGTGTGCCCGCCTCTTTGATGCATGAAAAATTTAGATGGCCTACTTGCCAGATCTTCTTTGACTACTCAGTTTGCTTGTACCTTCTCTTCGCTCCGACTCCCTTCGTTGACTTCCTTGTCTTGTGAGTCCTTCAGTTCCTTGACTGCCAACACAAACAGAGGAAGGAATGGATACATTTGAGATTGAAGCTCCAGAATGGATGCAAAGATTAGAAAAGGTAGGTCCAACCCATGATGATAGAGTAGTAGTGCAGATATAGTCCATGTCCCGATTGGAAGAGGTTGTCATCAATTTGGATTACTTCAAACCTATCCCATCATCGATGGATTGGCACTTCCGATAATTTGTATGTCCCGTTTTGTGTATTATTGGCAGATTATAATGCTGAGATAAAACATCGCACCACGAAAGAGCCAACCTCTGCAACACAATTTGCCCTAGACGACATTCTTGAAAGTGCAATGCACGACAACATATTTCAACCTACATGGAGAATATGCCTACTTGAAACATACCCTGAAACGGTGCACACATGGAATAATATGCCCTTATACATTAAGTATAACCCCTGCTACTACCCTGTGTTTCGACGCAGATCATGGCCCGAGTACACCAAAATAGTGAAGACCGTCAAAGGATGTGACAAATGATTAAACTATGTATATTTGGCACCACCTCGTGGCCCACCCACGGTAGCCTACATGATTTCAACCATTCGACATTGGGGAATCAGATTCAAGAATGTACCCGACATCATGGCACATATGTGCCTCAAAATATTCGAACTAATGCTGGTCACATTCAAGACCTTTAAAAATGTCAAAGAAACTCACCTTTCGGCCTTAGGTTTTAATGAAGGCAACCAAGACCTCGTCTATGATATGAGCACCACCGCATCCATCAACATTGTATATGCGTGGCATGCTCATATCAAATATCTCTTGGCCTGCTTCAAACAAACGTTTGAAGAAATGTTCATCACAGGGTTCTAGGAATATCATTAAGAGATATTCATACCCAGACCATCTCATTTGTTACATTTATTTGCTGTGGAACAGGCTCTACACTCCGAGAAGCTACGCATGCCACATCCGGAGGTACCTGGGCCAATAGACTGGGATGCCTTACTCACCTATTTGGCCAAAGGACTGAGGTTAGCAGAGCACCGCTTGGCGGCAGATGTCGTGGAATACTATGTCCAACGATCCGCTCAACAAGGGTCTGTTAGAGACGACATATGCGAGAGAGGGGGAGTGTTGGCAGTGGTCAAGGCAGTCAAGGACTTACGAGACAAGGAAGCCAGCAAAGAGAATTAGGGCAAAGAGAAGGGCCAAGTAGGCAAGGCAGTCAACGGAGATCTGGCAAATAAGCCTATCATTTTTCATGAATTAATATTTCTCAAATAGTGATTTTAGTCACTTCACACCATTGTAAACATCATTTTTTATTATTCCTACTCTATTTTGTACAAGCCAAAGAGTCCTCAAGCTTGAGGAGTATTAGTAATATTTATGCACCAATTTTCATAATTTTCAGAGCTCGTTTGAGCCTCCAAAATAGTCTTAGAACCTAATTTTTAACTAGGCCAGAGACTAGGTCTGGACAAGACCAAAGCTAGTCAAAAACTATAAAAAGAGCTAAAGAACTCATTTTTGGGGTGAGCTTGTTGTAGATTTGAACTTGTATGAGAACTCTTTTGCAATAGAAGTTACTCCATTGTCTCTCTCTTTGTTCTTGCCTTGTGTGCACGTGTGTGTGTATGTGTGTGCATGTTTGTGTGCTTCTCACTCACACACTTGTGCCATCACTTGTTCGAGGTCTTCATACCATCCTCATGTCTTCCCGAATTGACATTAAAGGAGGTGCTACTCATCACTGAGTTACACTGATGAAGACTTTGATCAGCATCACAAGGATCTTGGTATATACTCATTTGGGCACGGCTATTCATTTTTGGGCATTGTTGAGGACAAAGGAACCATATCTATTGACTCAAAAATTCTCACTGAGGAGGAAGATGAGGTCAAGGTCTGTAAAACAAAGTTTCCTATGATGTTTTAGACGTGACTGATTCAAGTGATTGGGGTCATTGGAGAATATCCAATGAGTCTTATCGCTTGAATCGGTCGTGTCTATGACTTGCATGCAATATTCATAATTTACATCTTTTTTTGTGTATTACTACTCTATCAACATTATTTATGGGGAGAAACGATATGCGATTGATTCAAGCAATTAGGCCCATCACATATTTTCTGATGGGCCTAATCGCTTGAATCAGTCATGTCTAAGATTTGCATGCAACATTCATATTTAACACCTTACTATGTGTGCTAGTACTCTTATGAGCATTTATAATCTATTGCCATGAAGTTAAGGGTGAGGAAATGATATGCGACCGATGCAAGCAATTAGGCCCATTGGATATTTTTCAATGGGCCTAATCACTTGAATTGGTTGTGTCTAAGACTTGCATGCAGCATTGATAATTAACAACTTATTGTGTGTATAAATACTATTTTCAACATTAATTATATGTTTCTATAAAGTTTAGGCTGAGAAATCAAACACGACCGATGCAAGTGATTAGGCCCACCCAATATTCTCTGATGACCCTAATCGCTTGAATCAATCGTGTCTCATGCTTTGTTTTTGCTTGTGTTTCAAGTTATTTCTATGACTTTAAAAGTTTCCTTGGACTTCTTCTGACCCATATTTTTTATTTTTCCCATATTCATCTATATTGGATGAAGACAACTACCTTGGCAGGGGGAAGGGAACAAGGAAAACCATAGAGGAGAAAGGAAAGACAAAGGTGGATATTCATTCAGTGATCCACTATCTTCCAAAATTGAATCCAAAATTATTTTGTGTTATTCATAAGCACTATAGTGAAGAGCCAGATTTTGCACTATTCTCCTTGAGGAATCTTTCAAGATACATGGGTTTTACTTCAATACCCTTTAATGCATATAGAGTTTTGGTACTTGAAAGAACAGCCTCATTTGAAATTTTTAGATATGCCCCAGGATTTAGTGCTTCAAGGGCAACCTACTTCCTTTGTTAGTCAAGTTATGCAATGGCTACAGGGGTGTCTTCTTTTCAAAGCTTATTACTCATGAAATGTACATAGATACACATATTTATTGCCCAAAGGGATACAAGACATTGCAAATATGAAGGATGTAATCTTTTTTTTGTGTAATTGATCCATGTCCTAATTTTTTATAGTCAAGTGTTTGAAGTGACCACCCGCATCACCAGCGTGAGCTTCAGAGATAAATGTGACTACCTCATGTGGAGGTACACAACGTAACCAGATTTCAGTGGGATCTTTGTGATACTGCTGACCCATAATAATAGTAAAGTGGTGACTATAGAGGCCAAGTCTCTTTTTGGCTGCAGGCCTCAAATGAGACGAAGCAATGCCATTCTCTAGAAAGCTCAACATCTCTTCATACCAGTTTGGGAAAGTTTGAAGAGCATCTTCAATCTCTACCACCATAAAGACCTCCACATTCAGAAGAGCATCATTGATGCCCTTTGGTGGTTCTCCATTATCAATGTGAGGCAGAAAATCAGCAATGGCATGGCTGGCAGCTGAGCAATGGACAATTTCATATTCAAATTCTTGCAGCAAGAGCACCCACCTAGATAGCCCTCCTACCAAATTTTGTTGGTTCACCAAATACATCAAGGCACTATGATCTACATGGAAAGTGAACGACCATCCTAGTAAATAATGGCAAAATTTCTTTATGGAGTAGATTAAGCCAAGACATTCATGTTCCAATATTGAGTAATTTTGCTCAGTAGATGTTAGTCATTGACATGCATAATAAACTGATCTATACGAGTTGCGGTCCTCCTTCTACATAAGCACACTCCCAATGGCTTTATTTGAAGCGTCCAAAAACACATGAAAAGGCTATTCCCAATCTAGAGCTTTCAAAATTGGCACAGTGCCTAACATCTTCCATAGTCGCTCGAAGGCAAGTTGTGCTTCCGCCGTCCACACAAACTCCACCGGTCAGACATGCGCTAACTTGTTCAGTGGGATGGCAATATGTGCTAGTCCTCGTAGATGTCGGTCATGCCACCATACCTATACTAGGAACTGTAAAACTTCTTTCAAGTTTCCAATATAACCTTAACCTTATCAGGGGCCACTCCTATGCCTTTTTCCAAAATAATGTGTCCTAGTAATTTTTTGCATTTGATTGCAAAGGTGGATTTGCTAGGGTTAAGGCAGAGATGTACCTTCTTGCATGAATCAAAGCATGTGCATAAGTGCTCCAGATGTGTGGCCATCTTTTCAAAAAACTGAGAAGTAATCCAAGAAAATTCACATAAAAGATGTGAGTTACGGAGCAAAGATTTGTTGAATGCAGCACTGAAAGGTGTTGGGCACATTCTAGACACCAAACCACATGATGGTACACTCGAATACTCCCCAATTTGTAATGAATGCCGTTTTGGGTATATCTTCCTCTACCATTTGATCTTGATTGTATCCACTAAAACCATCTGGGAAAGAATACATTTCACGGCTTGCTACCTCATCTAACATACTGTCCAAAAATGGCAGTGGAAAAGGATCAGGGATTGTCGCTGCATTCAACTTCTTGTAATCCATGCAAATTTTGAATTGCTTGTTGTTCTTAGGTACAATGACTATTGGGGAGACCCATTCCGGATTTTTTATGTGAATAATATATCCAACTTTGATTAATCAATGGAGCTCATACTTCACCTACTCTGCAAAGTTCGGATTCATTCTGTATCACTGCTGCATTATTGGCGTAGCATCTGCTTTAAGCAAAATTCGATAATGGTATAACTTTGGATCAAGACCCTTCATATTAGCATATGTCCATGCAAATACGTCTATATAATATTGCAAGAGAGCAATCAACATCGTTTGGAATTTTGGAGCAAGCTCTATACAAATTTGGATGGGTTTAGGATCAGTAGTAGTTCTAAGATTCACCACTTCTAAAGAATCTTCCTCAACACGAATTTTCCCTAGCTCCATGGGATCTTTCATTATGGTTTTTGTGATATCCCCTTCTTTTGGTTCCAAGAGTTCTGTGCAGACAGTGGCCGCGATGCCATCACAGACTGGACTGATGACTGAGTTTACATCTACAACCCGGAAGGATAAGAGGTCTCTATTGGCTTCAAGAAATTGTCGCTCTTTGTCTTCCTCTAGTCTGTCCAGCATGTGAAGAGGTTCCAAATATTGGTTTATGTTTTGGAAGATAGTATTGCTCTTCTTCTAATGGGACCAAAAATTTAGCATGCCCTTTCTTGAAGGTAATAGTCTTCTCGTTCCAATTCTGTCAGACCTTAGCATTCCTTAACCAAGGTCATCCTAATCGTAAATTGTAACTCAGATTCTATCCTTTGAGTTCTAGTAGTACAAATTTAATATTAAACATCACTTGAGAAATTATGATGGGGATATCTTTAATCAGCCCCACTAGCTGCACTCGTGACTGGTCTACCATCCGGATGAAAAATGGGGCTGGTTCAATACTACTCCAACCCATCTGCTTGCACATCATCGTTGAAGTGATGTTTTTGCTCGATCCACCATCAATCAGAACCTTGGGGATTGCTTTGTTTTTATACCATACCGTAATGGTGGGAACTGCATAATCCACTATTCTATCCGGAACATCCTTTACCATACTAACCGACGGTTTCAGACTCAAAGATGGTGAATATCTTTCCTGTAATTCCTCTAATTGCTTTCAAAAAGTTGGACTGAGTTCCAACAAGGTTCCTAGAGATAATTCAATATGTGAAACTTATAATAACTCACAAGAAGAAATTGCATCCATTTCTACTTGCATAGCTTCTTCCCACTCAGGTTGTCTTTGAGCTTCTTTGTAATTAGATGGTTCCAGGATTTGTTGAATCTGATGCATTAAGGTGTAATTGACATAATGAATTTGTTCTCGCTATCTCTTGTCAATAAGTCTTTGAGATCTTCTCGGATGACTTGAAGTACTTGCTTCTGAGTTGGAGTTTGGAAATACTGAGTCCTCCTCTGAAGTGTAGATAGGTGGACTAAGACTTGTACTTGAATCTTTTCTTGAGTATGAGGAGGCTTCATTGATGATCACATCCTTCAAAATGGTGATGGAGTGGTTTTCCATATCATATAGACGGTATGCCTTTGATTGGTCACTGTACCCTATGCGTATGTGTTTCTTGGACTTTGATTGTAACTTGTTTCTATCTTCTTTTGGTACATGGACAAAAGCTTCACTACCAAAGACTCGAAAGTAATTCACATTTGGTTTTCTTCCATAGTATGCTTCGAAGGTTGTTTGGTTGTGTAATGCACTTGTAAATCCTTGATTAAGAATGTGAACGGCAGTATGCATGGCTTCTGCCCAGAACTTGTAGGGTAGATCCTTGTGATGAAGCATAGTTCTTGCCATTTCCATCACACTGTGTATCTTTCTTTCAGGTACTCCATTCTGGGATGGAGTATGAGGCTGAGTGACTTGTCTTTTGATACCTTTCTAGTTGAGAAAGTTATCAAATTCATGATTGATAAACTCACCACCTCTATCTGATCTGATGGTTTTAACTTTAGTCGAAGCTTCATTCTCAACTTCCTTGATCCAAGTTTGAAACTTAGAGAATGTGTCTGCCTTTGACTTCAAAAAGTACGCCCAAATATAGCGAGAGTGGTCATCTACTAGAAGATAAAAGTAGAGGGATCCACTCAGTGATGGGGTGTACATGGGTCCACATAAGCCCATGTGGATAAGGGCTAGTGGGTTCCTCGCTCGTGTTGAAGCTTCCTTGGGAACTGGTGCCCTATGTTGCTTGCCTTGGGTGCAAGCTTGGCAGACATCAGTAAGTTGCCCTATCTTTGGCATTCCCTTCACAAGTTGGGATGAAGAGTTTTTGATAAGTAAGAAGTGTGGCCAAATATTAGGTGCCACAAACTTGAGGTTGATTCTTTGGATACAAAGCAAGATAGTTTGTAGAGGCCCTTTTCTTCAATACCTTGAGCAATGACATCCTTAATTGGGGATCAACTACCTTAATTGAGGTGTTATCAAACCATACTTGTTTGTCCTGATCTGTAATGGCCTTGATGGAAAGTAGATTCATACATAAATTTGGAGCAAAGAGAACATTGGATAAAGACTTGCATTCCCCCTGATTGTTGGTAATTTGAACTTTCCCTTTTCCTTCGATGGGTAAACTTTTGTTATTGCCGAGATAGACTTCTCCCGTGTGCTCTTCAAGTTCTTCAAAGGAGTTCTTGTCTTTGCACATATGGGAGGTAGCTCCGCTATCAAAGATCCACTCATGTGGGGAGCTAGAAGTAACTAGGGCATTGGCTTCTGTGGAGATGAAAAGTTCCTCACTAGAGCAGTGGGATCTATGTTGGGATCCTTTGGATGCTTGTGTAGACGTAGAAGCCTTCGATGATTGTTTCTTTTTATAGCAAAACTTTTCTAAGTGTCCTGATTTTCCATAGAAGGTGAACTTCTTCGATGAATTATGCGATCCTTGCTTAGATCCATTGCTAGCATGATGACTTGAGGTTTTGCCCTTATTGAATGGGCCTTTGGCCTTCATGGCTGACTCTTGTAAGGAAGTCGATTTTGCTCGCGAGTCGTGAAGGAGCAATAGTCGACGCCCTCTTCCCAAGATAAGACTTGGTCGCGATTATACAAAGTTGTGATAAATGTCTCGTATGACTTTGGTAACTTGTTAAGAAGTCGAATGGCCACATAGTGCTAATTTACGCTGGTAGTCCTCAAATTGGGCTATGACCTTGGTAATTGTGTCGTTTGGCCGAATGGTCAAGTTATGAAACTTGGCCTCTAATGCATATATTTTCTAAGGGGTTTTGTCTTCATACAAAGCGCCTAACGTATCCCAAGCATCCTGGGATGTCTTATAGGCCGTAATATGTCCTTTCGTCAGTTCATCACAGGCAAGTAATAGCTGACCTAAAGGTCATTCGTCCTTGACATTCCGCACATGCCAATTGTCTAAGTTGGTATGCCTATTGGGTTCAGGGTCTGACCCGTCTACTACCTCATGAAGAAGATTCGTGTAGAGAGCATGACATCTTTCCATAGATTGTAATTTTGTCCATTGAGGCGTTCATCCTTAGGCATAAAAATAGGGGTGAAAGAGGGTAAGAAGTTAGCCATAGATAATGAGCTACCTTCACTTTTGGTCATTACAAAGCTTTGAGGATAAAGTGTTTAGAAACACTATCAAAGATACCACTTCAAAATAATTGCAAAGCTTGAAATGAACAACTGGGCACCTCACTTAAAATTCTTGGGGAGGGGGGGGGGGCTTAGAGTAGCCCTGCACTTGTACAACACCAAGATAAGTCGACGTGAGAGGAGCGAGCGTAGATTAGCCCATTGTACACCAATGGAGCCTTAGAGTAGGCTTAGACACCTGGAGAGAGTTTGGTGGGTGGGCTAAGACTAGCCTCCAACCCACAAAGGCACGCACAAAAGATACTTCTTTCTTATCTTGTTGATGTACAATGAGGGGCACTTAGTGCCAATTGAGATGTTTTGGTGATTACGATAAGCAAAGCTAGCAAATTTCAAGAAGAAACCCTTGGAAGAGATTCAAAATGAGGCCAATTGAAGATTACAACCCTTTTAGGAATTCAAAATAGTGTTCGGCAAATGTTGTGCCAAAACTTATGGATTATGCAAGCTTATGTACCCTTAAAGGTCAATCATTAGAAGAGTGTTCTTAAGCCTTATTGGAATTTTAACATTCGAATATTTGAGAAGTAATAAATCTCACTAGGAAAAATCAAAGAGTTCGCCTAAATGAGATGTTACGAAGTAGCTCATGATCTCTTGTTGTTTGATTGGTCCATTGGGATATTGTGGTGTGATTCATGTACAACTTCTGGCTGATTGCAACTCTGAGGAATGATGAAGGTGTCCAGGTGGCAATGTAGATGGGAGGGCAATTAAATCATGCCATACAATGGATTGGCCCTCGTGTTCTTTTCTGCGGCACAGAGCCTGATGCAATCATTTTAGTGTGATGCACTTGCATAAGCTTCTGAATTCCTTCAGGACGTGTAAATGCGCTGAATCAAGCCAGAGATATTAGTGACACCATATCTACTTGTCAGAGTCACTCCACTAAGCCATATGCAGGTATAACCAGACGTCTTTGGCCCTCAATTCTCTGTTGGTCCAATAGAGAAGCAAACAGTTTCTGTAGCTTTTTGCATGGAGATGGTGCCCGCATCTGGTGCAGCGACCAACCTTGACTGGAGCCTGTTCAGCATCACAGCCATCTTGTTGCTCCAGAGGTTGCTCCAGAGGTTTCAACCAGAGGCTAAACTACTAAGAGAATGAAGAGGCAACAGAACGAGCCTAGAGTGTAGCATTGGATCTCTTCGAGAATGAACAGGCAATAGAATGAGTGATGAGTGTAGCGTTGGATCTCTATACCTCCTACAGGTATGATTAATACAATGATATGGTGCTGTTATAGAAAATGCATTCGACCATTGAAATTAAAATGGAACGGAACTCAGGAATCCACAAATTCACAGAGATGAGAGAAACGACCATGGAACTCCTTATGAGTGTTTATAGACACTTCATAAGCTTCAAGAGTTAATATCAATGGCATACCATGACCATAGAATTAAACTAAACGATCAAATGTTACAACAAAAGAGGGTGGGTGGGAAAAAATTGGAGATTAAAAAAATGGTAAAGGGGTGAAAAGAAGGGGTGAGAGGGTGGGCAAAGGGCAAGCTAAGATGCCAAAGAGTGTAAAAATGATGGATAAAGAGGCTTCTCTCAATGAGGAGAATGCCACTACCAACACTCATGCAACACCACCACGAAAATCACCATCAAATGCACCACCAAGACCTCCACTTAGCGCTCTGATACCATGTAGAGAGTACACACACGGAAGCAAAATGAAAAGTAAAGTACTCTCACAAAACAAAGAATGTATGACACAAAATGAGTAGACCATGAAATGGGTAAACTCATGTGGATTAGAAATAAGCTTGCCAAGAGCATGGAGTAGGCTCCTCAAGCTTCTAACCAATTTGGACTGCTCTCAAAACCTTGTGCAATCAAATAGGCATGTATCTTTTCATACCAAGCATGTGGTGTTTGCTTTAAACCATATAATGCCTTCTTTAAACTGCACACCTATTTTTCATGCCCTTTCTACACAAAGCCATGGGGTTGAAAAACATACACTTCTTTATGCAAATCACCATTCAGAAGTGTTGTTTTAATGTCCAATTGATGTACATTCCAACCATGATGAGGTAGAAGTGCACAGATGTTATGAACAATAGTCATTCCGCAAGTAGGAGCAAAGGCCTCATCAAAATCAATGCCTCTTTCCTGAGCATAACCCTTTGCAACAAGCCTAGCCTTATACCTATCAACTCTTCCATCAGGCTTACGCATCAGCTTCTATACCCACTTAGTGCCAATGGTCATCTTGCCAGGAGGCAAGTCACATAAAGACGAGGTACCATTTTTCATGATAGCATCATCTTCAGATTGCATAGCAGCCATCAAATTCTCAGAATTTTGTGCTTCATCAAACGAAATAGCCTCATTCTCATCACAAAGACTAGAGGCAGACATAGCATAACAATCTGATGCAAAAGAGGCACTATGAGAGCTTGAACAAGTATGATATGACAAAGGAGCATCTTGTTTGTTGTCACGCAAAGTCTGAACTAGCCATTTTGGCATAGTTTATGCCTCCTTAATATCACCTCTCTCATCAACAAGTGCATCATGCAAATTTGCATAAAAAATGGAATGATGTGCATCATCATATGAAACCTATGAAGGTTGAGAAGTTGCCTGATTAGGACCAACACTGGATTGTCCACCTGTAAAAAAAAGGCAGCAAAGTATCATCCATGTCTTTGGAGCTAACAGATGTCTCCTTAGTACATGAAAGTAGTGGTTGAATAGCATCTTCCACAGAAACAACATCACGGCCAACCAAAATGCATTTAGTCTGTGGATGATACAGATGATAGCCTTTTCTTCCAGAACTGCACCCAACAAAAATACATTTCACTAGTTTATCATCCAATTTCCTGCATTGTTGTTTCAGGCACTAATGCATATGGCAGACAACCAAAAACACATTGGTGAGCAACAGATGGCTTGCGAAAATGCCAAACTCATATGGAGTGATATAGTGCAATGCTTTAGTGGGACACTTGTTAAGTACATATGATGTACACATAATAGCCTCAAGCCACAAACTATGTGGTAAAGCCTAACCCATCACCATAGACCTCGCCATCTCCATGAGTTAATTATTCTTCCATTCAGCAACTCCATTCTGTTGAGTTATATGGCATTGTACACTGATGTTTTATCCCATGTTGAGCCAGAATGCATTAAAGTCAGAAGACATATATTCCCCCCCTCGATCAGAATGGAGGGTGCCCATTTTACATGCTAACTGATTTTTAGCCAAAACCAAAAACTATTTGAAGCCTATAAACACTTCAGACTTTTCTTTCAATGGATATACCCATGCATACCTGGAAAAATCATCAATGAAAGTCACAAAGTAAAGATAGATTCCAAAAGAAGCTATCTGCATAGGACCACAGACATCACTATGTACAGGCTTCAATTTCTCAATAGTTTGAATCGAACCATGTTTTGGGAATGATGAACGCTACATTTTGCCCAAAATACAGCCTTCACAAACATGTTTATCGGGTGTCTCAAGTTTGGGCAAAGAGGAAACCATTTCAAATTTCTGGAGACCAAAGCATTCATGCCAAAGCTTTGCCTCTAACATAGCCGGAGAATCATGTACTACACATAATGAGTCATTCTGAATTTTTTTATAGTCTATGAGCTTATATAGCCCATGATATAAAATGCCAGAAACAATAATCACATTGCCATTTGACAGATCATGAATTGTACATCTGTCATCAATAAATTTCAAGACCAAGCCAATCTTGGCTAAAGCTTAAACTGATAACAGATTCTTCTTGATTCCTAGCACAAATAAAGCATCTGATAATGTAAAAGAACTACCATCAGTAGTAGTCATAATGGTCTTACCAACTCCCATGACAGGATAAGAGGAGTTGTTCGCACATGTGGCAATGTTCCTTGTAGGGGCAGGCTCGAGTGAAGTGAAGAAACTTTGGTATGAGGTAATATGTTTGGTTGCCCCACTATCAAAGTACCAAACATCTGAGTCTACTGTAGACATACACTATTTAGGAGAAGATGGGTCAAAACTACAAACAATAGTAAATGCCCATTCTTCATTCTGCACTAGATTAAAAGACTCTATTTTCAATGTAGAGGCCTCTACAACAACCATTCCAACCTCTTTTTTCTTTGCCTTTTTTGCAGCCACTTTTGGATAATTCTTTATGACATGATCATTTTCTTTACAATACTTGCAAAACAATTTCTGTTTTTCTATTTTCTTGTCATCTCTATCATCCTTCTTTGATTGTGTAGAATTAGCAAATTTCTACTTACTAGTAGAAGAGCTCCATTTACCTTTGCCCTTCTAATTAGCCAGGGAAGCTTGACCTACAACACGCATAATGGACCTGTTCTACCTAGACTTATCTTCCTGCAACAGAACATAGACTAACTCCTCAAATGTTAAGGCATTTGGATTGCCTTTTATCATCAAACGAAGAGTAAAAGCAAAACTCTAATATGAATTGGGAAGACCATTCAAAATAGTCTACACAAGTGAACTGTTAGGAAAGACTTCATCAGCAAAAATCAACTTTTCCTTCAAATCTTCGATCTTTGTCAGAAAACTATCCATGGAATCTCCTTCATTCATGTGCTCACTCTCCAACTATTTTCAGAGGTAAGCAATAGGAGCCTCATTCCTTGCCTGGTATAAAGTGGTAAGTGTATCCCAAGCATCCTTAGCTATTTTGTAAGAGCGAATGTGAGGAATAATGGCATGTTTGACAGACAAGGCTATCAATGCATATGCTTGAGCATCTTTGCCATCCCAACAAATTTTCTCTATAGTAGATGTAGAAAAAACCATAGCACAAACGGGAATCTAAAAAATATCACCATCTTTGATGCCATCAGCATCATCTTCAGTACCTGGATTTGTAGGTGTAATAGGACATTTTTAAGCACCCTGCACAATGTTCCATAGTCCTTTTGCAACCAATACATGATGCAACGTATAAGCCCATAATGAGTAATTCGTACCATCCAACTTATCATCAATAGCCGGCATACAAAACACATCACTGCTTTCACTGACTAAAATACCTTGATGCAAAAAATTGATTGTATCTCAAAAAGTTGAACAGAACTACCTTATCGAGTTCTGCTAAACCTGTAGCAGACTTCGAGATGCTCATATTCGCAAATGGAAATCGGTATATATCTTTTGCACAAAAAGACAAAATAGCCTACACAAGCGTTGCGATAGTGCATTCAAAAGCCGAAACAAGCTCAAATTGCAATTTTGGCACCAGATAGCGAAGCTTTTTTGATCTCCTAATCAGCTTGAGTATGCTCACTAAATTTTGTGCAATTCTCAGACTATAATTGGAGCAGTGTCGACAATGCCCAAGATGAAGCGGCAACCTGCTCTCATACCAATTGTTAGAGTCCGAGGTCTATGGAAGCACGTGAAAAGCACAAGGAAGAAGAAGAAGCTTGGAGCACAACACACAATACTGAATGTATTACCACTAATGTTGAGCCCATAAAAGTCATATTGGTCAAAGTCAATTGCAATCAAAGTCAACTGCAATCAAAGTCAACCACAATCAAAGTCAAAAGGTCAAAGTCAAATTGGTCAAGTCAACAAGGTCAAGGTCAAAGTCAAATGGTGCAAAGTCAAAGTGCTAAAGTGCAGGTGTCAAAGTGCACAGGTAGTACACAATTAATTGTCCACAAAGGGTAAATTGGAGAAAGTGGGTTGTAGGTTGTAGAGGTATTTTCTCTAATTTCCCTAAGGTTCAAAGTGTTCTTAAAGTGTTTTGGAAGGTTCAGGTGAACCCTCTCTTATGTGCAAAAGTGAAGACTTAAAAGGAAAATATGAAGGTATGTGAAGCGGCAGCGTACGCAGAAGTGAAAGTATGGCCCCCCAATTAATTTTTTGGTTTTAGTCTAAAGTCACTACAGGACAAAACAGGGAGTCGTTGGCTGCCAGTTGTGAAGACAATCTTGGGACATCAAAGTGAGCACCAAGATACTCTTGCAGTTAGGAGCGTACATGAATCGAAAAACTCAAATCAAGGCAAGGACTATTCTTGGACCATTCTAGAGTAAGAAAGAGAGCATAGTCTAAGTGGAGCAAGAGAGAGAAGTGCAAGAGACACACAGTGTGCGACGCAGAGAAGTGAAGTGCAAGGTGTGCATGAAGAGTGACCAAGGAAGTGTGCAGAGGAGTGCTAAGCTTGTCCCCCAAGGATCCCAAGGTCTTACTGAAGTGTGCGCGTGCCGACAGAAGGTATCCATCCCTCCCCCTTAATGGAAGCTTGGTGCAAGGTGTGCACAAGAGCAGGCTTGTAGAAGGTGGAGGTTTGGTGCAGAGGAGGCTGGCAGCAACAAGTCCTTTGGGTATTTGGTATTTGTAATTGAGCACTCTGTAGGATTTTGCACAGAAGCATTGGTTGTATTGTGCTTCAACCTTGTATTTGTCTTATTGTAATCAATCGACAGAGGCTTCCAGTGTGTATTTTCTCTTCTGGTCTTCCCCGTTTCTCCTACAAACACTCAAATCCTTCTTGTCTAAGAATCCCCCAACAAAATTTGGCATGCCCGGTGGGACTTCCGAGGAGATTTGAGCATAGGAGAGATATATTGCAGTTGGAGAGCAATATTCTAGTGTCGATAGTACTGCTCCAGTGGACTAAGAGGTACATATTTTTATTGGATGAAGAAGCCGGAATAGTAAAAATAAAATTTTGCAGATTAAGTCATAAAGTTGCTGGAGGAGATAACATTCTAATGAAGGATTTAGGGTACCCCTATCAGATGACTAGTGTGCCCAATGAGAAGACAAAACCACTGAAGTGCAATACAATTGGAGATTATGGAGGAGTTTCTCTGAGCCAACAACACAGGGCTCAAGGCCTATCATCAAAAAAACTGAAGATTTATGGATCACCTGGAACCTGCAAAATTTGTCCAGGTTCTACATAGTTTTTTCCCATCATCTTTTTGCTTAAGTTTTAGTAGTTTTCTTTATCCATTTCATGCTTGTTTCTTGATTTTTTAGCAAATTTAGCAGCCATTTCATAAACTTTGCAAAGGTACAATTTTTGGAATTTTTAGGAATTTTTTTCAGAATTTTTCAAGCATTTTTTAGAATTTTTCTCGTATTTTTCTCCTTTTTCATGTGTCATTTTCTTGCCAAATTTGAGGAATAAAGGAAGCTCTGTGTGGGTTTGAGTGCAAAAAATAGCTTAGGCCTGTAGGAAAATCTCTCAAAATTTTTGAAGATTTTTTTGGATTTTTTTGGCATTTTTTTGGATTTTTTATGTATTTTTTCAATTTTTTTATTATTTTTCTTAAAAAAAAGACCCCCCTGGATTTTTCAGATTTTAGTAAAAAAAAAAAAAAAAAAAAAAAAAAAAAAACCCCCCCTCCCCCCCCCCCTTCCCCCCCCCCCCCCCCCCCCGCCCCCCGTTCTGACACATGCCCCCCCCCCCCCCGGCCCCCCGTCTGACACATGCCCCCCCCCCCCCGCCCCCCGTTCTCACACATGCCCCCGCCCTCCCGCGCCCCCCCCCCATTTTTTTATTTTTTATTTTTATTTTATTTTTATTTTTATTTTTTATTTTATATTTTCCTTATTTTATTCTTTTGTTTTTTATTTATTATTTTATTTTTTTTAAAACTGTCGAATGCGTTCACACAAAAAAAAGGTCGTTTTCTTTTTTTTTTTTTTCTTTTGTCTATATATATATATATATATATTCATAGTTCAAACCTTTTGGCTCTGGATCATGCCTCCGATGGCCATTTTTTTCAAATTTGGAGTCAATTTCATGTTTTTTGGCACCTCTGGACTTAGTTTTTGGCTTTATTTTTTCAAATTCCCATATTTTCTCTGAGTTTTGGTCAAAACCCTCAAGTTTTGAGCACATTTATCATAGGTTTTTACTTATACACATGGTCCACATTGTCTATTCTCACCTCATTTCCACATATGCTACAAATTTTTTCATATTCCCCCTCTGTAGCTCGTCTTTTTGATCATTTTTAACCCTCCACAGACCCCATAATCATAACCCCCATCTCTCCCTTTACCAATCTGCCCAGCCACATCCTTAACCCTCCCAACCCCTTCCATCTCCGCCCCTCAGCCCTCCCCTCCACCTCCTTTCTACCCTCCCATTGCCCCCTTTTGTTTTTCCATGGCAAAATCCAACTTTTGGTTCTTCTCTGATGCTGTTCTATCCTGTTTCTGGTGGACTTGGTTGCAGCTCATGTGTCCTCTTCAAGTTATGCAGCTCCATAATCAGGGTGTCCTCTATGCTCAGTGTTTAGCTGTAGCTCTCCAAGACCGAGAGCACATTAGGTGGTGGGCAACTGCTCAGCCCATAAAAGTCATATTGGTCAAAGTCAAGTGTAGTCAAAGTCAACCACAGTCAAAGTCAAAAGGTCAAAGTCAAATTGGTCAAAGTCAACAAGGTCAAGGTCAAAGTCAATTGGTGCAAAGTCAAAGTGTTAAAGTGCAGGTGTCAAAGTGCACAGGTAGTGCACAATTAATTGTTCACAAAGGGTAAATTGGAGAAAGTGGGTTGTAGGTTGCAGAGGTATTTTCTCTAATTTCCCTGAGGTTCAGTGAAGCGGCAGCGTACGCAGAAGTGAAAGTATGGCCCCCCAATTAATTTTTTGGTTTAGTCTAAAGTCACTACATGACAAACAGGGAGTCGTTGGCTGCCACTTGTGAAGACAATCTTGGGACATCAAAGTGAGCACCAAGATACTCTTGCAGTGAGGAGCATACGTGAATCGACACACTCAAATCAAGGCAAGGACTATTCTTGGACCATTCTAGAGTAAGCAAGAGAGCATAGTCTAAGTGGAGCAAGAGAGAGAAGTGCAAGAGACACACAGTGTGCGACGCAGAGAAGTGAAGTGCAAGGTGTGCATGAAGAGTGACCAAGGAAGTGTGCAGAGGAGTGCTAAGCGTGTCCCCTAAGGATCGCAAGGTCGTACTAAAGTGTGCGCGCGCCGACAGAAGGTATCCATCCCTCCCCCTTAGTGGAAGCTTGGTGCAAGGTGTGCACAAGAGCAGGCTTGTAGAAGGTGGAGGTTTGGTGTAGAGGAGGCCGGCAGCAACAAGTCCTTTGGGTATTTGGTATTTGTAATTGAGCACTCTGTGGGATTTTGCACATAAGCATTGGTTGTATTGTGCTTCAACCTTGTATTTGTCTTACTGTAATCAATCGACAGAGGCTTCCAGTGTGTATTTTCTCTTCTGGTCTTCCCCTTTTCTCCTACAAACACTCAAATCCCTTCTTGTCTAAGAATCCCCCAACAACTAGAATGTAGAAAGATAAGTAACCCATTATGGTAATAGGCATATATACAATCCAAGAGGCAAAAACCTCCTAAAGAGGGAAAAAGTGCCCCAGCGGTCCTAGTGTGTTCACACACATCAGTACCTAAATATATCAATAGTGTGTTCTCACACACATCACTACCTAAATATATCAACATGAAGGGCAAAGCTACTTTCCCCAAGACTAAATATAAAAAAAGCACTCAAGAGTCTAAGAACAAGGGCAAGAAGATGTTTACTTGCAACTTTTGTGGCAATCCTTGACACATAGAAAAGTATTGTTTCAAGAAGAAGAACAAGGATAAGTTCAAGTCTACTCCAAAGACCAAGCATCAAACTCACTACGCAAGTCAACATCTTTTTGTTACCACTAAACACAAAGCACTTGTGGCATCCAATCCTATCAAAGAATGGATTTTTGAGAGGGGTTTCATCCCACATGTGCAATGACAAATAAGGCTTTCATGAGTTTCAAGAGCACAAAGGCCAAGTTTATCTTGGAGATAACAAGTGTGTTGAGATCCAAGGAAGAGGCAAAGTACAAATCAAAAACTCAAAAGGTAAGGCTAAGTCACTCAAAGATGTTCTTTATGTACCAAGCCTTTCTAAGAACCTTCTCTTAGTGAAGGACATTACTAAGTGCAACATGACGGTGCAATGATCATGAGAAGGCTTAAGTCCTTGATCGAGAATGCCAAGAACTCATCGCTCAAGGATTCGAAGACAAAGGTCTCTACAAGCTTTCAAGTTTCATGGTCAAATATTCAAGTCTTAGCTTGTGGCATTTTAGATTTTGACACACCTCTTACTTAGTAAAGATCTTCTCAAGTCATCTTTTCAAGGGTTTACCTAGGATCGAACAAGTGGAATTGAATTTTCAAGCATGTGCTAAGCAAATATTTACCCCTTTGCCTATTGAGGCATCCATTCCCTCATCTAAACCCTTAGCATTAGACCATGCAGATCTTTGCATATCTATGCATACACTATCCCTAAGTGGGTCACTTTACTTCTTCTTGATAGTAGATGACTTCACTAGGTACACTTGGGTTTATTCACTTAAACGTAAAGGGCATGCACTTTCCAAGTTCAAGGAGTGGACATAGATAGTTCAAGAAGACTTTCCAAGTTCTTTGAAGACCATCCGATTAGATGGAGATACTGGCTTTGTCAACCACAACTTCTCAAAGTATTTGAAGCAACAAGGTATCATGTACGAAGCAAAGAAAGATACTCAACAAGGTATTTTTTTGTAGCAGATTGTGATCTAGGTGGCCAAGTCTATGCTTCATCAAAACCAACTTCCAAAGTGTTTGGGTGAAGCTGTATAGACAGCAGTGCATATTCTTAACAGAGGGTTCACACATGTTTTGAAGAACCAAACTCCATTTGAGGCTTACTTTCAAAAGAAGCCAAGTGTGAGCTATTTTACAGTCTTTGGTAGTATTGCCTATGTGCAAGGCCTTGATGATGATAGGCCTAAGCAATATATTTTCATCAGTTACAGTGACCGTCAGAAGGCATACAAACTCTATAAACCTAAGAGTCACTCACTTAGAGTTACTAGAGACTGCACTTTTGATGAATACTCTTAAGTGTTCATCCCTTTTGGATTCTTATTAGGATCTATATCATCCCATGTCCTCTTCAGAGGGGGATCATTCCACTATAGGATAGTCACACTTTGTGGAGCATGCTCTCTTTTGTACATGACTCTGTTGAAGATAAATGTACAAGCTCATTTTCATATGAGCCATGCTTGGATAAATTTACCAAATATAAAGATAAAGAAAAAGTGGAGGAAAAAAGGAAAAAATAATAAAAGAAATACTCTTGTCAAAATTCATGATGAGTAAGAGATACAATATCTTGCCTTGTAGTTAGTAGCATGTAGTGGAGAAAGTGGTGAGTTAAGAAGGAGGCACAAACTTCTTCACATGCTGATTGGTTATAAAAGTGAAGTGGGAGCACATTCAAAACAAGGAGAGAAAGAGGCAAGAGCTTCCAGTAGTCGGATCTGGCCATTTTGTCATTTTAGGCTTCCCTTAGACTCCTTCCAACCGCACGTCAGTTTGTACATAGCTCTGTTGCCGAGCTCATATCTCAGTGCATATGTAACCATTTTGTGCGTTTAAACATTCATTGGAAAGTGTAATTTCTGCATGTCAAATATCTCTTCGAAAGCATATGTACTTTGTGAGATATCAGTGAAAGAGTGAAGTCCAGTTTTTCAGTATACCTGTGTAGATAGGTAGTCTATTTTGGTCGGTTAAGTTTCCAAACCAAAACATATCCAAATTGCGTGATTTTTGTCTTTTTGGAAAGTTCTTGGCATCTACTTTCACTGTCTCAAATATCTCATTGAGATCATTTATATTCTGTTAGATATCTGTCATATAGTAAAGTCCAGTTTTACAGTGTACTTATTTGTGCAAGTGGTCTATCTTGGTGAGTTGACTTTCCTGATCAAAACTCATCCAGATTACTTGTTTTTTATCTTGTTAGAAAGATCTCTTTGTCTACTTTGATTGACTAAAGTCTCAAGTCCATTTGAGCTTTGGATTGAGAGCAGCAAGCTATCTAAGGTGCAGATGTTTGTCCAAGTGTGGGACATACAAGGGCTCACTACACACTTCCGTTGCACATAGGAGAACTCATTCTCCACAGTTGGTATCAGAGCAAACTTGGTGCTGAAGCTTCATCAACAGAGCTGGAGATAAAAAAAAGCAAAAGAGGAGCTATAAAACAAGGAGGAGCTTCACAAATGTAAGAGCAAAGGACTATAACTATTCGAGGTAACTCTCAAAGTCTTTGATACTCTTCAATGGCTGACTTGGGTCAACAAGTAGAGAAGTTGGATAAGGATAACTATCCAGTGTGGAGGTTTAGAATGACCAACTACCTAATGGGCAAAGGCTTATGGGGTATTGTGAGCGGCGATGATTCTCAACCTCAAATCAATCAAGCTATGGCCACCGAAGTCCAAAGGAGGCAAGCAAAAGAATGGGAGGAGAGGAATAGGAGAGTCATGTTCCTCATTTCGCAAGTCATTACTAATGCCATGGTAGGTCATATTCAACATCTAGAGAAAGCTAAGGATGCTTGGGAAGCTCTTGAAAGGATGTATTCAACAAATACCAAAGCTACGAAACTTCAACTCAAGAATGAGTTGAACACAATCAATAAAAGTTCGAGTCAATCCATAGCTGAATATACTTTGAAGATTAAGGAGCTAAGCGATGCTTTAGCTTCTATTGGCACAATGGTTGAAGACGAAGATCTTGTGTGTTATACTCGCAATGGCTTGAGAGAAGATGAAAGATGGAAGCCTTTTATAACTTCCATTAACTTGAAAGATGTATATCCAGGTTTTGAACAACTAATCCTTCATCTTGTCACAGAAGAGCTTAGCTTCGGTGGTCCCAAAGGAAAGGACAACCACAACCAAATGTTATATGCAGGTCGAGGTAAAGGAAGAAACTCAAGAGGAGGCTCAAGAGGAAAAGGAAGAGGTCACAACCACTCCAACTACAATCAAAACAATTCGGAAGACAACAAGGATGCATCAAATGTCAAAACACAAGGAAGAGGTCGAGGTAGAAGTAGAGGAAGAGGCCGAAGCTCCTACAATTCTCATAAAGGTATAACATGCTATCATTGTGGTAAAGTAGGACACTATGCTAGTGATTTTTGGCTGAAGAATGGAAGACCAAATGGAGGCAATCAAAGGAACCAAAGCAACTATGCAAGCACCTCAAGTGAAGGAAGCAAGGACACACTACTTGCGATGAGACATGAGTATAGAAGCTCTTGTGAAGATGACAAAAAATGGTACATTGATTCAGGTTGTAGTAACCATATGTCATGCCAAGGAAGTTTGTTCACTAATCTACAGGTACCAAGTGGAAAAGGATGTGTTGAAACAGGTGATGATACTCAACACATGATTGAACACATTGGAGATATAAGGCTTGGAGATACAAGCAGAGCAAAGGTACTATCTAATGTTCTTCATGTTCCTACAATTTTCAAAGAATTTGATTTCAGTAGGACAAATGGTAGAGAAGGGTTATCATGTCATATTCAATGAGAATGGGTGCTTCATAAAGAATCCAAAAGAAGGCTTCAAGGTCATTGCTCGAGGTAGAAGAGAAGGAAGGATGTTCACTTTGGATGTCCAACATCCACATGGAAAGGTCATGTACATTCAATGTGGGAACAAGAACATTTCAGAGCTGGACTTATGGCACAAAAGAATAGCACACATCAACATTCCAAAGCTGAGGGACATGAGCAAACATGAAGTGGTAAGAGATCTTCCAAAATTTAATAGCATTGGACTACATGAGTTATGTGAAGCTTGTCAACTAGGAAAGCAAACGAGGCAGCCATTCAAGAGGAGCAATTATGTGGCTCCAAATGTCTTGGACTTGATACATACGGATGTATGGGGACCAACCCAAGAGGCATCAATGGCTGGTAATAGATTTTCTGTCACCTTCATTGATGATCACTCAAGAAAGGTATGGCTGTTTTGTATGAAGCAAAAATCAGAGGTGTTTTCTATATTCAAAAGATTCAAAGTTGAAGTTGAAAAGCAAACAGGAAGGTCTATCAAAACCTTAAGGTCCGATGGTGGAGAAGAATACTTCTCCAAAGAATTTCAGATTTTCTACAAGAGAATGGGATCAAAAGGCAATTCACTTGTAGGTATACACCACAACAAAATGGAGTAGCTGAGAGGAAAAATAGGCAAATTGCTGAAATTGCAAGATGCATGCTCAACGAGATGAAGGTACCATTGTACTATTGGGCTGAAGCTACCACAAATGCCATTTACTTGATGAATAGGTGCACAACATCGAGAATACATCACTTGACTCCAAAAAAGGTATATTCCAGTAAGAAACCTGATCTTACACACCTCAAAGTGTTTGGATGTGTTTGCTTTGTTCATATTCCACAAGAAGTTAGAACAAAGATGGAACCAAGATAAAAAAAATGCATTTTCATCGGCTACTCGACGGAGCAAAAAGGATACAAGTGTTACAACCCTAGAATAAAGGAATTAAGAGTCTCGCAAGATGTGGTCTTTGATGAACTAAGACCATGGTATGAAGATAAAGGAAAGGAAAAGATTCTTGAAGAAGATTTTGATGATTATGCAAGAACAAATCAAAGAGAAGCTCAACAATCAAGCACAAAGGCTTCAGGTCCAGAGGCATCTATATCAAATGAAGAATGTTCAACATGGAGGGGGAGTCATTCTTTGTCTCCAAATTCAGCTCATAGTAGAGCCAAAGAGGCAAGTGATACTCCAAACAGTGAGGTAGATGCAAGTGAAGAAGAATATGAAGAGGTAATCACTCCGATGGTGAAGCTAAATAGGTTAAAGAAGCAACTTTCTAAAGGCAATGAAAGAAGATCTTCAAGGACAAGGTATCCAACTCAAAGGTTGAGTTATGATAGTTTTATGGCGACACATTTTGCATACATGATGCAGGTTATCAAAGACAAAGAGCCTGAGACATATGAAGAAGCTTGCACACAAAAGGAATGGAAGCAAGCTATGAAAGAGGAGATCAAAGCTCTCAAAGATAATCACACATGGGAGCTAGTGCCAAAGAAAGACGGTATGAAGATTGTTCCAAACAAATGGGTGTTTAAAGTAAAGAGGAATGCTGATGGTTCACTAGATAGATATAAAGCTAGATTAGTTGCCAAAGGATTTAAACAAACACAAGGCATAAATTATGATGAAGTTTTTAGCCCCGTTGCAAAGATGGGAACTATCAGAACCTTAATAGCAATTGGTGCTTCAAGGAGATGGCCATTATATCAACTCGACATCAAAAATGCCTTTCTCAATGGAGAACTACAAGAAGAGGTATACATGAGTCAACCGGTTGGATTTGAAGATGAAAACCATCCAGATTTTGTTTGCAGGTTGAAGGCACTTTATGGCTTGAAGCAAGCACCAAGAGCATGGAATCAGAGATTGGTAGAGTATCTAACTAAGTGTGGATACAACCCAAGTAGTGTAGATCCTTCGTTGTACATGAAGAAGGAAGAAAATAGAGAGGTATATATTTGCATATACGTCGATGATCTCATCATAACAGGAAATGATGTTACAGGGATTAAAGATATCAAAAGGAAGCTTGGTAAGGAGTTTAAAATTTCAGATCTTGGAGAGCTGAAATATTTTTTAGGAATTGAAGTTGTTTATGGAAAGAGTGGCATCTACTTGATGCAAAAGAAGTACTTGTTGGATGTTCTTTTCAGATTTGTAATGAGTGAATGCAAACCACTCACTCAACCCATGGACACAAATACAAAGATTTGTTCAAATGATGGAGAACCATTGGAAGATGTAACGACATACAGAAGCATTGTAGGATCATTGATATATGCAAACATTACAAGACCTGATTTGTCTTATGTTGTTGGTGTACTTTCTCAGTTTATGCAAGCCTCGACAAGTGAACACTTAAATTCAGCCAAGAGAGTGTTGAGATACATAAAGCATACAGTTAATCATGCTTTGTTTTACAAGTTTGATGAAGAACTGCAGGTCAAAGGCTTTAGTGATGCTGATTGGGCAGGCTCAAAGGTAGATAGAAGATCAACCTCAGGTTATGTGTTCATGATAGAAAGCAAACCTATCACATGGAGCTCAAAGAAACAACCTACTGTTGCACTTTCATCTATGGAGGCTGAATAGAGAGGATTAGCATTTGCCACATGTGAAGCAATGTGGATGAAAAAGCTTTTGGCTGATCTTGGAGTGCAAGTTGGAACCATCCCTATATATGGTGATAACATGACAAGTATCTACTTGGCAAGCAATCCTATGTTTCATGCAAGGAGCAAGCACATAGAGATCCACTACCACTATGTAAGGGAGAAGGTGCTGAGCAAAGATGTGGAGGTAAAGTTCATCAGAACCAAAGAGCAGGTTGGAGATATGTTTACAAAGTTCTTGGATGCTTCTAAACTCAAAGGTTTCAAGGATGCGATAAATTTGAAGGACATGGATGAAGATAACTCCCAAATGAGCTTGAGGGGGAGTGTTGAAGATAAATGTACAAGCTCATTTTCATATGAGCCATGATTGGATAAATTTACCAAATATAAAGATAAAGAAAAAGTGGAGGAAAAAAAGGAAAAAATAAAAAAAGAAAAAGTCTAGTCAAAATTCATGATGAGTAAGAGATACAATATCTTGCCTTGTAGTTAGTAGCATGTAGTGGAGAAAGTGGTGAGTTAAGAAGGAGGCACAAACTTCTTCAAATGTTGGTTGGTTATAAAAGTGAAGTGGGAGCACATTCAAAACAAGGAGAAAAAGAGGCAAGGGCTTCCAGTAGTCGGATCTGGCCATTTTGTCATTTTAGGCTTCCCTTAGACTCCTTCCAGCCGCACGTCAGTTTGTACACAGCTCTGTTGCAGAGCTCATATCTCAGTGCATATGTAACCATTTTGTGCGTTTAAACATTCATTGGAAAGCTTATCTTGTGTAATTTCTGCATGTCAAATATCTCTTTGAAAGATTATGTAGTTTGTGAGATATCAGTGAAAGAGTGAAGTCCAATTTTTTAGTATACTTGTGTAGATAGGTAGTCTATTTTGGTTGGTTAAGTTTCCTGACCAAATCATATCCAAATTGCGTGATTTTTGTCTTGTTGGAAAGTTTTTGGCATGTAAGTTCATTGTCTCAAATATTTCATTGAGATCATTTATATTCTGTTAGATATCTATCATATAGTAAAGTCCAGTTTTATATTATACTTATGTGTGCAAGTGGTCTATCTTGGTGAGTTGAGTTTCCTGATCAAAACTCATCCAAATTACTTGTTTTTTATCTTGTTAGAAAGCTCTCTTTGTCTAATTTGATTGACTAAAGTCTCAAGTCCATTTGAGCTTTGGATTGAGAGCAACAAGCTATCTAAGGTGCAGATGTTTGTCCAAGTGCTGGACATACAAGGGCTCACTACACACTTCCGTTGCGCATAGGAGAACTCATTCTCCACAGACTCTCCATATCATGATACATTTTTGGAGCATGATGACTCAGAGATATAGTCTTAGTTTACACCACAGATGGCTACACCTCTCACTGTACCATCAAAGGTTTAAATTTCCCCTAGACTTTAGTTGGGAATTAATTTAGGATCAGGTCCTCATCATTTTCCATTCATATCTTCGAGAGCCCACTTACCTCATCTACAACAGCATTCTGAGCTTACATTGTTCTATTCATGGAGTCTAGCATCTATCCATTCTCCACATGATACTCTTGTATCTACTTGGATACACCACTCAATTAGATCCTTTTCTGAGCCATCCTCTTGATTTAGAGGGGGCTTTCATGGCCCTATCAACATGCATCAAGACTTTGTACATTCCATGGAGGACAATTGCATACAGATGTACTACAATGTGAATATGATTTCATGCTTCATGCTTTACATTTCATTCTTGTAGGACCTACTTCTTGGTGCTACACCTCTCATGGTGGATATTATCAAAGCTTTGGAGGTTCCCACATACCACAAGTTGTCATTGTTGGAGTTAGACACCTGCAAAATCACACGAATAGCACAAGGAAGAACAGGAAGCTTGGAGCACAACAAACAATACTGAATGTATTACCCCTAGAATGTACAAAGATGCGTAACCCGTTAGGGCTATAGGCATATATACAAGCCGGGGGAAAAAAACCCTCCTAAAGTGAGAAAAAAGTGCCCCATCAGTCCTAGTGTGTTCACACACATCCCTACCTAAATATATCAACAAATCCCCCTTGGGAGTGATGTGGTGAACAAGGAGCTAGCACTCATGTATAAGGAAGTGCCAAGCTATGTGGAATCAATCCACAAAAGGAAGTAAGCCCAAAGCTTTGCAGAAAGCTTCAAACTTCTCCTTAGGCAGAGCCTTCATGAAAAGGTCTACAATATTCTCTTGTGTGGGCACATATGCCAAGCTGATCTCTCCAAGAGAGAACCTCTCCCTAACATAATGATAATGCACCGTCCAATGTGCTCTAACTGTCAGTGAAGATGGTGGTGGTAGAAGACTGACCAACACCCAAATTAGTTATAAGGCATCTAAGCCACACACACTCAACAATCACTATGAAAGTTGTCCTATACTCAGCCTCACAATTGGAAGTGGCCATATTAGGCTACTTCTTGCTCAGCCAAGATATAAATAAGCTACCAATCATGAAGCAAAAGCCACTAGTGGACACACGAGTGTCATAGCAACTAGACCAATCACTATAAAAAAAAAGCATGCAAATCTCACGGTAGTGATTCCCCTTGGGATCAAACAACCCAAGTAGTTGGGTAGCACTCAAGTAGCGAAAGATGCGCTTAATCGCCTACCAATGCTTGACACATGGGCAATGCATAAACCTACTCATCTGTGAGACAACAAACTAAATATCTAGCCAAGTAATCCATAAGTATAATCAAGCATCCAACAGCCTGCTGATAGAGAATAGCATCAAATGCATCTCCATCATCATGAAGACTCAATCGTAAACATGTCTCCAAAGGAGTGGTAATCGGTTTACATCCTTCAAGGCCAAAATGCTACAATAATGTGTAAATATATTTCCTTTGACACAAAGCCATTCCACCATCAATGTGCATAAACTAAATGCCCAAATAATGATGCAAATGCCCCAAATCAAACATCTCAAATGAGGCATGCAAATCAGCCTTGAAATCAGCAATATTCTTCTCATGAGGACGAGTGAGCAGCATGACATCAACATACACCACAATGATCAGAAGCACATCATTAGCATGCTTAACATATAAGATGGTTTCAGTTGGACTATTCTCAAAACCATATGCAATCAGATAGGCATGTATCTTTTCATACCAAGCACATGGTGCTTGCTTTAAACCATATAATGCCTTCTTTAACCTGTACACCTGGTTTTCATGCCCATTCTGCACAAAGCCATAGGGCTGAAAAACATACACTTCTTCATGCAAGTCACCATTTAGAAATGCTATTTTAATATCCAACTGATGTACATTCCAACCATGATGAGCAAAGGTTTCATCAAAATCAATGCCTCTTTCCTACACATAACCCTTTGCAACAAGCCTAGCCTTATATGTGTCAACTGTTCCATCAGGTTTAGGCTTCAATATGTATACCCACTTAGTGCCACTGAGAGCAAGTCACATAAAGGCCAGGTACCATTTTTCATGATAGCATCATATTCAGATTGCATTGCAACCATCCAATGTTCAAAATTTTGTGCTTAATCAAACAAAACAGGTTCAATCTCATCACAGAGACTAGATGCAGCCATAACATAGCAATTTGATGCAAAAGAGGCACTATGGGAGCATGAACGAGTGCCGTATGACAAAGGTGCATCTAATTTGCTATCATGCAAAGTCTGCACTAGCCATTTTGGCACAGTTTTTGCCTCCTCAATATAAGCTCTCTCATCAACAAGTGCATCATGCAAATCTCCATCAGAAATGGAATGATCTAAATCATCACATGAAACCTTTAATGGCTAAGAAGTGGTCTCATTAGAACTAGCACTACACTGTCCACCTCTAAAAAGAGGCAGCAAAGTATCATACATGTCTTTGGAGCTAACAGATGTCTCCTTCATACATGAAAGTAAAGTCTGAATAGCATCTTCCACAAAAACAACATCATGGCTAACCAAAATGCATTTAGTTTATGGATGTACAGACGATAGCCTTTGCTCTCAGAACTGGACCCAACAAAAATACATTGTACTACTTTATCATCCAATTTCTTGCGATGTTGTTCAAGCACTAATACATATGCCAGACAACCAAAAACATGTAGATGAGCAATAGATGGCTTGCAACCATGCCAAGCCTCATATGAAGTGATAGACTGCAGTGCTTTAGTGGGACACCTATCAAGTACATATGTTGCACACATGACAGCCTCAAGCCAGAAACTATGTGGTAAAGTGTCATATTATGGATGTATATCCTCTTGGGTGAGGTGGCACTCATGCCACATGTCATCTATTTGGAGTAATATCATATCGTAGAAGAGACTAAGAGGGTCTCATATTTGAGAGAGTAAAAACGTAATAGGAGGATCTCTTATGAAATTGAGGAGGCTCGGTCGTGGCTAGGAGGATGAACAACAAAAGCTCTCTATGTGTCTTACTATGATCATTCGCGATCTTCAAAAGTGGTGCCATCAAATGGGTCACGTTATACAGGTATCAGAGCAAAACATATGGGCCGCTTTCGTATGTGCAAGTGAAGGGATTTGAACCCAGGAGGCTCGAATTGAAGGACGTTCAGCTAACCTAGGGGCCTTTCTTTTTCATGGTGTATGTAGTTTAGCACAACAGATATACACGTATTCAACGGCTGACGAAGGGAACCATTGGGAGAGCTCCTTGAGATGGAGCTTCAAGACATGCATTTTTTTTTAGAGTAGAGATGCTCTCACAAGAAGTAAGGATTTTTGAAGCAAGAACATAACTCCTCACATTTATGAAGTAAAGAAATAAAGCTTTCAGCAATTTCTTTCACAAACGGATGTTAAAGGGGCAGGACAATTAGTAAGGCATCGAGAAGCAGTAGAAGATGATGCTCTTCTCTATGGAAGATAAGGACCTCTATGGCATCGTGCATGATTCTAGCAAGAAGGATTTATGGCTTCAAGTTCGAGGTTTGAGCATTTTTGAATTTCTGTAAGAATCTTTATGTTTGAGTAAGGATAAGGAAAGGCTAGGGGGTAAGTCTTTCGATGAAAATCATATTTATGGAAAGTATGATATATACTCTCACCTTAAGTCAAGATTTCCTCCAAATTACAAGAAATAATAGGCTTTGGGTATTACAGAATAGCCCTCTTGCATAATTTTGCATAAATTTCAGGTGTTATTTTTGACTAGTAGCCATTTTGGGAAAGGTATATGAAGTGTATTTTTTCACAGATTTATGGAAAAAATCATGCATACATATAGTATAATGTAAGGACTTCCTTAGAAGATCAAGAAATCTAAAATATACCTCAGTATGACGGGAGTTTGAAGCTCCACAAAACACCCTTCCATCACTGTTTGAGAGAAAATTTTAGCACCTAAATCTAAGAAATTCCCATTTTGGGAGAGGGAAAAAGAGGTGCGATAGCTATGGATGGATGGGAGAAAGTATATATACTGAGAGTATAGTGTATGGACTTCATAGTCGAATCATTAGATTCATCAAAATGATAAGTTAAGGAGGAAATTTGTATCCTCAAAGGCCCCCTTTCCACACTTTTTGAAAAAATTTCAGATGTTGATTTTTATCAAACTCCACTTTTGGGAGTAAGAAAAAAGACCATTTAAGAGGCTCCCCATGGAGTATTGCATACATACATGAAGTATGATGTATGTATTACCATGGAAAATAAGAAAATCTAAGAAAAATCCACATCTTGATTTAGGCCTCTTTTGGGGAGCGAATTAGCATGCTCGAAGGGAGGATTTGGAAATGTGAAAATAGGCCTAAGAATCTTCATATACCACTCTCTGAGGTTATGGAGAGAATTTTAGGATTTTCTTGATGGAAGAATGATTTTGGGCACCCCAAAAATCACATTTTCACACTTTTTCCAGCCCTTCCAACAGTCCACTAGTTTAGCATGTCCCAATTGGAATGGCTTTATCTTGGGCTAAAAAACTTTAAATTTGCCGTGCTCTAGCTCGTTTCGAAGAGCACAAGGTCTACTTTCAGTTGATCAAAAGAAAGTTTGGAAAATATGCATTTTGGCAGTCTGTACAGCTCTGCAAAGTCTGAACAGTTTTTGGCGACTACCTTCCGAGAGTCATATCTTACAAACCGGGAAGGCAATTTGAGTAATTTTACTTCGAGCTCTTTGAACATGCTATATATTTAAGTTTATGAACATTTGCAGATCCTAAAGTGGTTTTTGCAGGTCTAAAGAAGGATTACAAATGCATTTTTTGACTAAATTTGCATTATTTTGGTAATCACGTGACCATGCTTTATGTTTTGGGAAGTGATCCGATGTTTTTGGAAACTTCAAAGCTTATGTTAGGATCTGAGGAGGAAGGTGCAGAGATCTCCAAGATTGTTGAGAAGGATTGGATGCATGCAGTTCCAAAACCAAAATTATTCAGGGACGTATGCTTTATGCTTCAGGCATTTTACTTTATGTTATGGCATGTTCTGTATGTACATGCATAGACTGGATTGCATACATCAAATATTGATCAGTTTTTTTAAATTCTAAAAGTATGGACCAATAGGCGAGAAGTACACTTTTTGATTGTTTGCAAGAAAGAGGATTACAAAAACTATATGGCTATGCAACATAGGGAATGGTTGCTAGCAATTGCTTTTATGTTTTTGCAGGTTATGGAGTCCATATATGAGTTTATGGCATGCATGCCATGGGCCTATCAAGCCCTATGTTATTGGGTGGCCTGTGTGCCACTGAGCTTATGATTAAATTTTTTTTGGGATTCCATTTCCTGGGGAAATGCTGTCGAAATTTTTCCTATCGCATGGCATTATATACGCACTTGCCTTTAGGTAAGAGTGTTATGGCATGGTAACATGCCTTTTCTGCAAACATCAATAAGATGTAGGCATGCTTCTAAGCATGTATTTGATGGACTTAGTACCATCACACTAGTATAGATAAGGCAACTTCAATAGAAATAAGATCCCTACATATAATCCTTATGGATTTAGACCATAGGATTGCTAAGAGGAAGGACATGTACCTTCACCATTAGGAACGTGCACAAGCAATCCTATAGGTTATAGGAAGTTGCATAGAGGCACGGGAGATATGTTTATGATAATCTCCAAAGTAGTGAAGATTGATTTATCTTCAAAAGAGTCTCACATGATTATTAGGAGACTATGGGGTATCATGATGAATACCCAAAGAGTCACTTGTTTCACTGATACACCTCACTTGAGCAAGTAGTGAAGCATTTCTATTACACTACTAAGGAAACCAATTAGATGGGATCACAGAGATGGGTTTCATGAGATAGCATCGACGGCTGCTAATGTGATTCGAGTGATGGTTAGGAAGGCCACAAGTATGGCACTAGCTCTATGGTATAGAGCATAGATCCCTTAGTCAGGAATAGTTGGGGTACCCAATACATATATATGTATATCGGGATCTACAGAGAGGTATGTAGACCTAGTCTTTGTACCTAGGAACAAGTTGGTTTGGAACAGAAAGGGATATCCATTGTCACATATTGACTAGAACCAAACTTACTAGTTCTAGGACATGGGACTCATTTGAGTCCACCGACATGATTTTAGGATATGGGATTCATTAGAGTCCCACCTATATATTCCATTACATGGAATATATATTGGGTTTACTGTAGGTATGACACTGTGAATTGGAAGAAGTTTTCACCGGTATGGGACGGTGGAAATGACTTCCCTTTGAGCACTCTTCTTCTATGGCCAGGGAGAAAAGGACTCATCATTCATGGCGTCATGTCTCACTAGATCGGAGGAAAACTCTTAGTAGAAATCTCCTTAGGATTCGGAGTTATCCTTCATTGTCTAGGGAAGATTTATTCTTCCAGTAGAGAATGTGATAGGTGATTTTATCACCATTGGTATCACATACTCATTTTGAGTTTTTCAGGAAGGATAATTTCATCAGTTTGATTGGATCGTAAAAATCCATGCACAGAGTATGGTTGGCAGAGATAGTTCCTTATTATGGATACACATGTGTTTATGGTATCATGTCACATCATTGCTGAACATTTTAGTAGAGGGCTTTGACCCTTATTAGGCATTTATTTTCTCCACTCTTCACTACATACACCTTCATTAGTTAGGGGAGATTTGTTCTCCATCTTCATAGGAATATGTGTAATGAGGGATTATGCATTAGTTATGGAAGAGGGGACTAAATAAATTCATAAGTTTCTCTTTTAAGGAAAGGAGAAAGTGGGAATCAGCTCAGAGATCCATGAGAGATCTCACTTTAGTTCAATGGTCTCACTTTAGCTCCTTCTCTTCGAGAGAGAAAGAAGGAAAGGAAAACATGATTTCTTCATAGGAGAAGAATAGAGTATGTTTTCCTTTAGACATAAGAGGTGTTTGGGAAACATCTCTTACTCTTATTTTCAGAAGGAATTCATTTACTCTACTTTTCAGTGTAATTTTCCTTCACATGGGAGTCTCTTTCTCCACTAGTTTTGAAGGAAAACATGGAGAACTTATCTACATGTTCTCAGTCATGAGCAGAGTAAATGGATCCAACAGAATCTCTTTCAAAGGGAAAGGGAAAGTGGAATATATTTCACTACCAGAGCTCTTTTCCTTAGAGGATATTACACAAAGAGACATAGAGAGAGTTTCACTTTCTCATTTTGGTTGTCTAGATAGAAGTGGCACTCTTCTATCAAAGACAAGAGGGAGATCAGTTAATCATGATGGTTAGGTTGAGTCTCGCTTGGAGACTCTAGAGAGAAGTAGTTATGTTTATTTCCTATCATGGTCTTTGACTAGATGAGATGATCTAGTTATTGACATCAGTGAGACTGGGAGTAGAGTTATGACTCTTCTCTTTAGCGTTTCTAGGAGATCAGGATGTATCTAACCTATTGGGGTACCAAACTCTTAGTTGATGCTTCATCATGAGGATGATGTGTGAGCATCAGTTAGGAGAATGGGTACTTAGGGATTATCTGAATCTCAAAGGGAATGCTTTTGCATTCATATGGCAAACTATAGGGAAGAGAATATTTTTGAGTTTGCACTAGTGCCAATAAATGCTCTTCCAATAGAACTTAGCTCAATGATAAAGGATGACAAACCACAGAGTTCTTGGCGGGTGAAATGTATAGATTACATTTTACTACCAAGAAATTCTTATATATGAACTAGATGATGGATTTTCGTAGATCACAAGGTAGTTTAGATTAAACTATTACTTGTGGGTACACTCAAGGTTAGGGAGACCTAGAGTGGTATGAGGGCAATCTATCATTTGGTCTTAGATGGGTTTGGAGTCACTTGTTATGGGACTTTGTTCTATATTTCATAGGATTCTATGGTTTATTATCTCCATTATGGTATGGTCAAGCTTATGAGCTTGGCAATTTGCACTTGCTTTTCATATTATTACTCCATAGAGGATACATCATATGGACTTAGGTCATTTGGATGATGTTGCATGTCATGGGAGTGATAGTTTGAGAGCTCAGTGTATTTGGGATCAGATGGTTTCCCACCTTTACGATGATCTTATATGAGCCTTCTTAAGGGGAAGGATATGGGGAAACAACACACAGAGATGACCATGTACATAGAGTACATGGGGTTCAAGGGAGTTCGAGCACTTTCTTCTACCATTATCATAGGACATTTCATTTACATTTTCGAGGATGAAAATGCTTTTAAGGGGAAGGAAATGTCATATTATGGATGTATATCCTCTTGTGCCACATGTCATCTATTTGGAGTAATATCATATGGTAGAAGAGACTAAGAGGGTCTCATATTTGAGAGAGTAAAAAAGTAATAGGAGGATCTCTTATGAAATTGAGGAGGCTCGGGCGTGGTTGGGAGGATGAACAACGAAAGCTCTCTGTGTGTCTTACTATGCTCATTCGCGATCTCCAAAAGTGGCACCATCAAAAGGATCACGTTATATAAAGCCTGACTCTTGACCATACACCTCACCATTCCATGAGTGACCTGTTGTTCTGTTCAGCAACTCCATTCTATCGAGGTGTATATGGCACTTTGAACTGATGTTTTATCCCACATTCAACCAGAAGTGCATTAAAGTTAGAAGACATATATTCCCCCCCTCGATCAGAACAAAGGGTGTCCATTTTACATGTTCACAAGTTTTCAGCCAAAACCAAAACTTTTTGAAGCACATGAACACTTCGGACTTTGCTTTCAATGGATATACCCATGCATACCTGGAAAATTCATCAATGAAAGTCACAAAGTAAAGATAGTTTCCAAAAGAAGGTGTCTGCATAGGACCACAGACATGACTATGTACAAGCTCCAATTTCTGAGTAGCCCGAACTAAACCATCTTTTGCAAAGGAGGAATGCTGCATTTTGCCCAAAATACAACCTTCACAAACATGTTCTTCGAGTGCCTCAAGTTTGGGAAAAGAGGACACCATTTCAGATTTCTACAGGTGTAGCAAACTAGCAAAATTCAGATGACCAAAGCATGCATGCCAAAGCTTTGCATCTGACATAGCCTAAGAATCATGTACTGCACATGTTGAGTCATTCACTCATAATATATGAGCTTATACAGCCCACTAGATAAAATGCCAGAAGTAATAACCACATTGCCATTTGACAGACCATTAATTGTAAATTTGTCATCAATAAATTTAACAACCAAACCAATATTGGCTAAGGTCGAAACTGATAATAGATTCTTCTTGATCCCAGGCACAAATGAAGCATCTCAGAATGTAAAAGAACTACCATCAATAGTAGTCATAATGATCTTACCAACTCCCATAACATGATAAGAGGAGTTGTTGGCACATGTAACACTATTTCCTATAGGGACACGCTCAAGTGAAGAGAAGAAATTGCACTATGAGGTAATATATTTGGTCTCCCCACTATCAAAGTACCAAACATCTAAGTCTATTGCACACATGCATTGATCATGAGAAGATGGGTCAAAACTACAAATAGTATTAAACACCCATTCTTCATCCTGCATAAGATTAGCAGATTCTGTTTTTGGTGTAGAGGCCTCTACAACAACTATTCCGCCCTCTTTCTTCTTTGCCTCTTTGGCAGCCAGTTTTGGACAGCTCTTAAAGACATGATCATTTGCTCTAGAGTATTTGCAAAACAATTTCTCTTTTTCTGATTTCTTCTCATCTTTGTCTTCCTTCAGCGATTGTGCAGAATTAGCAAATTTCTACTTACTAGCAAAAGAGCTCCATTTTCTTTTGCCCTTCTAATTAGCCAGGAAATCTTAATCTGCAACACACATAATAGACATGTTCTACCTGGACTGATCTTCCTGCATCAGAACACAAACTAACTCTTCAAATGTTAAGGCATTTGGATTTCCTTTTATTATCAAACGAATAGTAGAAGCAAAACTCTGACATGAGTCAGGAAGACCATTCAGAATAGTTTGCACAAGTGAACTGTCAGGAAGGACTTCATTAGCAAAAATCAATTATTTCTTCAAATCCTTGATCTTTGAAAAAAAATTGTCCATAGAATCACCTTCATTCATGTGCTCACTCTCCAACTGTTTTCGGAGGTAAGCAATACGAGCCTCATTCCTAGCCTGGTACAATGTGGTAAGTGTACCCCAAGCATCCTTAGTTGTTCTTCAAAAGCAAATGTGAGGGAAGATAGACAAGGCTATCAATGCATGTGACTGAGCATCTCTGCCATCCCAATGAATTTGCTCTATAGTAGGTGCAACAAAAACCACAACACGAACAGGAATTTGCAGAATATCACCATCTTCGACTTCATCTGCATAAGCTTTAGTACCTGTATTTGAAAGTCTAACAGGATGTCTTTCAACACCCTGCACAATATTCCATAGTCCTTTTGCAACCAATACATGACACATCATATAAGCCCACAATGGATAGTTGGTACCATCTGTCGGGCTGCTGGAATATTATTTAGAAGAATAATTGTAATTAGAAAAGTCGTGCACTTAAAGGGTGTCGCGCAAACGTTGTACCATTTTTTCCTAATCAATAGAGTGTGCACGGAAGAGATGACAGACGTGTCGCCGGACTGTTCGGTCTGGGCAATGGTCTGGAATAGATTCTGTTCTGAGTTATATTAATCGCAGAGTTTTCTGTAAGAGTCGGTATTCGGTATTGAATTGAATTAGGTACGGTGTTAGCATTTTACTGTGTTGAAGTAAAGTATGAAGTATAATAGTAATAATAAACGGAGAGTGAAAGTTTTGAGTACATAATTATGGTGATTGTTAAGAAATGCTATGCGTCGAAAGTGTAATTGAATCTACTGTAATTGTTTGGAGTTAATCAATGAAGTTAAGTGTCGGAAATTAAGCGGTGAATTGGGAAAATATACAAAGGGCCTCTAAATTATCAGACCCCTGACCATCCCAAGAACCCAGGAGTAAGAACCTAATAACTTTAACACTGGCGCTGGCCATGGGGCATGGAGTAGCCAGTCAGTGCATAGATTAAGAGTTTAGAAAGAATTCGATGATATATGCCTGTAACATGTTCCGGAGAATCATACCCGAAGTATAGAAGGGATCAGCATCCCTAGAAAATTCCTAGTGCATTGGGAACACCTCCGGGTAGTAGTGGTGACGGACAATCGTTGGAAGGAAAGTGAGAAATCTGGGCTAGTGGAGTACCACCTCAGCATTTCCTTGTGCATGGATTACAGGGTATACCAAAAGTGCAACCAATCCCATCTGCGAAAAGTAAGGTTTGTGAAGTAAGCACTCGTTCCGGTGGCAATGTGGAAATTTCCCGTAGCAGTTTGTGGAATTTCGATGGAACCTCGGATATTTCCAGGGCTGGTTTGCTAAATTTTGGTGAAAGTTCTATTATCGGTTCTGATTTTGAGGGAACTAGTGTATTGTTGGATGAAAGTTTTGGTGAAAAGCTCACTTCAGAATTCCATTACGATGGACAGTTGGGTGTAGCATGTGGGAACGATTTAACAATATCCAATTATCAGAGAGCATGCAAGATGACGGGACAACACAGCGGCAATTAGGTTTAACTGGTTTAAATCATTCGGCAGTAACATTTCCTCTTGGTTTAAACACCATGAGTGGTTCACAACAGCAACAGTACCAACAGCAACATCAATAGCAACATGAACAGCAACAGCAGCAGCAGCAGTAGCAGGCCATACCACCACGATCGGTACCCGCTAGAGTTACATATACGAAATTTGGAGGATTTCTCGATGATGATCCGGATGCACATGTGAGAACTTTTGAAATTAATTATGCAGTACTCAACTATCCAGTAGATCCGGCATATAAGGCTATAGTGTTCCAGTCTACACTGGTTAATGAGGCTGCTGGGTGGTTAACTGAATATGACATTAACCATTTCGGTCCGTACGATGATGTTAAGGATGCCTTCTTACAACGATTCTGGTTAAAGAAAAATGCGGCTCAGATCTTTGACTATCTGCAAAACAATAGACAAAAACCACACCAGAATGTGCAGGAGTATGCAACTTTATTTCGTACTCATCTATGGCAACTGCCGCCAACGCATGCAAACGTACCGGATGATGTGATCACCCAGTGGTTTATTAATGGATTAGACCCTAAACTTAAACAAGTAATGATCATACGATGTGTGGGTGGTATGACTTTGGATGCGGTCATAGCCATGGCATTACAGTCGGAACATAAGGTGGGCGGATTCTCTGAAGATTTGGATTGGCTGAAGATAACCAAGGGTATGAGTGAGGATTCATTGAAACAAGTGTGTTGCACAAAATGTAAGAATCGGAGACACACGGCTTCTGCATGTGCACTAAACCAAATGTATTGTGCTATTTGTAATACGGCGAATCACTCCACCGAAACGTGTCCATATAATGCCAAAGTACAGGCGAGGCCAACCACAAATGTTATAATACAAGAGCAAGGAAACAGGTTGCCCACTATGTACCATCGCAGTTGAGGAATACTTCCTACCAAAGTTATAAAACCTATCGGGGAACATGAGCAAACAACTTCGGCCAGACCCGGTGGAATTCCGATCAATCGGGTGAAGGAACATCCCTCCTTCCACCCAAATGCCATTTCTGCGGTGAGATTGGACATATTCAAAGATATTGTGAAGAGGAGGCCGAGTATGATAAACGAAGAAAAGAGCGACAACATCCAATGGTCAACATGGTATATATTTCAATAGTAGATACTCAAGCAGTAGTAATTCAAACCCGCTCCAGCAAGCAATTACAACCAGCTGCTGAGATTTTTGAGCCTGGCATTGGAGAACAACAGAGATTTTTTACCAAAGCTAGTAGGTGGGCTAGTCAAGAACCAATAGTTTTTCCCGATCCAGTACTAGTGGTTCAGCAGATAGTACCGAATCCACTACCAAAAGAACCGAATCCGGTGAAAGTGCCACCAGAGAGTCCACCGAATACGGTAAGGAGTACATCAAATTTTGATATCACAAGCCTCCATTACAATACCGTTGGGACAACTGTTAGCCTTGGTTCTGGGTGTACGACAACAATTTCAGTAGCAAGTTTGTCCATGATCTTTGTGTACACTTACTACAGCTACTATTAGTGCAGAAACTGATTCTGCGGTGGAGCATGTTGTTCCCTTAATTACAGTATGGTATAAAAACCACAAAATCACTCAAGTGTTAATTGATGGAGGCTCTAGTGTGAATATTACGACAGCCGCTCTTTGTAAACGGTTAGGATGGACTCAGATTGAACCTGTTCAGTTTTTTATGAGGATGGCGGATCAGTCCATGGTGTATCCAGTGGGTTTGGTACATGATATACCCATTACTCTTTAGGGAGCGGTGTTCAAAATGACTTTTGTTGTTCTAGAATTACCTGACTCAACTCTGGACTACAACTTGCCATTCGGGAGGCCCTGGCTGAAACAAGCCAAAGTATTGCAAGACTGGTTAGCACACAAACTTATTTTCAAAAGTAACCACCAGAAGTATGTAGTTCCATTGGATAAGATGAAGCCATGCGACCTCCATGCTCGACCCTACGTAGCCAAACCTGTGCATATGTTGGATGGACTTTCAGATGATGAAGAAGAAGCTTTTCTCAATGTTAACTAGGATTTGCTTGCCTTGGGAACAATCGACTTACAAGCGGTTGCGGATAATTGGAATTCGGTCGTCTATTCGGTAGCTTCGATTACAAAAGAAGGGAACCTAGGTATGAATCAAGTTTTGAATGCCTAGAGATTTCACCATTTATTCCAGTCACCTGAGGATATATCCATGCCACGGCAATTTTATGTACTGGAAGATCAACTATCACTTGCGATTTGGGAAATGAGGATACACCACGACCGGTCAAGATTAAGGCGGGGTTACCAAAAACTTTCCAAAATGATCTACTACAATTGTTGATAGAGTTCCAAGATGTATTTGCATGGGACTATCGAGATGTGAAAGGGTTGGACCCTCGCATCTATCAACACGTGTGATGCTCAAGCCGGATGCACTCCCAATCAAGCAACCGAGTTACTGCATGAATCCAAATTATGTTGCGCAAGTGAAAGCTGAATTGGATCGCTTGCTGAAAGTAGGTTTCATCATTCCCATTGAGCATGCAGAATGGATTTCACCTATTGTTATCGTCCCAAAGAAAAATAAGCAGTTACGTATCTATGTGGATTACCGGAAACTCAATGCGGCAACCGTACCAGATCCTTTCCCACTTCCCTTTTTGGATACAATGCGCGACGATGTTGGCAGACGAGAAATGTATTCCTTTTTGGATGCTTACAGTGGCTATAATTATGTGCGCATCGCTGAAATGGACATACCAAAGACTATGTGGTTCGGTCTTTGCAATGCTCCTAGTACCTTCCAATGTTGTATGCAAGAAATTTTTTCCCCCTATTTAACCACCTTTATGCGAGTGTATCTGGATGATTTTTTGTTATCGGGTGATACATCGGCTCATCTTTACCACCTACGGTGCTGCTTCTCTAAATGTCAAGAGTTTCGGTTGTGCTTAAATCCTAGAAACTCAGTCTTTTCAGTTTCTTGTGGCAAGTTTCTTGGTCATATTATTTCAAAGCAAGGCATTCAGGTGGATCCCGATAAAGTGCAAGTTGTGTTACATGCACCTGCCCCTATGACATCAAAGGAAGTTATGTGATTCCTTGGCCAAATATGCTGGCATGGGTGGCATCTTCGGTGGCTCGCACATTTAGCCATACCCTTGAATCGGTTGATCACTAGTAATCCCCGACATTTCGTGTGGACTGAGGAGTGCCAAATTACCTTTGATCGACTGAAAATATTTTTAACCTAGGCTCCTATACTGCAAGCACCAAATTGGCAGTTTCCATTCCATGTCTTTGTGGATGCATCGGACAGTGCCATCGATAGTGTGCTCATGCAACAACAGGATAAGTGGTTTCGTCCTGTCTATTATGCTAGTTGATAATTAGCAGCCACTAAACAAAATTATTCTGTGAATGTCTGGGCTTGGTTTATTCCATGAAGAAATTTCGACACTACTTACTGGGAAGCCAATTTACCTTCCATGTGGATCATGCTGCTTTGGTTTATCTTGTCCACCAGCAACATTTAGGGGGCAGATTAGCCAGGTGGATGTTGTTACTGCAAGAATTTGATTATGTGGTCATACATCTTCTAGGGTCAGCCCATGCATTGGCTGGTTTCTTATCTCGGCTTGATTCCGATGAACTTCTCGGTGGAATTGATGATACTAACCCTGCTATCTATGCGATTGATTCGGTCCAAGATGATGGTCAGGAGCTCCTGGTGGCACCTTCGTATTATGATACTCTTCTGACCTTCCTCACCAATGGAAGCCCCCCGATTAGTACTTCTACTTCGGCTCATCGTAAATTGGCAATGTATAGTTGACGGTTCCGGATCATTGTAGGACAGTTGTATTACCTCGATCCTTCTGGTGCACTATTATGGTGTATTCCACCCCATGAAGTTCCTTCGATTATTGACATGGCCCATTCTACTCCTTCTGGTGGTCATTTTTTGGTCGATCTTACTTACCGTAAAATTTTGCACAGTGGCTTATGGTGGCCCACTATGCATTGTGATGTTGCTACTTCTATTAAAATGTGTGATGCTTGTCAACGATCGAGACAGCCTTTACAACGACATCATTTTCCACTACAGCCTGTTGCTCCCCTTGAACCTTTTCAAAAGTGGGGCTTGGATTTCATTGGTCCCATTACACCTCCGGCTACAATTACTAATCATCAATATATACTTACTTGTACGGATTATGCTACTTGGTGGTCAGAAGCTTGGGCTTTACGGTCCGCCACTTTGTCAGTGGTGGTCAAATGTTTGTTGACTGATGTGTTCCCTCGGTTTAGTCTTCCCTTAGAGATTGTTTCGGATCAGGGCACACATTTTGTTAATTCCTTACTGTAAGCGCTTACTCGCACCCTGCAGGTTGTTCATAAATTTAGCTCTCCGTATTATCCTCAGGCCAATGGTCTTGCTAAAAGTAACATGCTCAAGAAATTAGTTTTGGAATGTCTGGAGCATTGGGATCAATTCCTTCCTTCAGTCCTATGGGCATACTGCACTACGTACAAAGTGGCTACAAGCAATATGCCTTTTAAATTGCCATATGGGCTGGAGGCCATTGCACCCATGGATTTGGTGGTACATAGCCTCACGGTGGCACTAGAACATAAGCTCTTACCTGAGGAATCCTTTCCTTTCCGGTTGGATGTGTTGCGGTCCTTGGACGAACAACGCTGGGAAAGTTTTCTAATGCTGCAAGAAGTCCAACTTCGACAAGCCAAGATGCATGATCAGTTTCTCCGCACTCCTGTTTTTACCAAAGGACAATTAGTTCTATTCTATAATGCTAAGTCTAATCATTTAGTAGGCAAGTTCAAACTTCGATGGTTTGGTCCTTACCGTATTGAATTGTAGGTTGGACCTGCTACGTTCCGGTTATCCACTTTAACTGGTACCCTTCTCCCTAAGTCAATCAATGGATCGAAGCTCCATCCCTATTGTCCCACACCTTCTTCATCTTAATGATTTATCGGTATTTTTACTTTTCGCCCAGTTTATACCATTGTTCTAGCTCGACGTCCCTTTCCAGGCTGCATGTCCGGTTGATCGACTGATCGTAACATTTTCGTTTATTACTAACCATGATTAGTCGCCGCTGTATGTGTCTAAGATTCTGTTAATGCGTGCATGTCGTGATTATGTCTGTATATTTCCAACACCAGGTGATGATTATGTTCCTTCCCGCATTTCCATTCTGTGTTTTACTTAATCATGTTCTTCCCCTCTTTTTTGCTATTGTGTTTTGTGCGTTTGCGTGTTCTGTGTTATCTACTGTCTTTGTGCTCTCATGCTCACCATGGAAGCTTTGGCTAATATTGCTACCTTCCGTGCTGGCCTCGCTCCGGAATTGAGCGAGTTTCTGTGCACCCGTGGGCTTTTGGCATTCGTCGAACTGCTCTGGCATTCGGTTGAATGTCATCCTTTCTTTGTGTAGATCATCTCTGCCATTGCTGATACTCTCGCTAGCAAAACTTGCTAGCCCCTTGCCTATCTTAACCCGCGTGTCATCGTCAACCTAAACACAGTCGCTGAGGGATTCCATCTCCCTCAGGAGGGTAGTGTAGACGGACCCCTCTTTCCGTTGTCGACCATGAAAGAACTCTTTCCGCGTCATTCTTCAAATGAATTGCCATTCTTTGTCGCCCTAAATCAGAGCGCTCTGCACTACAGTTTCTTGTAGCTTCCCTTAACCTCCAAAAATGCATTTATGGCATTTCCCAACCCTTCTATTCCATGATTGATGCCGCTGTGCGTGAAGCAGTTAATTTTTCTTCATTTTCCTTTCGACGCATTCATCGGGAATGCTAGACAGTTTCTCGACAATTGGTGAAAGGCGATATCCATCGGACCCGATTGCCACATCTGTTGACATTCCTCCTCCCGACGATTCAAGCTACGCAACCTCCTCCCCTGAATACCCTTCTCTTTCATGAGGAGTCAGTGCAAGTGATGGAGGTGGATGACGACGATGATCTCTTGCAATTCTTTAAGGGGAAGTGTCGTAAACTGAGCCCCTCTCACAATCAAGCTCAGCCATCCTCAACCGTCCAGTTGCAGGATACAGCCTCGTCTGCCCAGATTTTCTCTACTCCACCATCCCCTAAAGACCAAGCTTCTCTCGACACTATCATTGACGATGTCCATCCTGATGATACGGTTGTGCAGTCCCAACCTCGTCCACAAGAGCAAATGCCCAACACGGTCATAGAGGTTGTACAACTCGTGAAGAAAGTGCAACTTGAGGAGGTGACTGTCCAACCTGTTTTCTCGCCTCTTATGGTAACCACTCTTGCCCTACTATCTTCACCCCAAAACCCACCTCTTCCTCTTTCCCCCTCAAAGGTGCCTTTTCCGCCTAGCCCTCCTCCCTCATCGTGTCATTCAGCAGCCCGTCCTCTCCCTTCCTCCCCTGATTATTTGCCACCTTCGTCATTCACCATAGTTTTTGCTAACCCCTCTCGGCCAATCTCCACCTCTATTGTTCCTGACTCATTGGCCCAACTAGCTCAGATAGGCAATTATCTTATTCATCTTTCCAACCGTCTCCCCCATCACCTACAAGTCGCCCAACAATCCCTCCGAATGGAGTACCAATCCAAGGTGGATATTCTTGAAGCGGACATCGCACCACTCCAGGAAGAGGTGCTCGCAGCCAAAGCCGAAGCTAATTCACTACAGGAACAGATTCAAAGTCTCCAAGGACAGTTGAATGAGAAGAATGCCATCATCGCAGCTCGCGATGATGAGATTAGTAAGGTGACTCAGACAGTGATTGATAAGGAGGACGCCATGAAGGCTTTAGGTAATCTCCTAGAGACCACGCATGCTGACTTGGTTACGGTTGAGCAGAAGGGTCAAGAGATGGCTAAGTTAGCCTTAAAAGCGGAAACTGAATTAAAGAAAGTCGCAGAAGAGCTCTTTCACAAAAGTCGCTCTCTAGAAGAGGAAATCGGCCGCAATATCAGCTGAAGAAGGATGTCGAAGCCATCCGGAAAGAGAGGCAAGATTTCTATAAAACCATGCAGTTCCAGTCCCAAGAGCTTGAACGCAGAGAGACACAACTAGGTATCCAGGACGAGCGGTTATCGCACATTGATGCAGAGATTGCTGACATGAAGTTACGATGTGATGCGGCACTCGCTAACAACTTCTATCTTCAAGAAGCTTTTTTTCAGAGTCAAGCTGATGCCTTACTCTCCTAAGTCATCGCTTCCTACTCTGTGCGGAATGATGCACATCTGGTTGAACCTCACATTTTGAAGGAGATGTTAGACTCCCTCAAGCAGAAAATAACACGAACCTTTAAATTGGCAAGATCCATGTATATCCAAGGAATCATTGATGATTCCTAAATCTTGTAATTTTTCCTGCTAGGTTCGAGTCCACCGTGCGTGCTAGTGTCAGGCCGCCGGAATATTATTTAGAAGAATAATTGTAATTAGAAAAGTCATGCACTGAAAGGGTGTCGCGCAAACGTTGTACCGTTTTTTCCTAATCAATAGAGTGTGCAAAAGAGATGACAGACGTGTCGCCGGACTGGTCCATTTGGGTGATGGTGTGGAATTTATTCTGTTCTGAGTTATATTAATTGCAGAGTTGTCTGTAAGAGTTAGTATTCGGTATTGAAATGAATCAGGTACGGTGTTAACATTTTACTATGTTGAAGTAAAGTATGAAGTATAACAGTAATAATAAAGGGAGAGTGAAAGTTCTAAGTACATAATTACGGTGATTGTTAAGAAATGCCATGTGTCGAAAGTGTAATTGAATCTATTGTAATTGTTCGGAGTTAATCAATGAAGTTAAGTGTCAAAAATTAAGTGGTGAATTAGGAAAATATATAAAGGACCTCTGAATTATCGGACCCCTGACCATCCCAAGAACCCATGAGTAAGAACATAATAACTTTAACACATCCAACTTATCCTCAATAGCCAACATACTGAATACATCACTGCTTTCAGCCATGGCCACTAACTAAAATACCTTGATGCAGAAAAAGGATTGTATCTGAAAAAGTTGAACAGAACTATCCAAACGAGTTTTGCTAGACCTGTAGCGGACTTTGAGATGCTTATACTGGCAAACCAAAACCTGTATATATCTTTGGAACAAGAAGACAAAATAGTCTGCATAAGCATTGCAATAGTGTGCTCGGAAGCCAAAACCAGCTCAGATGGTGATTTTGGAGCGAAGTTGTTTTGATCTCTGAAACACCCTGAATATGCTCACCAAATTTTGTGTGATTCTGAGACTGCAACCAAAGAGGTGTCCATGACACCCTAGATGAAGCGACAACCTACTATGATACCAATTCTTGGAGTTAGACGCTTGCATAAGCACACGAACAACATAAGAAAGAAGAAGAAGCTTGGAGCACAACACACAATACTGAATGTATTACCACTAGAATATACAAAGATAAGTAACCCGTTAGGGCTATAGGCATATATACAAGCCGGTGGAAACAAAACCTCCTAAAGAAGGAAAAAAAGTGCCCTGGCAGTCCTAGTGTGTTCACACGCATCACCACCTAAATATATCAATAGTCATCATATATATCTTGCATGGAGGTGATCTCGTCCGGTGAGATCTTGTTTAGTTCATGTACCTTGTTGGTGGCATAACTATGGAGTATCTGATTGATCCATCTGGTGGACATCGTATGGAGTATCTAATGATCACACATGGTCCATACCACTTGGAGGCAATAGATTTCCACATGGAGACTTTCCTTTTTGTGCTCTCGTTGCTTTCACTACATTCTTGGTTGACACTTCTCTCATACCCTAGCAACCTCCATATTCTACAAATGGATTTGCAAAGGGGGTGTTGAGAATATGAGAGTGCATTTCCCTTTTGTATTTAGGAGAAACTCCATTTCTAGTTCATTTCCATTTTAAACTATATCCTTTTGTATTTAGATACCTTGCCGTTTGATTCTACCTCTGTATTCATTCTCCATCTTGAAGGGGAATTATCCCACATATGATGTACTTTGGAGAGCCCACTCCAACTCTATATAAGAAGGGCCTTTCCCCCCATTTGTACTTGGTTACAAGTTTGAGGAGCCTACTACATGCTTTCGGAAAGCTCACTCTAATCCATGTGAGTTTTGCCATTTCGTGGTCTACTCACTTTTGAGTCTCACACTCTTTTCTTTTTGTGATTACACTCTTCTTTTCATTTTGCTTCTGTGCATATACTCTCTGCAAAATGTACACTATTTTGAAATTAAAAATGCATTTCTAATGGTGATTTACATGAAGAACTTTATGTATTTTAGCCCCTTGTTTTTGTGCAAAAAGAGCATGAAAAGAGAGTGTGCAAGTTAAAAGGGCATTACATTGTTTGAAGCAAGCACGACGTGCTTGGTAGGAGAAGATGCCTGGATACTTGCTAACACATGGTTTTGAGAGTATTCCAACTAAGAGCACCTTATATGTTAAGCGTGCACATGGTGTACTTTTGATCATTCTTGTATATATTATGATATATTTCTCATTGTTCCTAATGAGAAGCATATTACTAGATTTAAGGCTAATTTGCATGCATCTTTTAGGATGTCTCATTTGAGGCATTTGCATCATTATTTGGGCATCGTTTTATGCAAGTCTATGGGGGAATACTTTGTATCAAATTGAATACATCGACAAAGGATTGCAATGTTTTGGCCTTGAAGATTGCAAATGCATGGAAATAGGTTTACGGTTTAGTCTTCATGATGAGGGAGATGCATTTGGTGTTGTTCTCTATTAGTAGCTTTTTGGATGCTTGATTTACTTATGCATTACATGGATTGATATTTAGGTTTTTATCTATCATATGAGCAATTTTATGAATTGCCCAAGTTTCAAGCATTGGCAGGTGGTTAAGCACATTTTTTGCTACTTGAGTAGTACCCGACTACTTGGATTGTTTTGTCCCAAGGGGGGGTCATTACCACCTGATTTACATGCTTTTTTTTTACTCGAATTGGGCTTTTTGTTATGATACTCGTGTGTCCACCAGTGATTTTTCCTTCATTCTTGGTAGCTTATGCATATCTTGGCTGAGTACGAAGTAGTCTACTATGGCCACTTCTAGTTGTGAGGTTGAGTATAGAGTAGTTTTCATAGTGACTCTTGAGTGTGTGTGGCTCAAATACCCTTTGGCTGATTTGGGTGTTGGTCATACTTCTACCACCATCATCTTTACTTATAGTCAGAGCACATTAGACACTTCAAGAAACCTTATGTACCATGCTTGCACAATGTTGATATAGTTAGGTAGTGATGTGTGTGAACACTCTAGGACCCTCGGGGCACTTTTTTCTCTCTTTAGGAGGCTTTTTTTTCCCCGGCTTGTATATACGCCTATTGCCCTAATGGGCTACTTATCTTTGTACATTCTCTAGTAATACATTCATTATTGTGTGTTGTGCTCTAAGCTTCTTCTTCTTCCTTGTGCTGTTCGCATGCTTCCGCAGACGTCTAACTCCAACAATTTGTATCAGAGCAGGTTGTCGCTTCATCTAGGGCGTTGTCTACACCTCTTTGGTTGCAGTCTCAAAATCGCACGAATTTTGTTGAGCATACTCAATGTGTTTTCGAGGTCAAAACCGCTTCGCTTTGTCATGCCAAAATTGTGATCTGAGCTCGTTTCGGCCTCCGATCGCACTATCACAGTGCTTGTGCAGGCTATTTTGTCTTTTTGTGCCAAAGGTATATACATATTTCGGCTCGCCAATATAAGCATCTCAAAGTCTACTACAGGTCTAGCAAAACTCCTTTGGGCAGTTCCGTTCAACTTTTTGAGATACAACCAATTTTTTGCATCAAGGTATTTTAGTCACCGGCCATGGCTGAAAGCAGTGATGTATTTCGTATGTTGGCTATTGAGGATAAGTTGGATGGTACCAACTACCCATTGTGGGCTTATATGATGCGACATGTATTGGTTGCAAAAGGATTGTGTAACATTGTGTGGGGTGTTGAAAAATGTCATATCACACCTGCAACTATTACAGATGTAGGTACTAAAGCTGATGTAGAAGGTGTCGAAGATGATGATATTCTGCATATTCCTGTTCGTGTTGCGGTTTCTACTGCACCTACTCCAGAGGAAATCTGTTGGGAGGGCAGACATCCCAAGGCACATGCATTGATAGCTTTGTCTGTCAAACATGCCATTATTCCTCACATTCGCTCTTGTAGAAAAGCTAAGGATGCTTGGGATACACTTGCCACATTGTATCAAGCTAGGAATGAGGCTCGTGTTGCTTACCTTCAAAAACAATTGGAGAGTGAGCACATGAATGAAGGTGATTCTATGGACAATTTTCTAACAAAGATCAAAGACTTGAAGGAACAGTTGATTTCTGTTGATGAGGTTACACTAGATAGCTCACTTGTGCAGACCGTTCTGAATGGTCTTCTTGATTCATATCAGAGTTTTGCTTCTACTCTTCAGTTGATGATGAAAGGCAATCCAAATGCCTTGTCATTTGAAGAGTTAGTATCTGTTCTATTGCAAGAAGATCAATCCAGGCAAAATAGGTCCATTATGCATGTTGCAGATCAAGCTTTCCTGGCTAGTCAGAAGGGCATAGGAAAATGGAGCTCTTCAACTAGTAAGGAGAAATCTGCTAATTTTGCATAATCGAAGAGGGAAGAAAATAATGAAAAGAAGTTAGAAAAGCAGAAATGATCATATCATAAAGAACTGTCCAAAACTGACTACTAAAGAGGCAAAGAAGAAAGAGGCTGGAATGGTTGTTGCAGAAGCCTCTACACCAAATACAGGTTTGCTAATCTTGTGTAGGAAGAAGAATGGGCGTTTACTACTGTTTTCAGTTTTGACCCATCTTCTCATGAGTAGTGCATGTCTGCATTAAGCTCAGATGTTTGGTACTTTGACAGTGGGGCGACCAAACATATTACCTCGCAGCATAGTTTCTTCTCTTCACTCGAGCCTGCCACATGTGCCAACAACTCCTCTTATCTTGTTATGGGAGTTGGTAAGATCATTTTGACTATTGTTGATGGTAGTTCTTTCACTTTGTCACATGCTTTGTTTCTGTTAGGGATAATGAAAAATCTATTCTCTTGGTACCATGAGACTTGAAGACTTTTACTAGTGTGATGGTGTGGGGATTGGAGATGTGATTGTGCAGCTCACTGATGGTTCAAAATTTACTATGCATAATGTATGCCATGTACCTCAGTTATCATGTAGTTTGATGTCAGTTGATCAACTTGATGACCTTGGTTACAAGGTGGTCACCTATGGCTTGTATTTGGCATGGTCATTTGGGCCATATATCTCGTTGTGGAATGGAAAATCTTTCTCGTTTTGGCTACTTAACTATGTTATCTTTCTCCAATTTTTCATTTTCTGAGCATTGTCAATATGGAAAGCAAACCAGAAATGTGCATAGAACGCACATTGACTCTTCAATTCAGCCTTTGGATAAATGTGTGTGGTCCCATGCCCACTAGGTCCTTAGGTGTTTCTCTCTACTTTGTCACTTTCATGGATGATGCTACTAGAAAAGTTTCGGTATATCCTATCAAATCGAAGGATGAGGTAAACCCTAATTTCAGGAAATGGCTTGCTTCAGTTGAGACTAAAAAAGAAACTAAGCTTAAGGCTTTACATTCAGATAAGGGGGGTTAGTATACCTCACATGAATTCAAACTTTTCTATCACTCTAGAGGGATCTGTAGAGAGTTTATAGCTCCTTATACCCGAGTATAGAATGTTGTAGCTGAGAGGATGAATAGAACTATTCATGATAGAGTAGTCTCTATGTTGCATCATGCAAACCTCTCACAAGGCTTTTGGGTAGAAGAAGTATTGAGTGCAGTTCATGTGATTAACCTTTCAACTAGTACTGCCAAAGGTCTGAAAGTGGCACAAGAGTTATGGACAAGGAATCCACCATATTATGATCATCTTCGAGTTTTATGGTGTGAGGCATATGTTCATATACCCAAGAATCATAGACAAAAGTTGGACCATAAGTCAAAGAAATGCATTTTCTTGGATATGTTTGAGAAGGAAAATTTGGATATCGCTTATGGGATCCTAAAACACGATCAGTGATCAAAAGTAGTGACGTCATTTTCAATGAGTCTAAGATGCATAAACAGCCCATTAAGGAGGTTGAAGTGAGAAGAGTGGTGTTTGAGGATACTAGTCCTCCACTTAGCATGCATAAAAATGTTGCACATAGGGATGTTCAAGAGAATGTCCATTCAGATGAGTCTGCACATGTTCTTGTTCAGCAACCATTGAGACGTTCTACACGTGTCTCACATCCACCTGATAGATATGTTCCAGGTTTAGATTTTGTTATGCTAACATATGTCAGTGAGCCTTCTTGCTACAAAGAGGCTATGCAGACAGAGGATCATGTCAAGTAGGAGTGTGCCATGAAGAGTGAGTTGGATTCTTTTCACAAGAATATTACTTGGGATTTAGTACCTTTGCCAAATGACAGGGAAGCTTTACCATGTAAATGGGTATATAAGTTGAAATTCACATCAGATAGTGCTTCTCCAAAGTATAAAGCATGACTTGTTGCAAAAGGTTTTAAGAAACAACATGGTATTGCTTTCAAGGAAATCTGCTCTCCAGTGGTCAAGATGACTACCCTGCACATGTTGCTTGAATTCGTTGCATTGGAGGACTTACAACTAGTCCAAATGGATGTGAAAGCTGCTTTCTTGCATGGAGATCTTACGGATGAGATCTATATGGAACAACCAGAGGGTTATGTAGTTCCTGGCAAGGAAAGTCTAGTTTGTAAGCTTAAGAAGAGCTTGTATGGACTTAAAAAGTCCCCTAGACAATGGTACCAAAAGTTTGATGCCTTTATGAAGTCTCAAGGCTATTCTTGAAGTAATGAGCATTGTCTCTACACAAAGAGATGCTCAGATGGCAGCTTGATATGCTTGATACTTTATGTCGATGATATGTTGATTGTTGGGAAGTCCTCTTATGATTTGTCAATTCTCAAAAAGAAGTTGAGTCAGACACTTGATATGAAGGATTCGGGGGATGCCAAACATATTCTTGGCATGCGCATTACTCGTGATAGGAGTAAAAGATGCATATAATTGTCTCAAAGTGAGTACATATCCAAAGTACTTCACGGGTTCAATATGCAGGGTGGAAAGGCATTGAATAGACCTTTACCCACATATGTGAAATTGGGCAAGGATGATTGCCCCAAATCAGATGAGGAAAAGGAATTCATGACCAAAATTCCCTATCAGTCTGTTGTTGGTAGTCTCATGTATGCTATGGTAGCTACGAGACAAGACATTGCATTTGCAGTGGGAGTTGTGAGCAGATATATGTCTAATTTTGACAAGAAACATTGGGAAGCGGTCAAGATGATTTTAAGATATCTGAGTGGCACTAAGGACAAGTGCCTATGCCTAGGTAGAGGGAAAGCATCCATTCTTGGTTACACAGATTCTAACTATGCTGGTTGTGTAGACAATGGTAAGTCTACATTAGGGTACATTTTTCATTTTGCTGGAGGTGCTATCTCTTGGAGATCTCATCTTCAAGAATGTACAACTATTTCCATCACAGAAGCAGAGTATGATAGCAAGTGAGACATGTAAGGAAGCGTTGTGGCTTTCTCGTCTTGTTTGTGATATGGGTTTACCTCAACATGTACCTCGTTTGCTCAGTGATAGTCAGAGTGCCATTGATTTGGCTAAGAATCCGGTCTATCATGTAAAGACCAAGCACATTGAGGTGAGGTATCACTTCATTAGAGATTGCTTAGCCACTGAGCACATTATTCTTGAGAAGGTTCACACTCGAGATAATGCTTTAGATGCTTTGACTAAATCTCTACCACAGGATAGCTTTCGACACTGTTGTCACTTGATGGGGATTACTTGAGTCCTGATCTTACACAGTCACTTGTCTACCGTGTAACATGCCCATCAAGTGGGAGGTATAGTTTGTATACTTACACTCAGGTATTCTTTATCATTCTTTATTTTTTCTCCCATAGTTACTTTGGCCATATTAGCCTTTAGTGGGACATTGTTACCGTTAGTGTCCATGTGAAAGGCCAAATGGCCAATGGACACTTCTTTGTATATAGTGGCCTGGTCAGCCATAGACTGTATGTTTGACCACATTTGTGAAACCTAAGAAGTCTGTCTTTGTGCTCCCTGTGTATTGTGTTTTCTGTGTATCCTACAACATCTGTGCAAAATACTGTATGCAGCCTCAGGAGCTCAGTTTTCTACTCCGAGCATATCATCGTGGAGCTCTCGTGAAGGAGAACGCACTGTGGTGCATCGTCGTAGAAATACTTCACGTATAGTTTGTATACTTACACTCAGGAATTCTTTATCATTCTTTATTTTTTCTCCCATTGTTACTTTGGCCATATTGGCCTTTAATGGGAGATTGTTACCGTTAGTGTCCATGTGAAAGGCCAAATGGCCATTGGACACTTCTTTGTATATGTTCTTTAATAAAACATATAGTAGCCTGGTCAGCCATAGACTGTATGTTCGACCACATTTGTGAAACCTAAGAAGTCTGTCTTCATGCTCGCTGTGTACTGTGTTTTTTGTGTATTCTGAAGCATCTGTGCAAAGTACTGTGTGCAGCCTCAAGAGCTCGATTTTCTACTCCGAGCATATCATTGTGGAGCTATGGTGAAGGAGAGCGCACTGTGGTGTATCATCGTAGAAATACTTCACTACATGCCGTATGACTACTGTTCAGAGCATCTGTGCACTTGCAGCCCATCATGGTTGGAATGTACATCAGTTGGACATTAAAACTACATTTCTAAATGGTGACTTGCATGAAGAAGTGTATATTTTTCAGCCCCGTGGCTTTGTGTAGAAAGGGCATGAAAACCAGGTGTGCAACTTAAAGAAGGCATTATATGGTTTAAAGCAAGCACCACGTGCTTGGTATGAGAAGATACATGCCTATCTGATTGCACATGGTTTTGAGAACAGTTCAACTGAAAGCACCTTATATGTTAAGCATGCTAATGATGTGCTTCTGATCATTGTTGTCTATGTTGACAACATGCTGCTCACTGGTCCTATTGAGAAGCATATTGCTGATTTTAAGGCTGATTTGCATGCCTCATTTGAGATGTCTGATTTGGGGCATTTGCATCACTATTTAGGAATTCACTTTATGCACGTTGATGGTGGAATGGCTTTGTGTCAAACGAAATATATTCACACATTATTGTAGCATTTTGGCCTTGAAGATTGTAAGTCTATTGCCACTCCTATGGAGATAGGTTTACGATTGAGTCTTCAGGATGTTGGAGATGCATTTGATGTTGTTCTCTATCAACATGCTATTGGATGCTTGATTTACTTATGCATTACTCGGCCAGATATTCAGTTTGATATCTCACAGATGAGCAAGTTTATCCATTGCCCAGGTGTCAAGCATTGGCAGGCGGTTAAGCGCATCTTTTGCTACTTAAGTGGTACTCGAGTACTTGTGTTGCTTTATCCCAAGGGGGGATCACTACCACCTGATTTGCATGCTTTTTCTAACTCTCAGTGGGTTGGTTTTTATGACACTCGTGTGTCCACTAGTGGCTTTTGCTTCATGCTTGGTAGCTCATGTATATCTTGGTTGAGCAAGAAGCAGCCTACTGTGGCCACTTCTAGTTGTGAGGCTAAGTATAGGGCAGCTTTCATAGCAACTATTGAGTGTGTGTGGCTCAGGTGCCTTATGGTTGATTTGGGTGTTGGTCAATCTTCTGCCACCACCATCTTCACTGACAGTCAGAGTGCATTGGCAGTTGCGAGGAACCCTGTGTTCCATGCTCGCACTAAGAACATTGAGGTGCATTATCATTATGTGAGGGAGAGTTTCTCTGCTGGGGAGATCAGCTTGGCATATGTGCCCACGCAGGAGAACATTGCAGATCTTTTCATGAAGGCTTTGCCTACGGAGAAGTTTGAAGCTTTCTGCAAAGCTTTGGGCTTACTTCCTTTTGTGGAGTGATTTCCACATAGCTTGGCACTTCCTTATACATGAGTGCCAGCTACTTGTTCACCGCATCACTCCTAGGGGGGATTTGTTGATATATTTAGGTAGTGATGTGTGTGAACACTCTAGGACTGCTAGGGCACTTTTTTCCCTATTTAGGAGGCTTTTTTTTCCTCGGCTTGTATATACGCCTATTGCTCTAATGGGCTACTTATCTTTGTACATTCTCTAGTAATACATTCATTATTGTGTGTTGTGCTCTAAGCTTCTTCTTCTTCCTTGTGATGTTCGCGTGCTTTCGCAGACGTCTAACTCCAACACACAAATGTCAAGGACTCTGTTGGAGATATCAGTTTCGCTTATGTGCCCACATAGGATAATGTTGTTGAGCTTTTCACAAGGGCTTTGTATAGAAGGAATTTTTAGGCTTTTCACAACATTTTGGGCTTATTTTTTTTGTGGATTGATTTTTTTTTCCACATAGCTTCGCACTTCCTTATACATGAGTATCACCTCCTTGTTCACACCATCACTCCTAAGGGGGATTTATTGATATATTTTGGTAGTGATATGTGTGAACACACTTAGAACTATCGAGGCAATTTTTCCTCTTTAGGAGGTTATTTTCCCCTAGCTTCTAAATATGCATATAACCCTAGTAGGTCGATTATCCTTTACATTCACTTGGTAATATACTTAACGAGTCAAATAGCAAGGATGAGGATGTGTTTGTATATATAGACATGCAAATGCATGATCTACATGAAGAAATGGTATTCCTATCCAAAATCAAGGGGGAATATGGCATTGGTCTGAGTTACGATGGAGAGAATGGGCATGGAACTCCTTTATCCAAAGATCCATGGGGCTAAAATGTGGTGAAACTTAAGAATGATGTCAAGCTTCTACTTGTGCACAATCCCATAGTGAAACTAAAAGGGGATGCATAAATGGATCAAAGAGGGATCTATTTATATCTTTAGTGAGGGCCCTAACAAAATTAATGAGTTTGGGTTTGAATTTCCTTACACACAACCTCAATAATTGGAGGAAGACACAAGTGAGTTCAAGGGTAAGCCCCCAAAGTCCCAAAGTGAAGATGATTTTAAACATATCTATGTGTTAAGGGCCTTGTTCTTAGCCAAATTTATGCATCACAACAAGGCATGCCACTCTTTTGAAATTGCATCCTTTTGGAGTTTTCCACCCTTAAAAGGAGTTGGATGGATGTTCATAAAGGTCCAAGAACTGAGATCCTCTAAAGTCCAATATGTATTTGTTTATAAGGACCCCATGAAAAGGCAATCGTGGATCTTATCTGATGAATACCAAGGATGATATCTCTATCAAGGTCAACCTAAGTTTGCCAATGCCTTGCCTAGGGTGTGCACACTCAACCCTCGCGAATCATTGTAAATACCTAGAGGTAATAAAAATAGAATGGAAGATTCTTGCGTCACACAAGCATAAAGATGTGTTATGAGTGCTACTCCACGAGGAACTTTTGGAGTCTAATTTCATGGGCACAATCCTCCTAAATCACCTATAGTCATAAGATTAATTGATTTGGGTAGATGTCGTTAACCTCATTAAGTGGAGAATGCTATGAGGGAATCCTATGAGATTCATAAGGATCACCGTGATCATGCCACTAAATTCAAGAAATTCTTCAAGCAAAGCAAGTAGATAATTTCTTCACATAGTACAACACCTTTGCACTTACTCTAGATAGCTCCACTTTGATATGGTCCCAACCACTTCGTATCAAAGATTTCAATACTCTATAATGACTCCTAGAATAATTTCTAGGTGAATTGTCAAAAGAGGAGTTTTCTACAACACCTCTTCCCTAATTCACAGCTTCAAGAAATCTACCATATATTTTGTGTGATAAACAATGCGATGCTTCAAGCAATACATCAAGATATCCACTTCATGAGGTGCCCTCCAAGGAAGAGATGTGTTACCGTTAGTGTCCATGTGAAAGGCCAAATGGCCACGGGACACTTCCTTGTATATGTTCTTTAATAAAACATATAGTGGCCTGGACAGTCATAGACTGTAAGTTTGACCGCATTTGTAAGACCTAAGAAGTCTGACTTCGTGCTCCTTTGTGTACTGTGTTTTCTGTGTATTCTGTAGCATCTGTGCAAAGTACTGTGTGAGGCCTCAAGAGCTTGGTTTTCTACTCCGAGCATATCGTCGTGGAGCTCTCGAGAAGGAGAGTGCACTGTGGTGTATCGGCATCGAAATACTTCACTGGTATCAAAGCAGTTCGACGCAAAAAGCTTTGCTCCTTTTGTGCGAACGAAGTGAGCACCCCCCTAAGGCTTTCTCCAAGGCTTGCGACCAAGGCATAGACCTTGGCATACCTTCTCATCCGAGTCACCGAAGTCACCGTTGGCGCAGTTGGCTGCACGCAAGGGAGGACCTCAATGACCAAGGAAGATAGAGGTTCTCGGTACTTCTTGGGAGGTCACCCATCCCAGTATTGTTCCCCCCAGAGCTCGCTTAACCATGGCAATCTCTTGCCACTAAGCTACACTCTTGTGGTGTCTGAAGAAGGGTAAAGACTAAGTTTGACATTACCTTGAACATGTTTTGGTCCCTCAAAGCTTCATTCTTTGCTTTCAAAGCCTATTTTTGAAACATTTTTGGGTGTCTTTTAGAGCCATTTGGAGTAGTTCTGCACATAGTTCTCTTCACACAAGTCCAAGAACATCAAGAAGAGTGTTCTTTGTACTTCTCTAACAATAAATATCAACCTTTGGGGCTGTGTTTTCAGCCACACTTGTAAAACTACAGGTTTCTTGAAAGGTTTGAGTCTTGGTGGGAGCAAGTGCTACAAATTTATGCAGGTTTTTTGAGCCTAAAACATCAGAGTTGTCAGACACTTGCAGGTGTTATTGGTTAGTTTTTGGGCTGTGTATTCTGCCTTTAGTGTCATTTTACTGCATATATTGAGCACATAGACACCATGTATGCTTCTGTGGATACCGCTTATGTACGTCCATGTGGTCATTGATATAGCGGTTATGTTCTTTGCATAAAGCCTTTTACATTTGATAAAGAGGGTCATGGTGAGGTTTTCTTAACTAGGAGACACCCAGATGTCGGGGTCTCTTCGGTGATGCAGGTAAAAGACTTACCCAACCACGCCATAGGAGATGTATGATAGTTGTTCATAGGTGCTCGATAAGCCAAGTTGGCTTCTATTGGGTAACTGATTATATGCAATGGAGTCAGTGATTCACTATGCAGGAAAACATGTCAGTACTTGTAGTTTTATGATATTTTGACACTGGTCATACGCTCATCTTGCAGAGGATACTCTGGCAAAATTTTTCTAGATTTCTAGTTTTGTCAACTATACAGTGGTCAATTTACACCTTGATACACTTATTCATTGGTGTTCGGACTCTTCTAGCTCCATTATCATTCTATTCAGTTCTCTACCATCATGGCATCGGAGGTCTCAAGCACGTTCGGTGGATTAGGGTCTAGTGCTAGTGTTCCGAGGAGGAGCTATAACTTGTAGGGCAAAGACCATTTTGAGATCCGAAAATTTGATGGCACAAAGGAAGAATCAGATTAAAGATGTGCTGATTCAAAGGAGGCAATGGAAGCCAGTAAATGGGATTTCAAAGAAGCCTGTTGACATGGATGAAGATGATTGGGATGAGTTAGATGAAATGGCCACATCTACCATTCGCTTGCACCTAGCAGATAATGTTACTTCACTTCACAGTGTAGAGGAGCTTTGGAAGAAGTTATGCAATACGTATGAAAAAGAGACGGCATCAAATAAAGTGTATCTAATGAGAAAATTATATGACCTTCGCATGAAGGACATAGATAGTGTTGCTTCTCATCTAAATGAGTTTACTGCTATATTCTCCCAGTTGTAGGCTCAAAAAATGGATATGGATAACGAAATGAAAGCAGTATTGTTATTATGCACCCTGCCATCATCATGGGATACATTTTGCACAGCTATTAGCACTAGTGCACCTAGTGGTAAACTTGTCTATGATGACATATGTGGAGCACTCTTGAGTGAGGAGATTCATAGAAAATCTATGGTTGGCACTCAGAGTGGCGATGCATATAATGTTTGTGATTCTTACCAAGGAGAGAATCAGCAACGTGGTAGGAGCAAGAACAAGGAAAAGAATGGTCAACGGAATAAGAGTAGAAGTAAATCAAGGAAGAGGGATATTGAATGCCATTATTGTCATAAGAAAGGACATATGAAGAAAGATTGTTATGCATTAAAGAATGCTAAAGGTAAAGGACAGAACGTTAATGGGCATGTTAAACAGTTACCTGCACCATCTACTTCGACTGTGAAGATTGAAGAAATTAATGCTATTTCTGATGATGCTAACGTGTTGACACTTGATAGCACTATGCCATATGAGGCACTTATGGCTCATTCTCTTTCCCACACCTGGCTGCTAGATTCTGGTGCTTCTTTCCATGTGACACCACACAGAGAATGGTTCTCTAATTATGCAGCAAAGTCTCTTGGTACCGTGAGACTTGGTGATTCTTACCAGTGTGATGTTGTGGGGATTGGAGATGTGGTTGTGCAGTTCATTGATGGTTCAAAATTTACTATGAATAATGTACGCCATGTACCTCAGTTATCACGTAGTTTGATGTCAGTTGGTCAACTTGATGACCTTGGTTACAAGGTGGTCTTCTATGGTCAGTCCTTTTACATATCAAAGGGCAATATGGTTATTGCAAAAGGAAGCAAAGTTGGCTCACTTTATTCTTTATTTGTATCACAGAAAGAACACTTGTTAGCTGTTACTAAACAGCCTATGGCTTGTACTTGGCATGGTCGTTTGGGCCATATATCTTGTAGTGGAATGAAAAATCTTTCTCGTTCTGACTACTTACTTGTGTTATATTTCTCCGATATTTCATTTTGTGAACATTGTCAATATGGAAAGCAACCAGAAATGTGCATAGAACACACATTGACCCTTCAATTCAGCCTTTAGATCTCGTTCATACAGATGTGTGTGGTCCTATGCCCATTAGGTCCTTAGGTGTTTCTCTCTACTTTGTCACTTTCATAGATAATGCTACTAGAAAAGTTTGGGTATATCCTATCAAATCAAAGGATGAGGTATTCCCCACTTTTAGAAAATGGCTTGCTTCAATTGAGACTGAAAAAGGAACTAAGCTTAAGGCTTTACGTTCAGATAACAGGGGTGAGTATACCTCACATGAATTAAACTTTTTCTGTCAGCCTAGAGGGATTCGTAGAGAGCTTACAGCTCCTTATACCCCAGTACAGAATGGTGTAGCTGAGAAGATGAATAGAACTATTCAAGATATATTAGTCTATATGTTGCATCATGCAAACCTCTCACAAGGCTTTTGGGCAGAAGCAGTATTGACTGTAGTTCATGTGATTAACCTTTCACCTAGTACTGCCAAAGGTCTGAAAGTGGAACAAGAGTTGTGGACAGGGAAGCCACCATATTATGATCATCTTCGAGTTTTTGAGTGTGAATCATATGCTCATATACCCAAAAATCTTATACAAAAGTTGGATTATAAATCAAAGAAATGCATTTTCCTTGGATATGGTCGAGAAGGACAATTTGGATATTACTTATGGGATCCTGAAACACAGACAGTGATCAGAAGTAGTGATGTCATTTTCAATGAGTCTAAGATGCATAAACAGCCCATTAAGGAAGTTGAAGTGAGAAGAGTGGTGTTTGAGGATACTAGTCCTCCGGCTAGCATGCATAAAAATGTTGCACATAGGGATGATCAAGAGAATGTCCATTCAAATAGTATGCACATGTTCTTATTCAGCAAACATTGAGACGTTTTGCACGTGTCTCACATCCACCTAATAGATATGTTCTAGGTTTAGATTTTGTTATGCTAACAGATGTCGGTGAGCCTTCTTGCTACAAAGAGGCTATGCAGATAGAGGATCATGTCAAGTGGGAGTGTGCCATGGAGAGTGAGTTGGATTCTATTCACAAGAATGGTACTTGGGATTTAGTAACTTTGCCAAAGGGCAGGAAAGCTTTACCTTGTAAATGGGTATATAAGCTAGAATTCACATCAGATAGTGCTTCTCCAAAGTATAAAGCACGACTCATTGCAAAGGGCTTTAAGCAACAACATGGTGTAGATTTCGAGGAAATCTTCTCTGCAGTGGTCAAGTTACTACCCTACGCATGTTGCTTGGATTCGTTGCAATGGAGGACTTAGAGCTAGTCCAAATGGATGTGAAAATTGCTTTCTTGCATGGAGATCTTACAGATGAGATCTATATGGAACAACCAAAGGGTTATGTAGTTCCTGGCAAGGAAATTCTAGTTTGTATGCTTAAGAAGAGTTTGTATGGACTTAAGCAGTCCCCTAGACAATGGTACCAAAAGTTTGATGCTTTTATGAAATCTCAAGGCTATTCTCGGAGCAATGAGGATCATTGTCTCTACACAAAGAGATGCTCAGATGGCAGCTTGATATGCTTGATACTTTATGTCGATGATATGTTGATTGCTGGGAAGTCCTCGTATGATATGTCGTGATAGGAGTAAAAGATGCATATACTTGTCTCAAAGTGAGTACATATCCAAAGTACTTCATCGGTTCAATATGTAGGGTGGAAAGGCATTGAGTACAGCTTTACCTACATATGTGAAATTTGAGCAAGCATGATTGCCCCAAATTAGATGAGGAAAAGGAATTCATGACCAAAATTCCCTATCAGTCTATTGTTGGTAGTCTCATGTATCCTATGGTAGCTATGAGACCAGACATTGCATTTGCAGTGGGAGTTGTGAGCAGATATATGTCTAATCCTGGCAAGAAACATTGGGAAGCAGTCAAGATGATTTTGAGATATCTTAGTGGTACTAAGGACAAGTGTCTATGTGTAGGTAGAGGGAAAGCATCCATTATTGGTTACACAGATTCTGATTATGCTGGTTGTGTAGACAATCATAAGTCTACATTAGGGTACATTTTTCATTTTGTTGGAGGTACTATCTCTTGGAGATCTTGTCTTCAAGAATGTACAGTTGTTTCCACCACAGAAGTAGAGTATGTTGCAGCAAGTGAGGCATGTAAGGAAGCATTGTGGCTTTCTCATCTTGCTTGTGATATGGGTTTACCTCAGCATGTACCTCCCTTGCTCAGTGATAGTCAGAGTGCCATTGCTCTGGCTAAGAATCTGGTCTATCATGCAAAGACCAAGCACATTGAGGTGAGGTATCACTTTATTAGAGATTACTTAGCCACTGAGCGCATTATTCTTGAGAGGGTTCACACTCGAAATAATGCCGCAGATGCTTTGACTAAATCTCTACCACAGGATAGCTTTCAACACTGTTGTCACTTGATGGGGGTTACTTGATTTTAGATCTTACACAGTCACTTGTATACTGTGTAACATGCCCATCAGGTGGGAGGTATGGTTTGTATACTTTCACTCAGGTATTCTTTATCATTCTTTATTTTTCTCCCATAGTTACTTTGGCCATGTTGGCCTTTAGTGGGAGATTGTTACCGTTAGTGTCCATGTGAAAGGCCAAATGACCACCGGACACTTCCTTGTATATGTTCTTTAATAAAACATATAGTGGCCTGGTCAGTCACAGACTGTGCGTTCGACCGCATTTGTAAGACCTAAGAAGTGTGTCTTCATGCTCCTCTGTGTAGTGCGTTTTCTGTGTATTTTGTAGCATCTGTGCAAAGTATTGTGTGAGGCCTCAAGAGCTCAGTTTTCTAGTCCGAGCATATCATTGTGGAGCTCTCGAGAAGGAGAGTGCACTGTGGTGCATCATCATCTAAATACTTCAAGATGGTTTCCTTGTTTATGGATGAAGTAAATGAAATGTGTAGGTTATTCTATATGCATTTGACCATCTATTGTGAGTGCATGAAGAAATGGATTGTTTTAAAGGATAGTCTAGCTAACAATCTAGAAATCACTTGAAACACCCCAAGTAGAACTATAACTACCTATGTACACTCTAACCATTCCACAGATGACTTGGTAGACAAACTCAATCTCCCATGATAATTGGATAAATTTCAAAAAGAATGCTCACCTCTATTTAGATGTTATCTCAACTATGGTGGTGACGACTTGATGAATTTTTGTCCTAGACAAAACCAAGGGTATGCAAATAGGTCACCCTACGAAAGAGGAGACATGCAATATTTTGAATTCAAAGAACAGATAACAAATCATTTATTTGTAGAGTGTTTCTATAATAGGTAGTTTCTACAGTAGCAACAACCTAGTGGGGAAAGATCATTTAGATACCAAGGGCAGCCCCAATATCAGCAAGATCAACCCCACTCCCAATAATATCAATAGATATAACTTCAAGGGTGCGATCTGTCATATGGCCCTTAGCCATAATACTATGTTGTTGGACCTAGGAAAACTCAATTTGAGCCACCATTAGCACAACTAGTTCTTGATCAATAGCTACCACATCCCAATCAAGTTGTGCCACTAAAATACATTATGGAAGAAAAACTAAAAAAAAACCTAGTGCCAATGACACCCACGTTTGATTCTAAGAGCTCTCAGTTAGGCTATGATTATGATGAAAGTGTATATATGGAAGATTCCAATGAGTATTGTGCCAAAAAGAAATACCAAACTCAAGTCTATGATCAAGACCAATAAGCCTACATAAAAAATGACCTTGAATACTGTTGGGGGATTCTTGGACAAGAAGGGATTTGAGTGTTTGTAGGAGAAATGGGTAAGACAAGAAGAGAAAATACACATTGGAAGCTTCTGTAGATTGATTACAAGAAGACAAATACAATATTGAAGCACAATGCAAGCCAATGCTTCTGTGCAAAATCCCACAGAGGGCTCAATTACGAAATACCAAATACCCAAGGGACTTGTCGCTGCCGGCCTCCTCTGCACCAAACCTCCACCTTCTCCAAGCCTGCACTTCTGCACACCTTGCACCAAGCTTCCACTAAGGGGGAGGGATGTGTACCTTTCTGTCGGCACGCGTACACTTCAATAAGACCTTGGGATCTTTGGGAGACTAGCTTAGCACTTCTCTACACACTTCCTTGGTCACTCTTCATGCACGCCTTGCACTTCACTTCTCTGCGTCGCACACTGTGTGTCTCTTGCACTTCTCTCTCTTGCTTCACTTAGACTATGCTTCTCTTGCTTACACTAGAATGGTCCAAGAATAGTCCTTGCCTTGAGTTGAGTGTCGATTCACGTACACTCCTAACTGCAAGAGTATCTTGGTGCTCACTTTGATGTCCCAAGATTGTCTTCACAAGTGGCAGCCAATGAATCCCTCTTTTGTCCTGTAGTGACTTTAGGCTAAAAACAACATTTTAATTGGGGGGCCATACTTTCACTTCTGTGTACACTGCCGCTTCACATACCTTCACATTTTCCTTTTAAGTCTTCACTTTTGTACTTAAAAGAGGGTTCACCTGAACCTTCCAAAACACTTTAAACAACACTTTTGAACCTTAAGGAAATTAGAGAAATACCTCTGCAACCTGCAACCACTTTCTCCAATTCACCCTTTGTGGACAATACTTGTGCATTACCTGTGCACTTTGACACCTGCACTTCGAACACTTTGACTTTTACCCCTATTGACTTTGACTTTGACCATGTTGACTTTAACCATTTGACTTTTGACTACGATTGACTTTGACCATATGACTTTTATGGGCTCAACAATTGCCCATCACCTAATATGCTCTCCGTCCCGGAGAGCTACAGCCAAAACTGTGAGGAGGTAGGACACCATAATACTTGTGTTGCAAGATCTTGAAAAAGGACACTGAACAGCTACCAAGTCCACCAGAAACAGGAGAGAACAATCACCAGAGAAGAACCAAAAGGGGGATTTTTGGCATGGAGAAGCAAAGGAGGGAAATGGGCGGGTAGAAAGGAGGTGGAGGGGAGGGCTGAGGGGCGGAAATGGATAGGGTAGGAAGGGTTAAGGATGTGGCTGGGCAGAGTGGTAAAGGGAGGGATTAGGAGTATGATTATGGGGTCCGGAGAGGGTTAAAATGATCAAACAATAGAGTTATAGAGGGTTCATATGGAAAATTATGAAACATAAGGTAAGACCAAGTGAGAATAGACCATTTGGACAATGTGGTGGAATAAAAACATGTGATAAATGTGCTCAAAACACGTGGGTACATGAAAATGACCCCACTTTTGAAAAAAATAACCATCCGAGGCACGATCCAAAACCAAAAGGTTTGACCCATGGAATTAAAATATATATATATATATATATATATATATATATATATATATATATATATATATATATATATATATATATATATATATATATATATATATATATATATATATATATATATATATATATATATATATATATATATATATATATATATATATATATATATATATATATATATATATATATATATATAGGATATTATTTTTTTTTCTTTTTTTGTTTTTTTCAATATATATATATATTATTATTATTAATTTTTCTTAATATATATATATATATATATATATATATATATATATATATATATATATATATATATATATATATATATTAATCTGAACGTACAAATTGAATGAAAAAAGAAAAAAAAGAAAAAAAAGAAAATCAAATAAAAGAAAAATGAAAATAAATAGAATATAAAATAAAATATATAAAAAATAAATAAATAAACTAAAATAAAGAAAAACAAATAAATAAAATAATAAAATAAAAAATAAATTAAAAAAAGGGACGCCGTGGGGGCGGGGGGTAATAAAACAAAAAACTTTAAAAAAAAATGAAAAAGAATAAGAAAAAAAACGTCGGCGCGCACGGCGGGGGAAACAAAAGAAAGAAAAGAAAACAAAACAAAACAAAGAAAAAAAAAAGAAAAGGGGCGGGGGAAGGGGGGGTCGCGCGGGGGGGGGGGGGGGCGAGGCTGCAGGTGGGCGGGGGACTGCGGGTGGGCGGGCAGAGGACTACGGGTGGGGGCGGGCGGAGGTAGGCGGGGGGCTGCGGGGAGGGGGGGGGCGGGTGGGCGGGAGGAGGGCTGCGGGGGGGCGGGCGGAGGTTGGCGGGTGGGTGGGTGGGGGGCTAGGGGGGGGGTTGGGGGGGGGGGAGAGGTTTTTTTATTTATTTATTTTTTTAATTTCTTTATTATATATATTTAATATTCATTTATTGATTTTTTTTTGAAAAAACTAAAACGCTCTAGCGTCCCTTTTTTTTTAATTATCAAAAAAATTGAAGAAAAATACATAAAAAATTTAAAAGAGTTGCCAAAAAAAATCCAAAAACTTTCAAAAAAATTCTCAAAACTTTTCCTACAGTTCTACGCCAGTTCCTTCACTCAAAACCACAGAGAGCTTTTTTTATTCTTACACATTTGGCAAGAAAAAGACACTTGAAATTGATAAAAAATACCAAAAAAATCCAAAAATTGCTTGAAAAATTCCAAACATTGTACTTATGCCAAGGGCTATGAAAGGGTTGCTCATTATGCTAAAACACAAAGAACAACTAAAAACTTAAACAAAAATAACATGAGAAGGCTATGTATAACCTGGACAAATTTTGCAGGTACCAGGTGATCCATAATTCTTCAGTTGGCTTGATGATAGGCCTTGAGCCTTGATCTTGATATGTTGACTCATAGAAATTCCTCCATAATCTCCAGTTGTACTGCACTTCATTTGTTTTGTCTTCATTTTCGGCATACTGACGATTTAATAAGGCCACCTTAAATCCTTCAGTAAAATATTATCTCCTCCATACTGCATCTTCTGTTTTCAAAGACTTGCAGGTACTCCTTCCACATCATTGTAAAGCCCTGCACTTACTATCATAAAAATTGACATAACAGATGATATCCATACCAATGTCCCTAAAAAAATGGCCATTGATATATGAGTTGGAATATCTTCATCACAGCTGTACTTAAGGGCTTTGCTTTTCTTCTCTTTGCTATGGCCTTTGATTGAGACTGTTTCACTCGAATCAGTATCCTGAGTGTTTTCCTCTTTTTCTTCATATGCTTCTTCTCTACTTGAGTTTGGAAAAATTCCATAACAGGAAGATGGGTCTTCTGCATGGAGCCAAGCCAACATGTTTTCATCTTCATATAAATCTGCTCCTTCAAATAGATCTGCTTTTGGGTTGTCCACCAATTCTTCTTCCATACAAATACCAATTGTCTGCATCATGTTGGTATGTCTTTGATTGTCTGGACCTTCTTCTAAAATTATCTGTTGCAACTCTTTTCCCTCTTGCTTTACCCACATTGTGTCCTTACCCCAGTCATGCAGCACATTGGCATCACTTAACCAAGGTCTCCCAATTAACAGGGGGAAACTTCCTTCTACCTGTGGCAGCCTTAAAACAACAAAGTCCAAGTTAAAGATGGTACCTTGTATCTTGACTGGGACTCCAGGGACCACTCCCATAGGCCTTACTATGCTTTGGTCTGCCATCGTTACAGTGAAGTTGGCAGGTCTTGAAGGGTATAGTCCAATCTTTTTCATGGTATATTCAGGCATCAAGTTAATGCGAGAACCACCATCCACAATAACTCCTTGAAACTCATGACCTTTAATGGAGACTGTTAGCCGAGGGCTCTTGTAATCTGTGAGGGATGCTTCCCTTACACTTTTATCTTTAGGCATAACAGCAGCCTTTGCCACTAAACTTGTTGTGGACATTTCATCAATTATGTGCAAGAGTTCTGACCTGAATTTCCCATCCATCTTTATTAAATCAAAAATACTGACCTCCTTTTTCATGGACTTGAGTAGTCTGGAAGCTTCTGATTCCTTAAGAGCATGGGCTCCATTTGACTTATCAAACTCCTCATGAGCCCTATTGAATGCGTGTCCAATGGCATCACTGGTACCTATGAAATTTTCTTTTTGCTTAGTGTCTGCACATGTAGTGGCTTTGTTCTCAGCTGCACCCTTGTCTTTGTTCAATCCATTAATCATTGATTCTTGACCTATTTCCACCTGAGCCTTCCCCTTACTTCTTGTCTGCACTGTAAAAGATTCAATTTTTCTAACTGCACCAGCCTGGTAGATGGAGATGGCACATGGGCTTGATCTACCCTTTCTTCTTTGCACACATAAATCATTTGAATGTGGGGCCCAGATGAAGATCCTTGGTTCTTAGGACAACAATTAGTATAATGGTCTCTGGCCTCTAGGCAGTTCCTGCAAGGAGGGGCATTTTCTGGGAGAGTGCATCTACTTTGATAGTGCCCATATTCTCCACATCTGAAACAAATAATTGGCCTTCTAGGCCCATTTCCAAAATTATCCCTCTGTCTAGGGTTGTAATTGTTACCTTGATTCAATGCAGAAGCCATCACATTTGCTGGTGGTAGGGATCCTCCTTGTGTCCAATATGTTGTTGCAGGCATTCCCCTTGATTGGCATTCCTGGGCCTCATGACCAGCTTTCCTGCATAATTGGCAAGTCACACTTAACAGAGGACATTCACTTACTATATGACCTTGCTTACTACACGTGGAACACCAAAGTCCACTCTTGATGCCACCTCCTTTGAGTTCCTGCAACTCCTGTCGCAGTTGGGCCAATTCCTCTGCTTGGGCCTCCTTCTCCTTTTGGAGCTTTAATGCTTCAATCTCCCTTCTCAACTGAGTAACAACATTCTCCTCCTCTTTGTGGGGCTTATTCCTTTTTAAGCCCTCCAGCTCCTCCCTTAGCTGGATTAATGGATCCTCCATTTTTGTGGAATATTGTAGTTGAGAAGAAGTTGCTCCATATTGTTGCCTTATCTGCTCCAGTCGTGTAGCTGTGTTGATGAACTCCTCTATGGAGGTTGTAGGCAACACTAATTCCTTGATTTTGCACTGGGTGGCCACTGGAAGTGGCTTAGCTAACCATTTCTTAACAAAAAAATCATGTGGTGGATCTGGAAATTTAGCCATTAGTGCCTTGGCCCTGGTCACCAACTCTGAGAACTTTTCACATGGACCCAATCTCAAATTTTCTAGTTCCTCTATGATGATCTCTGCAGTATTTCCATGCTGAAATTGATTCTTGAATGCATCTTTCATTAGGTCCCAAGTTGTAAAATGGTTCTCAGCAAACTGGCTGAACCATTTATCTGCTAATCCTTCTAATATGGCAGGGAAGAGTATCAAAAAGGCATCCTCCCTACCCATTAAGCCTCTAGTTTTGCATAGTGCCAAAAATCTTATAATATGCTCGTCCGGATCTTCCTCAGCTAGGCCTTTGAAAGAAGGAAATTTTATATTTAATCTTGAGAGTAAGGTTTCCAAGTCTACCTGTCCCACCATGCTCCTTACTGATGAAGTTGATGAAAGTGGACTAGAGCATCTTCTAACAGCCTTCCTTCTTGTTTGCTTGCAGGTGACCCTCAGTGTTTGGGACCGGGTTGCGTAATAGCCTTCCTTCTTGTTTGCTTGCAGGTGACCCTCAGTGTTTGGGACGGGGTTGCGATCATGGGCTGTTCATAGTCCTCTTAGTATGAGATAATTGATAAGAATATGTACCTCTTAGTCCATTGAATTACTACTATCGACACTTGAATATTGCTTCTCCAACTGCAATATATCTTCTCCTATGCTCAAATCTCCTTGGAAGTCCCACCAGGCGTGCCAAATTTTGTTGGGGAATTCTTGGACAAGAAGGGATTTGAGTGTTTGTAGGAGAAATGGGTAAGACAAGAAGAGAAAATACACACTGGAAGCTTCTGTAGATTGATTACAAGAAAACAAATACAATATTGAAGCACAATGCAAGCCAATGCTTCTGTGCAAAATCCCATAGAGGGCTCAATTACAAAATACCAAATACCCAAGGGACTTGTTGCTGCCGGCCTCCTTTGCCCCAAACCTCCACCTTCTCCAAGCCTGCACTTCTACACACCTTGCACCAAGCTTCTTCTGTGGGCAGGCGTACACTTCAATAAGGCCTTGGGATCTTTGGGAGACTAGCTTAGCACTTCTCTGCACACTTCCTTGGTCACTCTTCATGCACACCTTGCACTTCACTTCTCTGCATCGCACACTGTGTGTCTCTTGCACTTCTCTCTCTTGCTTCACTTAGACTATGCTTCTCTTGCTTACACTAGAATGGTCCAAGAATAGTCCTTGCCTTGAGTTGAGTGTCGATTCACGTACGCTCCTAACTGCAAGAGTATCTTGGTGCTCACTTTGATGTCCCAAGATTGTCTTCATAAGTGGCAGCCAACGAATCCCTCTTTTGTCTTGTAATGACTTTAGGCTAAGCCGCTTCACATACCTTCACATTTTCCTTTTAAGTCTTCACTTTTTTACTTAAGGGAGGGTTCACCTGAACCTTCCAAAACACTTTAAACAACACTTTTGAACCTTAAGGAAATTAGAGAAATACCTCTGCAACCTGCAACCACTTTCTCCAATTCACCCTTTGTGGACAATACTTGCGCATTACCTGTGCACTTTGACACCTGCACTTCGAACACTTTGACTTTTACCCCTGTTGAATTTAACTTTGACCATATTGACTTTGACCATTTAACTTTTGACAATGGTTGACTTTGACCAATATGACTTTTATGGGCTCAACAAATACTCAAGTATTTGGTACATAAATCCCACAACTTAAGATAATGGTAGAGCAGGACCACAACAAAAAATACAAATGAAAGAAAGTACATCTTACAAGTGTGATGTTGATAACTTCATTTGCAATTTCCCTCATGCAGAGGCATAAGAGCCTAAAAAAAGACCAAATTTGTCCTAAAATCCCCTATATAATGAAGGTAAAAACTCTAGATGTGGTTTTGCCTATCCCATCTACTAGTGATAGCAACAATATGAAGCACGTTTAAGTAGTTACAAGAGCACATGTTAAAGCCCAACCAGAGAAGAAAGTTGATTTAATATCTCAAAGAGCTCAGATTCTTCTAGTCAAGATTCGGAGAAATACCCAAAGAATGGAAGAGTAAAACTCATGATGGAAAGAAGTCTCTTGCTAAATCCATGAAAAACATGACCAATGGCTAGAGAAGGAGTACTCTTGGAAAGAAAGAATGCAAAAAATGAGTCAAATCTCTTAAGAAAAATATATCTAAAATGGAAAATTACCTCTCACAATCAAACCCTCAACTACATGATAAAGATTTAGAGCTTTGAGTGAGATTGAATGAGCAAGAAAAGGAAAATTTCTAGCAAGAAAAGTGCAGTGTGGGCTTGATGTTGGCAACCCCAATGCCTAAGGATTTGCAAATTTTGCTCAGAGCATACCAAGATAAGATAGCAATTGGACCCACACTAGAGAATCATGAAAAGTATTATCCAAAAGCAAAATATTAGAGAAGGAAAGACCATACATGTATAGATGCATGACCAAAGTGGCACAATGGTTGTTGGAAAAGGTCTTTACACCTATTCGTAGCACATGGGTGCTTGAGCCCATATTCCAAGAAATATCCAACCATTTCATATACCTAATGTACCATGACAATCGACCTATCCTGAAAGAAGATCATAGGCGGATCAAGGAAGTATGAGAATAGAGAAGCCTATCATGAGAGAAACTAAACCCCATCTTGAAAATTTGGTTCTCTAGGACCCAACACATCCTCCTAAGTTGCCCTCTCCTTGAGTACCTTTCGCAAGTCGAGAAGGAGAGATCCAAAAGAGAAAAAATCCAAGATATCTCTCAACAATCCAAGGGGAAACACCCTCGAGAGCCCTTTGTACAACAAGAGGCAAGAAGAAAAGCTTAGACCCTGATGAGATTTTTCCCCTAAGAAAAGAATCATGTAAGCAGTCAGGGATAGAACCAAATGCTCCACCATAAGAAGTTCTAGTCCCATCATAATCCCCAAGTGTAGACATGTATCAAGAACCCATCAAAGTAGATTAAGAAAAGAGGACTTGCATATACAACAAGAAGATAATCTCTCACCCCCAATGTGGATGAGCCATGGAAAGTAGATATCTAGGAAGATATGAAAGAAGAAAATATGGAATAAACTAGGTCTTGAAAAAATTGATCTTACTCTATTCATGTCTAGTTATAAAGAAAAAGTATTGCCTCAATTTGGGAACTAAATAGAATCTCTTTTTCTAGCCTCGTCTAAGGATTTTTGCTTTGTGCGAACTCATAATATCATTTGGCTCTACTCCAAGCAAGCTATAAGGTTAAAAAAATCCTATAAAATCTGGAGTTTTGAACTCTTGCAAGCACACAAACTTATATGATGGAGAGAGCACACAAAGATGGTGGCAAGAGAAATGTTCTACTACTACTACTACTGCTGCTGCTGCTGCTACTGCTACTGCTACTGCTACTGCTATTGCTGCTAGTGCTACTACTGCTACTACTGCTACTGCTACTACTACTACTACTACTACTGCTACTGCTACTGCTACTGCTACTGCTACTGCTACTACTACTGCTACTGCTACTCCTACTGCTACTGCTACTGCTACTGCTACTGCTACTGCTACTGCTACTGCTACTGCTACTGCTACTGCTACTGCTACTGCTACTGCTACTGCTACTGCTACTGCTACTGCTACTACTACTACTACTACTACTACTACTACTACTAAAAGAATGTAAAAGAATGGCTTAATATAACATAACAAGATGCACAAGTCTATAAAGAAGAATTAAAAAACTCAAATACAAATTATTTTTGGAATTATCAATATGTCCAACACAAACAACAAAGGTAAAAAGTAAATAAATGTGAAATATTATCTTGGATCATGTGTTGATCTTGATATTTCAAATCCCCCCTCAAGCTCAACACATCTCTCATACTCTTAGCATCATTAATTCCCTTAAGTTTCTTTGTTCCTAGTGTTTATAGAAAGACATTAAAAATTTGTTATATATTTTCTTAGTTTTGGAATTTCTACAAAAGGTATGCCAAACTTAATTCATCATCCAAATCTTGAAAACCTATGATTGACTTTTGGCATCTTGTGGATATCATAAGAATTTTATTTACCTTTCCTCGGTGCATTTGATGATTATGTGGGATTTACTTTTCCACATAAATGCTCCATGGATTTGAATGCACCTACTACTTTGTGATGCATTTCAGACATGGAAAACTTATGATTTTACATCAAAAACATTCTTCCCATCAACATACTAACTTGCCGTTTCAACCAATACAACATATCTCCGTACTCTCATTTGACGTGGGCATGATCGTAACATTTAGATCCTTTTTTATCAAGAGAGCAAAAGGGATCTCAGAAAAAGGTCATTTGTCGACTAAGAGGCAAAGAACCCTGAAGAGTGGACTCATGTGCCAGCCAGCCACACACAGAGAGAGAGAGAGAGAGAGAGAGACGGTCATCCTCACCTTATCAAACATTGTTGATGACAATTTTATTACACTATAATGAGGCTGGCCTCCTCAATAATTAAGGACTCATTGCCAACTATTGTACACTTGTATTGTAATAGTAATAATAATAGTCGATCAGAATAAAATATGTGAGCTTTCAACTTGTATACTAAAGATCCTACTAAATCTCTCAGCGTTGTGTGGGGATAGACAGTGAGCTCCATCAATTGTGTATCTGCCAAAACTTCAGAAGTGAGCATATACATTTTCATAGGACCTCTCAAGGTATGCGTAGTTGTCAATCCCTTTAATTGCAGGAACCCTTTTGCCCTTCTCTAGTAAGACACGAAGATTGAGCCTCTGTAAGTTCAATACAAGCCCTGACTCTCTCCATACGAATGCCAACAAGCCGTTCTTCTCCACGAACAGGTCTCCAGGCTCTGAGCTCGGATATCTGTATCCATAGCCACTTGCAATACCATCTCCCTCATAAGCATGCGTGATTTCCACCCTCTCTCCGTCTTTGTCTGTATGCGACGGGAACTCTTTATCTGAGCGCCTGTCAACGTAGGCCTTAAACATTTGGGATCCATTAGGGTACGAGACGCGATCACCGCCGTTGAGAATCTTTGTAGCTGTCAAGACCAGACCCTCTTCAGTGTCGTCGTATGACAAGAGCAGCAAATAGAGACCCCTGCTTTGTTGGATTTGTCCGTGAGGCCATCCGAATGTGCCGCTCCACAGACCTGGGTGCTCTTTGCCAGCTTGCGAGAGGGGCTCTGCCAGCTTGTAGAGTGCAAACTGATCGTTTTCCATGAGAGGCCAAGTTCCGTACATATCCAAATACCACTGATGCGCATGCAAACCAAGAGCTACACTATCACTTTGTCCAAGAAACCGCTGTACTAAATACGCACGCTTGAATCCGCTACTCAAATCATCATCTGCAGATTCTACAATTTGGTTCATCTTGTCCACAGTAAGCTCAACCAGCCATTGCCTTAGAGAAGGTTGAGCCTGCACTCCATTGTTGAGGACATCAGAGCTTCCTACATTTGATGAGGAAGAACAGTGAATTTGAACGCCTTCAATGGCCTTAGTTAACTCCAGATCACCATATTGTCTGTGACTCAGCAACATATTCATCAGATCTGAATCGACTATCTTATTGAACAGATCATCAGAGCTAATGCCTCTGTAGTGAATGTTGGCAGGCGCACCTTTTCTATCTAGATCGCCACCATTGCATATCCTCATCAAAAGTGACCTCCTCTCTGTCATCGAAAGAACCTCTTTCTGAAATTCCTCATCCGAGGAAGACATATGCATACCTGATTCTGACCTTGCCATTGCCCGCGAAAAGAGTGGTTCCATCATAGACTTGGGTAGCTTAAGCGTGACACGTCCTGCGATTTCATGTAATATTTTCCTTTTATCATCAGAATGCAAGCGATCAAAAGGCACGGGACCCTCATCCAAAGATCTCTCGAATTTAAGGGAATGCCCTTCATTAGCCTCAGCTTCTACTGCGAGGAAAGGGCCTGTAGTATTACTGAGACAGATTCGAGGCTCCGCTTCTAACAGTAGCACATTGCAGCCCTCCTTGGCTCCATTGAAGAACCCAGGGTAGCAGCAATCTCCGCCATTCTCGCATCCATAGAGGAAACAGGCAGCGGAACCATACCCTGAACAAACTATTTCGAATACAGGAGCCCACATAAGACCATTCTCGAGACCCTTATGACCAACGGATTGTGGAATTACCCGGCATCCCACGACAGAGAGAAAACCCCACGTTATGAAGACGAGGTTCCCTCGCTCTGGGTTCTTATGAACCCATATTCCAATCATAGAGTTTACAGAATACATGAAGCGGAAAATACTTCTCCACGAAGGTAGAGCTGCCCACCATGCCTGCAAGTGTAAACGTGAAACCTGATTCCCGAACGCCACTTCGCATTGATTCCACCATACCTTATCTGCGCTGCAAACAGCCCTCAAGTCCTTGGAGGCCATGTCCAGGTTGCAGATATCCGCAGGAGAGAGATATGATAAAATTCGCTCGAGCACATCCTCTGGTAGATCTGTAAGAGGGAAATTGGATGCTACATCATCTTCTCTGCAAAGAGCTAATGAATTATCCTTTTCGCGGGCGATGGCACTCTGAACTGATCCCATTTCTGCAATTTCACGGTAGGGCATGAAGCACGGTAGGAGAAAAGACCTACCTGTAATGCCTTCACGGCGCTGCTTCCACGCTCTCAATATGGATTTAGATTGTGGGAACAGTTGACATTCACAGTTTGAGACTGCATTTTTGGAAGTTTGACGATTTGCTACATTTGAAATCAGAACGGTTTGATATTTTATCTCACAAAATACGACCAATAATCTTTATTTTACGATCACTTAAAAAAAAAACCACAAAAAGATCCTTTCATTAGTTACCAAAAAACGCCCAAAGAGCTACAAACCCAACCGGAAATCCAGAAATGCACACAAGTGGACAAATCACAGCACACACCCACACAACACTACGAGAAAACTAGATCCTAAAGGAGGGGATTGGAGGGGGGGGGGGAGGAGGGGGGAAGCCAAGCAAGTAGCCGGTAGCTCCAACGGATAGTATCACCCTGAACAAAGAAGAAAGGGCTCTACCTCTAGAGCCGAAGAAAGGCATGGCATCATCGAGTTCTATCATCCGAATCACCTTGAAGATAGTCCAATTGCCCCTGTAGAGTGTGGATCAGCTTCAACTAGAAGTCCCGAACAGTCTTGGCCAGAGCGATCGTACATCGCTCGAAGATGCGGTGGCATCTAACCCTCCAGATAAACCACATGCAAGGTTGCTCATAAGCTCCCACTAAGGGTCATCAACACCATTCCACAGAGAGATACTGAGATTTTGAATGGTGTCAATCATCACATCCTGTATTGCAAAAATAATACTACCAGTTTCATGCTCGTAGTTGAGAGCTGAGCTAGTAAGCAAGCCCCAAGCAACAACACCCCAAGAAATGGTATGAGGTCCCACCCTCCAAGGAAGGAATCTCAAAATTTGCTCCCAAATTTTTTGGGCCAGCTCGCAATCCCAAAGGCAATGCTATTGAGACTCCATGTGATAGCCAAAACCTGTGCAATCCAAAGGCGAACCCCATAATTGAGCCAAGTGCCGACAACAATGCTCTTATGGAAAACCAGCCATTCAATTTGAAAAAGGACAACCCGATGAGACTGATCAATGCACCCCAAATATGCTGCCAAAGGAAGGGAGGAACTCCTCCGAGAGGCCATTTCGTCTCCAAGCCTCAGTCGCAGTAGGAATGATAGGGTCAGGTGACTAGATGATCCTCTACCCCAACTGCATAGAATACTAAAAGAAAGGAATAGTATGGCTCCCTAGCGAGGAAAAGGAGTCGTGTGCCCACTACCACTCCCCAGGATCCCAAAGGAGGTGGGATAATGATTGAGCCTCCCAAACCCATAGATGTCAGTCGTGGTGGGCCCAAATGTCCGTGGGGTTTAGATCAATGTGCCAGTCACGACCATGAGTGCCAACTACCCATATCCATTGAAAAGTGCAAGTAGTGATGATCTTAGCCTCCTTTCATATGCGGATCATCCATCTTTCCACACCAATCTCAAAGAAGAGAGTCCCATCTGTCACGAGGAAGGAGATAAGGAAGAGAGCTCACACACACACTCTCACTCTCAAGGAGAAGCACACACATAGATTGAGGCAAGGAAGAATGATCTTCTTCTTCTTCTTCTATTACATAAAAGGAATGTACAAGAATGACCTAAAAACAAGAATACAACAAGTGCAATATATAAAGATCAGTACATAAGGAAAAACCTAATATCCGCGAATGAGTGAGCTGGCAAGAAACAAATGTGCCATCACTCTCGGTAGATAAATCTAATAATGCTCAATGAAGTATCCCTGACATATATCGGTATGACCACTATACATGTCAGAGAAACGAAAAACTGGTACGTATCATCCTGGATCATCACATGTTGAGCTTGATATCTCAACACTCCCCCTCAAGCTCAACGCCATATCCTGTAATCCAAGCATCTCTAGAAACTTCTTTAACTTCTCAGCTCCAAGTGCTTTGGTGAAAATATCAGCAACCTGCTCATCTGTTCTCACATAAACAAGATCAATATCACCTGCTAATACCTTCTCTCCGATGAAGTGATAATGTACCTCGATATGCTTTGTTCTAGCATGGAAAATAGGGTTCCATGCTAACTGTATGCTGCTAAGATTATCACAATAGATAGTGATAGGCCTTTGCACTTCCACACCTAAATCTGCAAGTAACATCTCCAGCCATGATGCCTCACATGCTGCCATTGCAGCACCTCTATACTCAGCCTCTGTACTCGACAAAGCAACAGTGGGTTGCTTCTTGCTGCTCCATGTAATAGCTGCACCTCCAAGTGAGAAAAGAAAGCCACTAGTAGATCTTCTATCTGGAGTACTACCAGCCCAATCTGCATCGGTGTATCCATGAACCTGCAACTCCATACCAACTTCATAAAACAATGCATAATCCAAAGTAGCACTCACAGAACATAGAGTGCGCCTCAGAGCATCCAAATATGGCTTCCTGGGAACCTGCATAAACTGACTTTCAAGTCCAACAGTATAACTTAGATCAGGCCTTGTATTGTGAGATATATAAGACTTCCCACAATTTTCCTATACATAGTAGCATTTTCCAATGCTTCACTTGACGTAGTATCCAATTTCAAATTCTGATCTAATGGCATAGAAATTGGCTTACAATCAGCCATACCATACTTTTGCAGCATATTCAAGGCATATTGCCTTTGCGACATCCATATACTTGTTTCTGTATGTATAAACTCAATGCCCAAGAAATAGCGCAGCACACCAAGATCTTTCATGTCGAATTCCTGCATAAGACGTTTCTTTACCTCGTTGATGCTTTCTTCATTATCACCACCTACAATCAGGTCATCAACATAAATAGCCACAATAGTGATGCCATCATCAGCCTTCCTTGCATATAGTGAGTGATCTGCATCACACATAGAGAACCCAATGCTCGTTAAGTAATCAGCAATCCTTGCATGCCATGCACGAGGGGCTTGCTTCAGCCCATACAAAGCCTTTTGCAACCTACAAACATATTCTGGATGTTTTGAATCTTCATATCCTTGTGGCTGGTCCATATATACTTCTTCCTGTAACTCACCATGTAGGAAAGCATTCTTCACATCCATCTGATGCAAACTCCATCCTTTTGTTGTAGCTAATGCAACAAGTGTTCTAACAGTAGACATTTTAGCTACAGGGCTGAATATTTCCTCATAATCAATGCCATATGTTTGTGCATAACCTTTAGCTACCAATCGTGCTTTATACCTGCTTATGCTACCATCAGCATTATGCTTTACCTTGTAAACCCATTTGCAGCCTATGGATTTCTTTCCTTGTGGCAATGGAACCAGCTTCCATGTATCATTTCCATAAAGTGCAACCATCTCCTCATCCATAGCTTTTTCCCAATCTGCATTACCAATTGCATCTTCAAAACAAGAAGGTTCAACATCTTGTATTACCTTTGTCATGTAGGCACAATGGCGAGCCATGTAACTATCATATGTCAATCGTTGCACTGAATTACGCATCCTCCCAGATCTTCTTGGTCCTTGGTCACTTCTTCTTGTATCATCTGTGCCCTTCTTACTCCTGGATTCTTCACAGAGGGCAATCCAAGTTCCTCATCAATACTCTTTTCTGAACCACTTGAATCTCCATCAACATCTTCAACACGTGCACCTGTTTTACTACCAGCAGAAAGCTTTTCTTTACCTTTCTTGGATGTATTTGATGAATTTGCTAGACTGAAATTTCCACGCAATCTTCCACTCCATGGATTTGAGTTGGAACTATTGCTTGGTGATGCATCCGGTCCACTCAAAACTTGAGATTCTGCACTAGATTTTTCAGCATTTTCTTTGTCATTTGGTTCAAGATTCAGTCCTTCTTTGGCATCTGCATAGAAGCTTGACATTTCATCAAATACCACATCTCTGCTCACCTTCACTTGTCGTGTGAGTGGGTTATAACATTTGTACCCCTTTTGCTCAAGGGAATATCCAATGAAGACACATTTTTCTGCTTTCGGATCAAGCTTCGTCCTCAACTCATCTGGAACATGTACATATGCAATACAGCCAAAAACTTTCAGATGTGATAAGTTTGGCTTTTTACCTGTAAACTTCTCTTCAGGTGTAACTTGATGTACAACAGCAGTCGAAGTTCTGTTCATGATGTATATAGCAGTATGCACAGCTTCTGCCCAATAACAATGAGGCGTATTCTTCTCAGCCATCAAGGCTCTTGCTATTTCTGCAATATGTCTATTTTTGCGTTCAACAACACCATTGTGTTGTGGTGTGTACCTGCATGAAAACTGACGCCGAATTCCATGATTTTTTAGAAAACTGCTGAACTCATTTGACATGTATTCACCTCCTCCATCAGATCTTAATGTTTGAATGTACTTCCCTGTCTGCTTTTCCACCATAGCTTTAAAATTCTGGAAGTGAGTGAACACCTCACTCTTCTCTTTCATGAAATATACCCATAGTTTGCGTGTATGATCATCAATGAAGGTAACATAAAACCTGCAACTGCCCATAGATGTGGTCTTTGCTGGACCCCAAACATCTGTATGTACTACTTCTAGTACATTCTCACTAACATGCTTGTCATGTGGAAATGATGCTCTTCATTGTTTACCAAATTGACATGCTACACATACCTTTTGCATTTCTGCAACTTTGAAATTTGGTAGTCCATGGACAATCTCCTTTGACTGCATCATTTTCAGCCTTTGCAAGTTTGCATGTCCAATCCGTTTGTGCCATATCTCTATATCTGCAATAACTACTGCACCTTTTGCAAACATGGCTGTATTCATTTCAGGAATCTTCACATTTAAGGTGAACATCCTACCCACTTTGTTTCCTTTGGCAACCAATTGTCCATCCTACTTGTACTCTTCTACATATAATCCATCAGCATTGAACCTGACTTGTAATCCCTGGTCAACCATTTGTCCAATAGAAACCAGATTCTTTGTTATATTTGGAACATGCAACACATCAGCAAGATGTTTTACCTTCCCATCCTCCATAGACAATGCTATGTTTCCTGTATGCTCAATAGGATGTGATGTATCATCACCTGTTTCAACATATCCAAGAACTGGCATTTTCTGCAAACTACTAAACCATTCTGCATGACTGGTCATGTGATTTGAAGCACCTGAATCAACATACCAGACATTATCATTCAATTTTGAAACACCAACAGACATCGTATTCATCATGTGATGTTGAACCATAAACAACTTCTCAGAATCATCTGCACTTGTGGATGCATAGTTGTTTTGTTGCCTTCTGTTATTTTGATTCTTTAACCTGCAATCACGTTCAAAGTGTCCAGGTTTACCACAATTCCAGCATCCTTTACTATCATTACCTGAATCATTTCTTTGGAAATTTCTGCGACCTCTTTGGCTCCCCCTGCCTCGAAACTGTCCTCTTCCTCCTGCATGATTCTGTTGTTGACCTTGGTCTTGGTTACTGTTTCCTCTTCCACTTCCAAAACCTCTACCTCTGCCTCTTCCTCTGCCAGAGTAGAATACCTGCTCAGAATTGGGCTTTCCTTGGGAGTTTGAGTCCTCACCAAGATTCTTTTCTTCAATAATCAGCATAGTTACCAGATCAGCAAAATTCAGAATATTTTCCCTGGTCTGTATGGAAGTTCTGAACTGCTTATATGCAGCTCCTAAACCACGAAGGCACACTTCCACCTTATCATCATCATCTACATTCACGCCAATAGATGCAAGTGACTCACATATGCCTTTGATTTTAAGATTTTAGTCACTTACCGTCATGCTCTTCTTTTCTAGTGTATGCAGCTCGTTCTTGAGTTGCAATTTCCGTGCCTTTGTATTAGTCTCATACAAGGTGACCAAGCTATTCCAAGCCTCTTTTGGAGTCTTGGCATCCTGTATGTGTCCAATCATGCTATCCTGTATGCTAATAGATAGCCCATACATTACCTTTCGTGCTCCTTGATTCCATTCCTCATATGCTCTTAACTGATCTGCAATCCGATTCCTTTTTGGTAACTGCGGAGCATTTTCATTCTCTCCTTCGATATACTTCTAGTAGCCTTTTCCTATCAAGAAATTCGTCATTCTGAATCTCCAAGCATGGAAGTTGTTCTTGTCCAGCTTATCGCTCATAAGCTGACTCATTCCATCTGCGTTTGCCATTTCTGCAACAATTCACAACACTGCAAAACACTATAAGCAGCACTTCTGCTTGAACACTGTCGCACTATGACGTGACAGTTCGATCTCAGAAAAACACAGTTTTTGTGTATCAACAGTACACGGAATCTCTTGAAATTCTGGATCTGGAATATATGAGTGTCGCCGAACACAACGCAAGTTATAGTTTCTGAAACTGACGTGGTTTTTCTGTGGGCCCCACCTTGCGGGCTCGAAACGAAGTCGAGATGGCTCCGAAACTTCGATCTGACAAAAACAAGTGACCCTAAAGGGATAACTCTCGAAAATATTTTGAGGTCTTCTACCTTCATGGCGATTTTCGTAGCAAACAGAGGCCGTTTGTGAAATCACGTTTTCTCCATGCCTTGCCACGTAGTCTTCACCGTCGCCTTCTCCACGAGCTCTCTACAGCCATGCTGGCTCTGATACCATGTCACGAGGAAGGAGATAAGGAAGAGAGCTCACACACACACTCTCACTCTCAAGGAGAAGCACACACACAGATTGAGGCAAGGAAGAATGATCTTCTTCTTCTTCTTCTATTACATAAAAGGAATGTACAAGAATGACCTAAAAACAAGAATACAACAAGTGCAATATATAAAGATCAGTACATAAGGAACAACCTAATATCCGCGAATGAGTGTGCTGGCAAGAAACAAATGTGCCATCACTCTCGGTAGATAAATCTAATAATGCTCAATGAAGTATCCCTGACATATATCGGTATGACCACTATACATGTCAGAGAAACGAAAAACTGGGATGTGTCATCCTGGATCATCACATGTTGAGCTTGATATCTCAACACCATCCTCAGTAAAGCCCCAAGTAGCAATCAAGATCTCGGTCTGAGCGAAGGCACCTTGCTAAGCTTCCAAAGGCAAAAGGTCATGCAAGGTCCCCCAATCCCTCGGAGTAGTGGCCTCAATGTCCCTGATCATTTGAGGCACACCACACATCCCCATACAATGGTCCTGCTGCTTTGCCTCAGTGAGACTCCTAAAACTAATCCAATTTTACACACTATGTTGGAACTCAAGGTCAAGCATAAAACATGGAAGCACATCAAAGAAGTGGACATAGAAGAAGAGGGAGCAAGTAGGGAGCTCCAAGAAGTGTATGTCAAATTTTCAGAAGAATCCCCTACAAAAATAGTGATTTTCATCACTAAAAACCATTGTAAATACCATTATCTATTTTTATAACTCCATTTTGTTCAAGCCGAGGAGTCCTCGAGCTTAAGGAGTATTAGAAGTACCATCCTACCAATTTTCATAATTTTTAAACTTCGTTTGAGCCCTCAAATAAGCCCTGGAACCTAATTTTTAACTAGGCCGGACACTAGGTCTGGACAGGGCCAAAACTAGTAAAAAAACTATAAAAAGAGCTAGAGAGCTCATTTTTGAGGTTAGCTGGTTAGAGGATAGAGTTTTTGTAAGAGAACTCTTTTGCAATCTAAGCTTTCCATTGTTCCTCTCTTTGATCTTACTTTATGTGCGTGTGTGTGTATGTGTGTGCATGTTTGTGTGCTTTCACTCACGCACTTGTGCCGTCACCTGCTCGTGGTCTTCATACCGGTCCTCACGTCTCCACGGATTGACAAGTAAAGGAGGTGGTGCTTACGCTTGAGCTACACCAAATTTTGGCGCCGTTGCCGGGGAGAGAGCTTCGAGGACGAGCATTGTGATGGTAAGATCGTAGATTTGCGACGTTGGAAGGTAAAAAAACTGTCATTTTTGTTCATTTTCTAATTTTTCTTCTTCATCTTCTTCATCATCATCATCTCCACCATCTTCCATCTTCTTCTTCATAGAACTTTCTTGTTTTTTAGTGCATTTTCACCATTTTCATACCATTTTCATGCATTATTGTGTGGGAAGGAGTTAGGAGGTGCAAGGGAGAACAACTGCTGTGTTTTTTCATGATTTTCTGCTCATACGGAGCTCGCCATTGCCGACGCTCAGAAATTTGAATTTCCCGCCAAAAAACACGATTCTGTGAAAATTCAAAATTTTTTGAAAAATCACGATTTTCTGTTTTCCCGCCTAAAAGTTGGCTGAAAGAATCACGATTCTATGGTCATTCTCAGAATCGCGATTCTGTGATTGTGCTCAAAATCGCGATTCTCACAAATCACGATTTTCAGCCAAAAAACACGACTCTGAGGAAACACAATTCTGTGATTGTGCTCAAAATCGCGATTCTCACCAAATCACGATTTTCAGCAAAAACACGATTTTCAGCAAAAACATGATTTTCAGCAAAAACACGATTTTCTGCTCAAAATCGCGATTTCCAAAAAACACGATTCTGTGCTCAAAATCGTGATTCTCTAAAATTTTTGAAAACCACGATTCTCTGAGACAAAATCGCGATTTTCATGTAAAAAAAAACACGATTCTGAGAAACATGATTTTGTAAAAACACGATTCTCTAGGAGAAAATTGCGATTCTCTAGAACACGATTCTCTAAAACACGATTTTGTAAAACACGATTCTCTGTAGACAATCGCGATTTTCATGTCAAAAACACGATTCTGAGAAAACACGATTCTGTGGTTGTGCTCAAAATTGCGATTCTCAAAAACCACGATTCTCTGAGACAAAATCGCGATTTTTAGTAAAAAAACGATTTTGTGAAAAAGGCGATTCTGTGAAAACACGATTTTTTGCTCAAAATCGCGATTTTCAAAAAAACATGATTTTTTGCTCAAAATCACGATTTTCAAAAAACACGATTTTTTGCTCAAAATTGCGATTTTCAAAAAACACGATTCTCTGCTCAAAATCGCGATTTTCAAAAACACGATTCTGTGCTCAAAATTGCGATTCTCACAAATCACGATTTTCAGCCAAAACACGATTTTGTGAAAAAACGATTCTCAAGGTACAAAATCGCGATTCTCTGAAAGTTCACAAAATCGCGATTCTCTGAAAGTTCACAAAATCGCGATTTTCTCCAAAGGTCCTGTTTGCCTGTTTTGACCCCCAGGAGCCTGATTTGACATAACTTTTTCATCCAAAGTCCATTTTTTTAGCTCTATAGCTCGTTGGAAAGCTCGTTTCGAATCTACACGGCCTCAACTGTTTTTTATAAGAATAACGTGTTGATTTTCAAATAGGATAATTTGAAGTTGACCTTCAAGTGGGACCTGGAATCCAAGGGTACTCCAAAGGATTTTTGAACCATACCAAGGGGAAATTTTGGACTCTTAGCCAAAGCTTATGAACTTGAGATCTGGTAGACACCTAGGCAAGGATAAACAAAGCATTAGATCTTCTCAGTCCAGTGTCAACCATACAGCTAAGTCTTGGGCACAACAACTAAGTGGTCATCCTTACGGACTAAGTTCAGACACAAGTGACTCAGAAATGTCTTTTAGCATGGGGAAACATGCAGGTGGCTCAGGGACTGCCCATCTACAAACACCAGAAGGTCCCTATAAGACACAGTTGGAATATATTCGGACCAACCGATTAGGTGCTCGCATCTATGAGGATGGCCTGAGGCGATCAGTGGTCCAACTCAAAAATCCAGATCAATCCTTTGGACTTGAACACCCGGTGGTCAAGTTCAAAGAGGGTTCATACATTGATAAGGAAGGAACCATGTATGTGGTTACCAACCAACCAGATAGGACCGATGAGTTTGGAAATATCATTCATGAGAATGAGATAGGAGACCTAGAACAAGGAAATGTAGGACAAGGACCCCAGACTCCTAGAGGCAAGTCAGTTTTGACCAGAGTGATCACTCTAGACTGGATCCCTCAAGACAACAAAAGCATAGAACTATTTTTGAATAGAGAAACAGAGGAAGCCTTTTGGAGATTCAAGCCAGATCAACCTAGCCAATTGGGCATAGTTATCATCTATGAATTCAAAGATCCTGAGATACCAGGCAAAGTTGTCTACCTGGATAACACATCAGAGAAGATATTCTTGGTAACAGAACATGATAGACATGCATATACTTGGAAGAATGAATTGATTTTCCCTCCACCAAGATCGAATGTTTCCCACGGCCTCCAAGGAGTAGGATCATCCCAAGCTCATGAAGCCCAGAGAGAAAGAACTAGAGAGAGACCTGAGGTAAGTTTTGCACACACGGTGGGAAGAAATAGAGCAAGATTTGAAAATGAAAGATCTGAAAGAGAGAGACATCAAGCACATAGGCAACAAAGAGATGAACGGGATTTTCCATTGCCTAGACCCCGAGAGCACCCAAGAACCCTTAGACCCACTCAAGTGATCAAGGCAATGAAGAATTATTTTGATGGGTCAGGAGATCCTTATGATCATGTGGCCGAGTTCAAACAAGTGTTAAGAGCTGAACAGGTTGAGGATTTGTTCACCCAGTGCGAGGCATTTGGTCTGAATCTTAAGGGCAATGCCTTAGCTTGGTTTCAACCACTGAGTAGTCGCAACTATCGCGATATAGGTCAACTGCTAGACGAATTCATTGTAGAATTTTCCAAGAGTGGTATCAGGCATAACACATCATCCTTGATCCACAGTTTCAAGCAGACACCCCAAGAAACAATGCAACTAGCAGGTAGAAGGTTCAGACAGTACCTAGAAAGATGCCCTACTCTAGAGTTACCCACACCAGCCAAACAAGTGGCTTTGTTCTTAGATGGCTTACTGAGCACAAAGTTAAGATCATATGTGTACTTGAAAGAGCCTAGATCCATAGAAGAGTGTGTGCGGACGTGCATTGACATAGAAGATAACTTGGGTGAGGAGTTAGGATTGTCCAAACTCTATAAGGACTTTGATAGTTCTACTAGTCATACTTCAAAAGTCTCCACGGAAATAGAGGAGATAGCTGAGCAAGTTGCCAAGAAGCTGGGAGTCCAAAATAGACAAACACAAAGAGTCGCCCCATTGAACCGATGTTATACTTGTGGAGGGGACCACATGGCTAATGTATGCCCAATGCAAAACCAAAACATTAGAGAAAGGAATGCTCCATATTGCACTATTGAGAGAAAATACACGAACCATACGGCTCAAGATTGTCCCTACAATAGGCAGACTGTTAGACAAAATTATCAACAACCTTACCAACCAAGTAGGTATCAAAACCAATACCAATAGCCATATTATAGACCACAACAGCAATATCAGGCACAATATAGGCCACAACCAGTCTTGGGAAACCAACCACCAGCTCCTGCCAACGTGATTCCAGTCAAATATGTTGTGGGAGAGGAAAATCCAAATAGAGCATTGGTGCCACTAACCCCATTGATACCAGATAATGACTCTCATGCTCATAGTTCAGACTACTCCCATGAAGGTAGTCCACATGCTTATTACACAGAGTCACCTGAACATAGTGAGATTTACTCGTATCAATATGAGGCACCACCTATGGAGCAAAATTGGGAGCCAAAATACTCCAATGTCATGTACACAAATCCTAACCCTAGGCCCCAGTTGAGACAAATGAGACCACAAGCCCCTAGAGGATCTTGTTTTAGATGTCAAGGTGACCATTTCATTCGTGACTGTCCCCACCCACCATCTCCGAGTCAAGGACAGGCTATCACAATACAGGCTTTTTGTTTTGATTGTGGCAAAGACCATCTCCCCAGAGATTATCCAAGAAACCCCTCCAGTGCACCCAAGATTACACCCATTAATGTGGTAGGCTTAGTGGCAGATTCAAGTTCAAGTAGTAGCAATGTGGCTCCTATACAAGCTGTCACTAGGGCACAAGCCTTAAAACAGGATAAACCAGCAGAACAATCAGAGTCGAATGAATCAGGAGAGCCTAGTAAGAGGAAAACAAGAACATGGAAGGATACCAGAGAGAAGGCCAATCGCAAGTGGAATCAAAAGTTATCGGAACTAGAAGAAAGCTTAAAAGAAGCGAAAACAAAAATAGAAGACATTGCATCTCAAAGCCCCTCGCATGCCGAAACTCCATCCACTCCACCTCATCCTGCCCCACCACCCATTGTAAATAGGCTGCAATCAGGGTCTGTTCTTGCAGATCCAACCCCAGAAGGCTTGGACATGATGTTCAAGGCCTACCAGGCTCGTCTTCAAGAAGGGCCAACAGCTGCAAATCTAGACAAGAGTTACCCTAGAGTGGATTTAGAGATTGAACGAATGAAAATGTGCATGAAAATGGTAGAACAAGCTCAAGCTATACTTGAGACTAGTCAAAAGTTCAATCAGACAAACTCTGTCAAACCAAATTTGCATTTCCAAGGGTTACTAGAAAGATTAGAGAAGTTGGTAAACAAACCACAAGTTTCTTTACCTCCACAGGCTCAACTAGTTATTGAGAGAGGAACCTCACCACCAATGGGAGCTTATGTTCCTAATTCCACGGATGCTGGAATGCCTCCTTCAATTCAACAGTACTCTCAAGAGTTCTTGCAGGAAATACAAGAAGAGAAATGGGCCAAGGAGAAGGGTAACTCCCCTCCTATTCCTGAGATTGATGATCTTCATGATCAATTTCCCCAAGACATTCCATCTATTTACGGAGATGAAGCAGAACAACAAGAAGACGAAAGATTAGATTTTGAATCTAATACCCTAGAAGAATTGCCTCAATTTCCAGGCCCATGGGAATCTGAATCTCTCCAGATTAGAGCTCCCACAATACTAGTAAGAAATGAAGACTCAGTGGTTCCAAGGAACACGGATGTCGTGAAAAACACTAAGGTTTAGTGTCATCTCACTATAGAAGAGCTGCTCAAAGCAAAACCCGAGCTATGGAATCATGTGAAGGATCAGGTTCCAGAACTTGATTCCAATATGCCAAAAACAGGCTCTAAGAAAAAAGTTCCAGAGATACCTCTCGATAAAATAGGAGACATGTGTGAGGGTGAAGAAGGTAATACTTATCTTCCAATCACCTACCAAGGTTACACAACCAAAGCAATCATAGATTCAGGTGCGGGTGTTGCTATTGCGACCACCTCTTTGTGGAAGCAATGGGGCAAACCCACATTAAGACCAACTAGAATGAAGCTTCAAATGGCTGACGGCCATTTTGAAAGACCTCTAGGATTGCTCGAAGGGATAACTCTAACCACTTGTGGTGTAGAGTTTGAGCACACATTTGCTATATGTGACTTTGAGAGAAATAATGTTTATGAGATGATCCTAGGAAGACCCTTCCTACGACAATTGCAAATAGTACAGGATTGGGGAACCAACTCCTTGTACTTACAACACTTAGGGGTCACCACCAAGGTCAATTTGAAAATTACTCCTTCAGAGATGTACCACCCCTACAGTGGAATCCTATCCACAAAGCGAAAGAAGATTCCATCTCTGTGCATTCTGAAAGTTCACCAGATCCATCATGGTTGCATGAAGATACTCATTTGTGGATGTGCAAGGTCGCAAAGGAAGAGGAAAAACACTTGAAGGCAAGAGAAGAATGAACTTCGCCAGGAGATAGACCAGTTAGAGACCCAGCCTACACACCAATGATCTTTCCAGATGAGGAGTTTGAGCCTCATGGCTGGCCAGAAATCTTAGCCACCATGGACATTGCTGTCAATGAGGAATAGTGGACACCTCATTGTGATGAGGAGGGTTATGATATCTCAGTGTTCATGTGTCAACCCTTACTAGAAGAATGTGACCCTAGTGATGTCATAGAAGAAGAAGAGAATGACGATGATCTGGAGTCTATTGTGATGGATAGTTGCTTTAACTCAGAGCAGCACTATCTAGAAGATATAGGAGTGTTCACCCAAAAAGAAGAAGAACCTCTCACAAGTAGTAAAACAGTAAATTCAAAGGATGGAAGTGAGAGTAGTCAAAAGAAAAAGAAAAGAAAAGCAGTGAAACAAGAAGAGGAGGAATCATTGTTTGAAGTACCAGAAAACTTCAAGAAATATGAAGTTGACGACCGCAAAATTTTGGTACGAATGCCTAAGAGAGAGGCCATCATAGGAGAATCATATGATAATAAAGAAAAGACCAAGAAGATTGTAGTGACCATCGAAGAGAACGAAGAGAGATGCACATATATAGGAGATGACCTAAGTGCAAGAGAAGAAATGGAGCTTGTAGCGCTATTAAGGGAATATAGGGATGTGTTTGCATGGCACTATAGAGACTTGAAAGGGGTAGATCCAAGAATTTGCTCTCATACTATCCCCATGACTGCTGATGCCAAGCCCACCAAACAGAAGCCCTACACATATAATGATACCTATGCAGCCAAAATAAAAGAAGAAATTGATAGGTTGATTGAAGCTGGATTCATCTATGAGATTGAGCATACTGAATGGGTGTCCCCCATTGTAGTGGTGCCCAAGAAGAACGGAAACTTGCGAGTGTGTATTAACCTTAAAAAAGTTAATGCCGCTACTATCAGAGATAGTTATCCACTTCCAATCATGGAACACCTTTTGGAGCGTGTTGCAGGCAAGGAAGTTTATAGCTTCCTTGATGGGTTTTCAGGTTACAATCAAGTAGCCATTTCCCCAGAAGATCAACCCAAAACAGCTTTTGCTACACAGTGGGGAATCTTTGCATTTCGTGTCATGCCATTTGGGCTCACCAATGCACCTGCAACATTCCAAAGGCTCATGCGTCATGCCTTCAAAGAGTTCTTGTGAAAGAGCTTAGAAGTGTATGTGGATGATCTATGTGCTCATTCCCAAGAAAGAAGATTTCACATCCCTGAGCTCAGACAAATCTTCAACAAGTGTAGAGAATATCAAGTGTGTCTGAACCCAGAAAAGTGTGTGTTCATGGTGCGTCAAGGTAAAATCTTAGGTCATATTGTTTCTAAGAATGGAATTTCAACAGATGAAGATAAGGTACGAGCCATAGCGGAGCTACCAAGGCCAAGGAATGTTAAAGAGGTACAAGCCTTTATGGGCCATTTTGGATATTACCGTAGGTTTATCCACATGTATGCGATCATAGCTAGACCCCTTTATGCCTTGTTGTCTAATTTTGAGTGGAACGACGAATGCGAAAATTCTTTCAACGAACTAAAGAAACGTTTGTGCACAGCACCAATACTGACCACTCCTGATTGGAATAAACCATTCCATGTCCATGTGGATGCATCCAATCATGCCATTGGATGTGTGCTTGCACAACCCACAAGTGAAGGAAACTTAGATTTGCCCATAGCATATGCTAGTAGACAGCTCACTGCAGCTGAACGGAACTATACCACAACTGAGCGAGAGGGCTTAGGCATGGTATATGCTGTGAAGAATTTTAGACACTATTTATTGGCCAACAAGTTCAAGTTTTTCACTGATCATCAAGCTTTGTTATATTTGGTCAATAAACCTTGCAATACTGGACGCTTAGTAAGATGGTTCCTCTTACTAATGGAATATGACTTTGAAGTTGTTGTCAGGAAAGGTAGAACCCACCTTCGGGCAGATCACCTTTCTCGCATTACTTCAGGAGAGTCACTGCAAGGAGTGTCTGATGAACTACCTGATGCTTATCTGTTCAATTTGGAAGTTTTTCCCAAATGGGCAAATAATTTGGTACCAGTCCTAACCTTTGGCCCTACAAATAAGAATGTGAAAACATCACAAGAGGAAATTGTAAGATCACAAAAATATCACATATTGGCAGGAAGCATGTACAAACAAGATACTGAGGGTGTATTAGCTTGTTGTGTCGAGGATGATGAACATAGTAGTTGGTTGCAGCAAGCTCATGAAGGATTGCTAGGAAATCACTATTCTAAACAACGAACATTGCAGAATCTAAAGCGTCTAGGAGTGTATTGGCCTAGCATGGACAAAGAAATACATGAGTGGATTAAGAATTGTCCAATGTGCAGAGAGAGACCCCCAGTGGAGCATGCGACCCTTTATCAAGTGTCATTAATTCCAGATTGGAGTGCTCCATTGGTAGAGTTTATGAGGTCGGGAAGATTACCCAAAGAGGCTAGTCTAGCAAGAAGACGAAACATGGATCAAGAGGCTCAAGCCTATGCCTTAGTAGGAGAGAACCTATACCAAAGAGGCAAAGATGGTTACTTAAGACTGTGCGTTCATGAATCAGACTATTTAAAGGTCTTAGAAACTGCACACAGTGGTGTTGCAGGTGGACATTTTGGTCCTGACCGAGTGATCAAGACCATTCTATTCTCAGGACTTTGGTGGCCCACTCTTCATATGGATGCACATACCTATGTGAAGAAATGTGACACATGCCAACGTGCACAATATCCAGCTAGAAAAGACGAGATGCCCTTGAGGCCAATGATGGGAGGGCGTGCATTTTCCAAGTGGGGCATAATCTTCATAGGTCCTATTAACCCCCCAGCTAGAAACTCCCATGCAGAGTATATAATTGTAGCCACAGATTACCTTACAAAGTGGGTAGAAGTGAAAGCCACAACAAAGAATGATGCTCAGACTACAGCTAAGTTCTTATTCGAGAATGTGTTCACGAGATATGGGCTACCAATAGAGTTAGTGAGCGATAGAGGCACACACTTCTTGAATGAAGTCATTGAACATCTTCTCCAAGAATTCTTGGTGATACATAAGAAGTCTGCCCCCTATCACCCACAAGCTAATGGACAAGCCGAGAGCACCAATAAGATCTTCTGTAACGTATTGACAAAACTGGTAAATAATAAATGCTCTGATTGGGACAAACAACTTCATCATGTTGTTTGGGCTTATCGAGTTGCCTACAAAACGGTACTCAACGCCACCCCATTTGAGATGGTCTTCGGACAGAACGATGTGCTACCATTAGATTTCTTAATCCTTGCCTTAAAAGTAGCACAAGAGTATGAGTGGAATGGGCATGAATTGTCCTCTAGGATCTTTGATCTCGAACGCTTAGGTGAGACGAGGCTACGAGCGGCAGCAGGCATCTACGCTGCAAAGAAGAGGAAAAAGGCATACTTTGATGCACACATCAAGGATAAGGGATTGAAAGAGGGAGATCTAGTGTTGGTTTACACACTAAAACAACATGCCCGTAAGTCGAAAAAAAGAGGATACGAACCCATGATCATTAATAGAATTTCCACTAGTGGTGCAATTCAATTGACCACTCTAGAAGGAGATATCTTGCCAAACTATATTAGTGGCTGTAGAATCAAGCTATATCAAGAACCTCTTACTGAGGATATGCTAATGAGACTCAACACTGCTAAGAAGCGAAAAGAAGAAGAATTAAGAGTGAGAGAAGAAGCGTAGGCAGAGGCCAGAGAGCGTATTAGGCGAAATAAGTTAAGGCGATTAGGCCTAGATGTCAACTCAAAAGCCCCAAAATATCACATGGATATGTGTCAAAAGTCAGGCATAGCGACTTCTCAGGTCATTGACCGAAGACCCTTTGTGACCATAGAGATAGGACAAGGGAAGGGTGCAAGGACGGTGAAAGCATTGATTGACTCAGGTGCAGCAAGTAGTGCAGTTAGACTTTCCTACTTCCAAGACTTGCAGTTGAACATCAATCCCATAGAAGCTTATCTCATAGGATTGGGAGGTGTGGAAACCCCTTGTTTGGGCGAGGTGGAACTTCCCATCTACCTGCAAGATGTTCCAATGAAAGTCAAAGTGCTAGTGTGTCAAGATGAGAACCTTACAGAACCACTTGTCTTAGGACAAGATTGGATTTATGACAATGCAGTCACCTTAAACCTAAGAAGTCAAATTCTTCAAGTTTGGGTACATGAACAATGCATTACATTAGAATTAGCGAACTGCATGCTCCCAGATCATGGTACCACACACTCTCTTAGCTCTTCTAAGACTAATCATATGGAAGAAGATGTTGTATGTGTCCAAAGCTCTATGATGCAGAAGGATTCAATCGTGGAAGAACAGGTTCGAAGGTGGGTGGATCTTTCTTCTTCTCCAAAGAATCAAGTAGCCACACTAGTCAGTCCACCACAGAGGCAAACACAACCGATCACGACAATTGCTACATCAAATAGAAAGACACCATTCGATAAGGAAGCAGTTCCGAGCATGACGCAGATCTGGGTACGCAAAGGAGAGAAACCACCAGCCTTGCCCCCACAAATCCCATCCAGGCAAGCCAACCAGGTCCGAAGACGAAGGAAGCAGCTCGGACAAGCTCAATCACAAGGTATCCAACAAGTTTGGGTGCGTAAGAAATTAGCTGCAGCCCAACAAGGGCGATTACAGATGTGGGTACCTAAGAAGCTCTTACATCTACAACAACCTATGTTCTCCCACATGCGCAAGGTCTCAACAAAGAAGCCAAAAAGAGAAGAGGGTAAGAACCACGTACAGAGACCAAAAGAAGATCAAATCATCTCTTCAACAATAGTAGGAAGACGTGCAAAAAGGATATGGGTTTGGAAGCCAAAAGTACAAGTAGCCTCCATCGAACCAAAGCACCAACCACACTGGATACCACAGTTCAGAACGCATCCAAAGAGGAAGATGCCTAAAGTAATCTCTACAGTGCCGAAGGCTGTTCTAAAATGGATCCCTATAAAGAGGAAGGATCAGTGGTCATCTCGAGATCCAATGGATACCTCCAACAAAGATGACACCAACATCTGCAAGTGACATCAGGCCTCGACGAGCGACAACCATGTGCTCCTTGCACAACCTTGTCTTTTGCACCATTCAGGTCATGCATTTCTAAAGTATGCATTATATAGGGCCACATTACATGGCCGTGCATAGACACAACTGAGAGTCCCATGCACTAAAGCACATTGACACATGTAAACCACTTTTTGATACTAAACTTTGCCTTCTTGTTTTGTGATATTCCTCAAAAAAAAAAAAGAAAAAAAAGAGAGGGAAAGAACTTGTTCCCAGGTTTCGCTCATGGAACATGAATGAGTCATGCTTAGTTGAAGATTGAACCATCGATTACTGGGCATTTATCAGTTTGGATAGAAGTGTGTCTCGGCTAGCAGATGATGTAATTGCTGCCTTATCTAGTAGATGTCAAGAACTTAGCATGAACATGGCATCCACACCTATGGTTTCCCCTTACCATGGTGGGAGTGAAGATCTTGAAGGTCCACAACTTGAGTGATGCTTAACTACTGTATGTATGAGAGCATCCAAGGAGATATTTGCAAGAGTTTGTTTGGTACCCCGAAAATCCTTGTCTGTATACTAGATGAGCAGACTCCTGCTTATGGTGAACTAAAGAGAATATGTGAAACTAAGCTTGGTGTAGTTACCCAATGTTGTTTGTCAAAGAATATAAAGAAATTCAATTCTCAGTATTTGGCAAACATTGCTTTGAAAAGAGCAGATAGAACCAGGCACTCAAAAAACTTTTCGGTGGACCAGCAACATGGACATTCATCGATAATGTTCCATCACAAATGCCGGGTATACAACATGAAGAGATAGACATCAATCAACCCTTCACCACGGTAAGTATCTTTACTCTGGCAACACCATAACCATGATAGATTAGGAAACCTCTTCGTCAGCATACCCTTGAGCACTTAGCTCAAGACCCGCAATTTTTGCACCATACTTCTTCCAATGCATTTTCCAAGTAAGCATGCGTAGGGCTACATTACAAGGCCGTGCACAAGGCACATACTTTTTTCAACCCAGGCACGAACACACTTACCCATCATTCATTATGGGTTATGAGTAGTTGGCATGACTGCTCTCAACATCATCTTTGGAAGAGCTAGCCGACGTCATGGGAACAACATCCATATCTCGGAAGCAAATTGAAGCCAGTAGTTGCTCCAAATCAATCTTGACAACCTCTTTTGAGCAACTTGCAGTTTTGAAAGCTCACAACGACACATTCTTGCTGGAATCCAAGGGACAAGCTCATACAAAGGATGGACACCACCTCTCAAAGCACTACATGGAACAACCCTTACAACAAGGGTCTGTCAGGGACGACAGACTCGAGAGGGGGGGGAGTGTTGGAACTCAAGGTCAAGCATAAAACATGGAAGCACATCAAAGAAGTGGACATAGAAGAAGAGGGAGCAAGTAGGGAGCTCCAAGAAGTGTATGTCAAATTTTCAGAAGAATCCCCTACAAAAATAGTGATTTTCATCACTAAAAACCATTGTAAATACCATTATCTATTTTTCTAACTCCATTTTGTTCAAGCCAAGGAGTCCTCGAGCTTGAGGAGTATTAGAAGTACCGTCGTACCAATTTTCATAATTTTTACACTTCGTTTGAGCCCTCAAATAAGCCCTGGAACCTAATTTTTAACTAGGCCGGACACTAGGTCTGGACAGGGCCAAAACTAGTCAAAAAGCTATAAAAAGAGCTAGAGAGCTCATTTTTGAGGTTAGCTGGTTAGAGGATAGAGTTTTTGTAAGAGAACTCTTTTGCAATCTAAGCTTTCCATTGTTCCTCTCTTTGATCTTACTTTGTGCGCGTGTGTGTGTATGTGTGTGCATGTTTGTGTGCTTTCACTCACGCACTTGTGCCGTCACCTGCTCGTGGTCTTCATATCGGTCCTCACGTCTCCGCGGATTGACAAGTAAAGGAGGTGGTGCTTACGCTTGAGCTACACACTACACCCAAGACCTCTAGAAAAGTCTCCCCAAGAAACATGGGGTTGAGAGCCAATCATGAAACCTCTCTCCGTATGAATGAGAGGATTCTCGATAATGGGTTACTGGAGCTCCTCCTCAAAAGACGAGGGAGAGATCTAGACAAGAGAAGGCCACAACTACTCCCAATACCTCAAAATAGTGCATGCAAAACAATCCTCACTCTGCCTCAAGAATCCCATATGTATCGTCTCATCAAAGATACATCTGGTCTCAGGCTGCCAAGGCCTTCTAGTAGAAGGTGCAATGGACCTCGTCTGTGAAGAAGAAAATCCTTCTGGGTTCCTTTCAAAGCTCTTACATGCATCTATTGGAAAGTGGGCTCAAATTCATTTTAAGTTTCCTACACGAAAGTTATGGTTAAAAAAACCAAGCATCGAGAAGCACCTACTTCCACTCCAAGACTTCTTAGAGCTCACTCAAGTAAAAATCAGTGAAAAAAGATGGGGAAGGAATCACTCCAAAAGATTCAGTAGAACTTGAGAAATGATCTCAACAAGTTACCTATGTCTAAAATTGCTCTTTTGAAAAGTCGATTTAGACACTTGTAACTTCTAACACTTGGTTCTCTCAATCTAGAACCCGTTTATACAAAAGCTTTTAGCCACAGGTAGCTTACCTTCCAACTTAAAGATTGAGTGCTTGCTTGCTCAAAACTTTACACTGTGGAAGGAGAACTGACCAAAACATTAACATCAAATTTTGCGCGTGTTTCAGGAACCAGTGAACACTTCTTCACATATGAATGTTCCTACTCATAATTCTCATAGCCTGTTTACAATTAGGCTCTCAAACTTTAACCATAGACTCATCAACTATGGACTTAGACATCTACAAAAGGATTCTTGAAATGATCAATCACAGAAGGAGAATGCACAGAAACATCGGGCGCAATTTTCTTTCATTCCTGAAGGAATTTTACAACTGAGTGATGAGAGAGATTCTACTCACTTCTAAGATGTCTAATGACTCATACGACTACCAATTTCTCTATTCACATGCTCTCTCATGTTTGCCCTGACATTTTCTTTGTATATATAGGCAAATTTTTACAACCTCATGACCATACAAAAGTATATGATGAACTGGCTCTAAAATAATGTACATATGTATACACATCTTTATCTTCTGAATATGCACTTCCTCCATGCTTCATAACTTGGTCTTTTCTTTAGTCCTTGACTTCAATTCTTCATCCAAAACTTCAATTGTTGATTGCCCTGCACCAACAGCTCCCCCTCAATCATCAATTGAGGTTTTCTCTATCTTCTTTATGCCTGCCATGGCTTTGAATCTCTGTAGCTTTGGTCCATCCAAGCTTTTGGTTAGCATATCAGCTATCTGATCTTTTGTTGAAGTATGTATGCCTTCAATCTCTTTATCCATCACCTTGTCTCTTAGAAAGTGATACTGAATCTCAATGTGTTTAGTCCTGGCATGAAACACAGGGTTAGCAGCTAAATACAAAGAACTCATGTTATCTCCATGAATAGTGGGTATACTTTGAATGATGTCAAAACTCTTCATCAGAGTCTTAAGCCATATCACTTCCTTTGCAGCTTCCACCATACCTTTATACTCAGCCTCTGTGGATGATAAAGCAGCTGTGTGTTGCTTCTTTGAACACCATGAAATTAACTTATCTCCCACATAACATAAGTATCCATATGTTGATCTCCTATCATCAAGATTACTTGCCCAATCTATATCACTGTAAATCTTGATGTTTTTATCTGATGTAAAACCATAATACAAACCCTCTTTGAGTGTACCCTTAATGTACCTCAACACTCTTTGACCTGCAATCCAATGTTCTTTCCTAGGACAATGCATGAATTGAGACAATACTCCCACTGCATATGATAAGTCAGGCCTAGTTAGTGTAGCATAAATCAGACTACCAAACAAACTTTGATATAGCTTCATGTCCTTGAACTCTTCACCTCCATATCTACTCAATTTGTGATTCACCTCCATTGGAGTAGGCGCTACCCTGCAATCATTCATCTTAAACTTGATCAACAAGTTCTTCAAATACCTTTCTTGAGTTACATACACTCCATGTTGAGTATATGAGATCTCCATGCCCAAGAAATATGACAAGTCTCCCAAATCACTGATCTTGAATTCTTTCTCCATTTGCTTCTTTAGGCTTTGAATGCCTTTATCATCTGTACCTATAAGAATTATATCATCAACATATATGCACATGTATATGAACCCATCATCACTTGCTTTGATAAGCAAGCTACTATCTGCTTTAGATACTTGGAATCCAAGTTCTTTCAAGAACTTTACAAGTCTATAATTCCATGTCCTTGGGGCCTGCTTCAAACCATACAAAGCTCTCTTGAGCTTGCACACATGATCTGGATACCTTCCATCTCTGAATCCTTGTGGTTGCTCCATGAAAACATCATCTGAAATTTAACCATTTAAAAAAGCATTCTTCACATTTAAATTGACATAACTTCCAACCTTTACATGCAGCAATAGCTATGAGTGTCCTGATGGTGGTCATCTTTGCCACAGGACTATAGGTCTCATCATAGTCTACACCATATGTCTGAGCAAAACCTTTCACAACAAGTCTAGCTTTATACCTAGACACACTTCCATCTGCAAACCTCTTTGTCTTGTAGACCCATTTACATCCAATGATCTTCTGACTATTTGGTTTAGGAACCAAATCCCAAGTCTCATTCTCCATCAATGCATCATATTCTTCCCGCATAGCTTTCTCCCAATTTTCCTTACCTTTTGCCTCTTCATATGTAGAAGGGTCTTCATCTACCTTTACCATATAAGCATAATCTTTGGTAGCCAAAAAAGAAGTGTCATAGCTATACCTTGTAGGTTGCCATTTGTGCCTTGTTGACCTTCTGAGTTCTCCACTTCTTGAAGTTTCTGGTTCATCACATTATGGATCAAACCTTGGTACTTCTTCAACTTCAACCTGTACTTCATTGTTCTTCTCTTCATCAAATATGTGAACCTTTGATTTACCTCTCTTTTGATCCACAATTTCTTCATCACCTGCATAAATATTGATTTTACCTGCATACCAAGTACCTTGCTCATCAAATGTAACATCCTTAGATACAAGGAATTGTTTTGTGGATGGACTCCACAACCTATATCCCATCTGCTTATCATCATATCCAATAAACACATATCTTTCTTCTTTAGGCTCCAATTTATGCCTTAATTGGGATGGCACATATGCATATGCCAAACATCCAAATACTTTGCAATAGTCCAAAGTAGGTCTCTTACCCCACCATGCCTCATATGGTGTCATACCCTGCAAAGCTTTACATGGTAACCTATTGACCAAATAAGTAGCTGTGTTTATAGCCTCAGCCCACAAATAATTAGGGCAATTTTTCTCCTTCATCATTGACCTTGCAAACTCAACAAGAGTTCTATTTCTTCTCCATCAACCCCATTTTGTTGAGGAGAGTACCTGCAAGTAACCTCTCTCTTTATACCTGCATTCCACAAATAATCACTGAACTCATTAGAGAAATACTCTCCCCCTCCATCTGATCTTAGTCTCTTCAACTTATGACCTGTAATTCTCTCTGCATACACATGATAATGTTTGAATGTATTGAATACCTCTGACTTATCTTTGATCACATAGATAGTGATCCATCTGGTAGCATCATCAACATAAAACACATAATACCTTGAGCCATTGATACTAAAATCCTTTGATGGTCCCCACACATCTGTGTGTACCAACTCAAGCTTTTCTGAATACATAAAACCATGCTTGGAGTAAGATTGCTTATGAGCCTTACCTAATTGACATGCCTCACATCTGTATGTCATATGTTGACCTGCAACATTAGGCAATCCAAGCACTGAACCATTATTAACCATATCTTTGATACCTCTTTCATTAAAGTGTCCAAGCCTTTTGTGCCAAAGATCTAATTTAGAGATCTTATGTCCTTCATAAGTGAACAAGGCATGACCACATTACCTTGGATCTTCAATGTAAATAATCTTCCTTCTTTCTTCCCTGCAACAATTTGTTTATACCCATTGCTAGGGTCTTCCACAAACACTCCTTCATTAGCGAACCTAACTTCATAACCTTTTTCAACAATTTGTCCTACACTTATCAGGTTTTTAGGAATTGTAGGAACATACAAAACCTTACTCCAAGAGAGTACTTCCATCCTTGGCCTTCACTGATCCAATTGACTTCACATTGTGCTTTGTAGTATCACCTATTTGAACAACATGATTAGTTACCTTATTTTCCAAATCAATCATCAATGCTATGTTACCACTCAGGTGATTGCTACACCCTGAGTCAATGTAGAAGACTCTTTGATCTTCACTTTGCCTTTCACAAGTTGCATTCATTATCAATGTTGAATCCTCCTTCTGATCTAAAGCATAAATAAAGTAGGTATTGTTGTATTGTTGAATTTGGAATCCTCTACCTGCATTTCTTCCAAAGTAACCCCTACTACCTCTACCTATGAGATTACCTCTTTGATTTCTGCCACCTCTTCCTCTTGAATTAAAATTCTGATTATATCCACCATTATTCTGAGTATTATGCCAACAATTATTAGCTAAGTGATTTGTCTTACCACAAATCCAGCAAGTCTTGACTCCATCTTTATTACTCCTGCCTCTTCCTCTACCTTTGCCACCTCCTCTTCCTCTTAGGAAGTTAGTTTGGCTAGTTGTACCTTCATCTTCATTTGCTTGTTGCTTCCCTTTGATATTCTTCTTCTTATCCTTTGAATACATTGCATGACCTGTACTCTTGTCACCTTCACCTTTGACATACTGCTCAAAGGTTAACATATGTCCTAGCAACTGATTTAAGTCAAGAGTAAAATGATCAAGTGATAATTCAGTAGACAAAATGAAAGGCTTCCATTTGTCATCACCTCTCAAACCTGTGAGGATTTGCCTTACCAATTTATCCTCCTCAATGTCTTCATCAACTAGTCCTAATGCATCTGCATTGTCCTTCATCCTTGTTACATAGTCTGAGATAGATTGAGAGGCCTTCTTCTTGAATGTAGTAAATTCTGCCCACAAGGATGCTTCCTTGACTTTGTGGTGTTTTGGAAATGCTCCTCCAAAGCATTCCATATATCACTTGCACTTTCAAGACCTCTAATGTGAGGTAACAAGTAGTCATTGACTGCCATATAAATAATGCTCCTAGCTTGAACATCTTTTTTCATCCAATTCTTCAATTATGATAACTCCTCCCTAGTTGGAACACTAGGATCTCTGAACTGAGGCTTTTCTTCTTCACCTGTAATATAAGCTATCAAGTATTTGCTCATAAGATGAGCTTCCATCCTCATTGACCATGCTGGATACTTCTCTCTATTCAACTTCTCTATTTGCTCATAAGATGAGCTTCCATCCTCATTGACCATGCTGGATAGTTCTCTCTATTCAACTTCTCTCTATTCAACTTCTCTCTATTCACCTATGTATTGACATCTTGAAACTTTACGAGTAATAGATGTACCTTTACTTCAAATAATGTTCCTTTTGTCTTTCTTGATGTCGTATGATCTCCTTCTCAAGCTTTGCCCTCAAGCTTTCACCTTTTGAACCTTCAGATGTTGAATTCTTTATGACTACAGCAGTCGGGATCCTCCTTCCTTCAATTCTGATGCTTCCTGCTTTGATACCACTGATGGAGAGTGTTAATCTCCAAAAGAACAAGCTACTCTTGAAGTTAGAGCACCTCTATAACAAGAGTAACTCAAACCTTCACCAATTTTAGAGGATCAATGATCAATTATGAAGATTTTTAAAAATCTGTGAAGAAGATGATTACACAAAAAGTGTGGTGCACATATCTCTCTCATTAACTTATCAATTGTGTAAAGTTCTTTATGAAACTTTGCACAAGGTGTCGGCTACAGTTTTTGCACCTTCTCCAAGTTGAATCACTCCAAAAGATTTAGTACAACTTGAGAAATGATCTCAACAAATTACCTATGTCTAAAATTGCTCTTTTGAAAAGTCGATTCAGACACCTGTAACTTCTAACACTTGGTTCTCTCAATCTAGAACCCGTTTATACAAAAGCTTTTAGCCACAGGTAGCTTACCTTCCAACTTAAAGATTGAGTGCTTGCTTGCTTAAAACTTTACATTGTGGAAGGAGAACTGACCAAAACATTAACATCAAATTTTGCGCGTGTTTCAGGAACCAGTGAACACTTCTTCACATATGAATGTTCCTACTCATAATTCTCACAGCCTGTTTACAATTAGGCTCTCAAACTTTAACCATAGACTCATTAACTATGGACTTAGACATCTACAAAAGGATTCTTGAAATGATGAAGCATAGAAGGAGAATGCACAGAAACATCGGGCACAATTTTCTTTCATTCCTGAAGGAATTTTACAACTGAGTGATGAGAGAGATTCTACTCACTTCTAAGATGTCTCATATGACTACCAATTTCTCTATTCACATGCTCTCTCATGTTTGCCCCAACATTTTCTTTGTATATATAGGCAAATTTTTACAAGCTCATGACCATAGAAAAGTATATGATGAACTGGCTCTAAAATAATGTACATATGTATACACATCTTTATCTTCTGAATATGCACTTCCTCCATGCTTCATAACTTGGTCTTTTCTTCAGTCCTTGACTTCAATTCTTCATCCAAAACTTCAATTGTTGATTGCCCTGCACCAACATATATTGCATTGTGCAAGCAATGAATTGCATGGAGATCTTATAGAAAATATCTATATGGAACAACTGGAGGATTATGTAGTTCGTAGCAAAGATAGTCTAGTATGTAAACCCAAGAAGAGCATTTATGGAATCAAGTAGTCACCTAGCTCAAGGTATCAAATATTTGATGCATTCATTAACTTCCAAGGCTACTCCAGAAGCAATGAGAGTCATTGTCTCTACACTAAGAGATGTTCACATGGTAGCTTGATATGCTTGATACTTTATGTTGATGATATGTTGATTGTCGAAAAGTCCTTAAAAGACTTTTCTCTCTAGAAAACAAAGTTGAGTGAGATCTTTGACATGAAATATTTGGGAGATGTTAGACATATTTTGATATGATGATTACTTGTGATAGGAGAAAGAGGTGTAGACTTGTCGTAGAGTGAATACATAACCAAAGTACTTCACATATTCAGTATGCATGGTGGAAAGGCATTGAGTACACCATTGCCTATACATGTGAAGTTGAGCAAGGATGATTGACCGAAATTCCATATTGATCTATTGTTGGTAATCTCATATATGCTATGGTGGCTACAAGACTAGACATTGCATTTGTAGTGGTAGTTGTGAGAAGATATACGTCGAATCCTAGAAAGAAGAATTGGGATGCGAACAAAATGATAATGATATTTTTGAGTGAATCTTGTTGATATATTTTAGTAATGATGTGTGCGAACACACTAGGACTGTCGGGTTCTTTTTCCCCTCTTTAGGAGGTTTTTTTCCCTCGACTTGTATATATGCCTATAAGATTAATGGGTCACTTATCTTTGTACATTCTCTTGGTAATACATTCAGTATCGTGTGTTGTGCTCCAAGCTTATTCTTCTTCCTTGTGCTCCAATAATTGGTATCAAAGCAGGTCATCACTTCATCTAGTGCATCGTCGACACCCCTCTGGTCACAGTCTCAGAATCGCATGAAAATTGGTAAGCATACTCAAGGCAATTAGGAGTTCAAAATAGCTTCACTCTGTGGTGTCGAAATCACAATCTGAGATTGTTTTGACCTCCAATCACACTATCATAGTGCTTGTGTAGGTAATTTTGTCTATATATACAAGTTTTGGTTCACCAATGTAAGCGTCTTGAAGTCTACTACAAGTTTAGTATAAGTTGACAGGAAGGTTTTGTTCAACTTTTTGAGATACACTCATTTTTCTGCATCAATTTCTTCTTTCTTTTGTGCAACCTTTTCCCCCTTCCTTCTTTCTTTTGCCTTTTTCTTTCCCATGTCTTGTTGAAACAATTTTTTGGTTTTTTGAGTGTTTTGAATATTTGTTTGGTATTTTTGAAAGAGTTTTTAGAATTTGTTTGAGGTTTTGTGTCTTTTTTTTTAATGTTTTCTAAGAAGTCTAAATAAGTTTTTAATGGGGTTCTTCTAACAAGAATCAATAGGTGTTTTTACAAGATATTCACATGATAGTTTTAAGTGAAATGAGGGAGACTTTTTAAACAATGGAGTGTTTGAAAGATCAAACCACGTGATTATGTAAAAAAACCCATCAATGCACATTTTAGATGATACCACAAGAGCATCATTAGGATTTGATAGATTTTGAAACATCATTTTGTTAGTGTAAATTTTCCTTGAGAAAAGAATTCCTTAATACTCTCAAAAAATTTGAACACAATATAGTGGTGATGAACTCAATAAGGAAACAGTAATCCCTTGTTTTACCTTATGCGAATCCCCAAATACTTATGTTCATGATCGAGCATGGAAGGGGATCCCCTTTCAAATTCTCCTATTACAAAAGATTACCTAGAAAACACTTAATTCATAGGCCTTCGTTGAGAGTACCACAAAAATTAAAACCCTCATTTTGAAATTGAAAGGATGAACATCACTTCCTAAAATTCTTCAACATTCATAGTTAAAACATACTCGAGTTTGTTCTGAAGTGAGTCTAAAAGTCCAATCTGATCTTATAGTTACTAAGTATGCCTTCCCTAACTTTCACCCCCATGCCCAGCGGTTAATTCATCATAGCTCAAGATCTATTTTCAATGACTTATTCTGATTATTCACCGTTCTCTTTTTGTCCTCTATTTCGCAGATTTACGTGTCTCTACTGTCCCTTATGCGCAATCTTAAACTGAATTGTCGCTCATTCATTAATCACTTAACCTAACTATCACCTTTTTCACGAAAGTTTCGCCTATCATGCTAACGCTTCGTTAGTATGATTCCCTGAGATGCTACCTAACTCAGATCTTTTACACCTCTTTGTCAGAGGTTCAACCTACCTTTACAAGTGCACCCTGGCGGAATCATTAACAATTTGATGTTGCAGAGAGGACGAAGATTTACCGCTACATTCATTGAATTTTGGCAGCAGAGGAATGTACGGGAGTTCCTGACACTGGGCTGGTGAGCGCGCGTGGCAAGCCTAATTTTTAGGCAGCTGTTCTCTGTTTGATGCTGTGAACATTATTTGGGCGAGGTTTAGTGCCTCGGATATGTACAAATTTTTTTGGGGTCTAAAGAGTTCGCAACTCTGTTTCCACATGTGCTTCAGTTTTTGAGAAAATGCTCACCAACATCTATTGTGTTACCATCATCAAGTGATCTGTTTTGCTGAATATCCACAGTATTTTCAAAATGGGGTGATGATCTTTCGGCTGTTCCCACCTCGGCACCATCAGCGGAGCTTTGAATGTCTTCTCTCTTGGGTCTCAAATAATTTGTAAGCGTCCTGTAGCCTGCAGGGCCTCCAACTGCTTGTATCTGCATCTTTGATTATTCCTTCCACTCTCTTCTTGAAGCATAATGCCTTCTCCCTCACACAAGGCACCCTTCGTTTACACTTGTCATGCGGGACTGTTTCTCAAGCTCTGACCTTAGTTTGTTTATTTATTGCTATGCTTGCACAGAAACGCATCTGTGTCATCGATGAACAAATGATGGGTCCAAAGATCCCAGGGCCCAGGCTGCTACATCACCACCGATCCAAAGAGCATATTCTAATCCTGCTTTTTTTTGCAAGGTACAGAGAGTGGCTTCATGTAGTGGCCATGCCCGTAGCCCAGGTGATGGGTCCTCGTATGCGGTGCCGGGTGCATAGTGACATTCCCAAACTACCCTCTTTTCTCCCAGGCCGCTGCACACTTCTTTGAATAGTGAAACGATGCCTCCCTTAGATGCCCAGAGTGATAATGAATATTTTCCTTGATAATTCGCGATTTAAGAGGGCTACCCCAATAACCGCTCATCCTAACTCCACTCTTGAATGGCTTTTCCCATATCTGAGGAGTCTTAATCCACTAAACAGTACCCACCATCAGCTCCTTTGTTACTGTCATATACAAGCTATCTATCTTGCTATGATGTGACTTCATATATATGCTGATGTTTGTTGTACCAATGATGAAAGCCTCACATTACACACAACCTAGTCTTGTGAAGGTGCAGCCCAGAAATTTGTTTTTTTCATCAATTGCACCTAAGCACCTTTCATGATGAATCCTCCCGCAATAGATGATGTGCTTTACTTTGACTAGGCGCTAGCATATATTGATCCGTGATAGCTCAAAACTCAGAATCCCTATGAGATCAAGTTGCACGTAACAGAATGTGTCCAGCCAAAAAGATCCCAATCATAACTGTTGCAAACCCCTCTTCCAGGTCCTTCCATAGCTTCCTCTACTGAGTTTTGGACTTCACCTATTGACTTGCTTCATTCGCTTTGGAGCTTCATTGAAGGTTTCTCTAGATGATCCTCTTACTTCTATAGCATATTCCTCTTTTGACCCATTTTTGTGTTTTCATTTTCTGCAAGGCTCTGACCAGCTGACAGTACTTTTAGATAATTCTTCCCTAAGCTGTCTGACACTTTCTTTGAACTTCTGATTCACGTATGAGAAGAGCATGCGTCACACTGTAGAAGGCCACACAATTTGTAACCATGCAAAGATAGACATGAGATAGTTTACTTTGCATAGTTGCTAGCTCATTTACCACATTTGCTGAAAAAATGGATCTGAAAAAATGGAACCATACTTGAACCAACCTTCCTCTTCCCATTAGCTTCCTTCTTTGTGCCTAGAATCATAGACTGGAGAACAACCTGATAGTGGTGCCCATTCCTCTTCCCATTAGCTTCCTTCTTTGTGACTAGAATCATAGACTGGAGAACAACCTGATAGTGGTGCCCAACAAAAGGATAAAACCTACTTCCTTTAAGCAAACCCTATGAGTGCCATAAACTGCTTCTGTAATTCTCTTTTACTGGACCTCTGTAATTCTCTAGTGCTGTCGCAATGCCCATTAAGAACCTTAGGACCTCTGATGCATCGTCTAAAAAGTAGTTTGCTTTGCTAGGCTTTTGCCAAAAAGATAATATATATATATTATCTTCAACAAGGATAAGTTGGATGGTGCCAATTACTCATTATGGGCATATATGTTGCATCATGTATTGGTAGCAAAAGGATTGTGGAATATTGTGTACGGTGTTAAAAAACATCCTACTACACTTGCAAATATAGTTACTAAAGGTGATGTAGATGGCATTGAAGATGATATTCTTCAGGTTCCTATTCATGCTACGGTTCCTGCTTTACCCATTGCAAAGAAAATTGGTTGGGATGGGAGAGATGCTTAGACACATGCATTGATAGCCTTGTCTATCAAATGTGCCATTATTCCTCACATTCACTCCTAAAAAATAGCAAAGGATGCTTGGGATACACTTACCACCTTATACCAGGAAAGGAATGAGGCTTGTGTTACTTACCTCCAAAAGTAGTCGATGAGTGAGCACATGAATGAAGGAGATTCCATGCAGAGTTTTTGACAAAGTTCAAAGATTTGAAGGAGAAGTTGATTTCTGTTGATGAAATCTTGGCAGACAGTTCACTTGTAAAGATTGTTCTGAACGGTCTTCATATTCACATCAGAGTTTTGCTTCTACTCTTATATTGATGATGAAAGGCAATCCAAATGCCTTACCATTTGAGGAGTTAGTCTCTGTTCTATCGCAGGAAGATCAATCTAGGTAGAACAGGTCCATTATGTGTGCTGCAGATCAAACTTTCCTGGCTAATCACAAGGGCAAAGGTAAATGGAGCTCATCTACTAGTGAGCAGAAATATGTTAATCTGCATAATCAAAGAAGAATGACAAAGACGAGAAGAAAACGGAAAAGCTAAAATGGTTTTGCAAATACTCTAAAGGAAATGATCATGTCATTAAGATTTGTCTAAAACTAGCTGCAAAAGATGCAAAGAAAAAAGAGGCTAGAATGGTTGTTGAAGAGGCCTCTACACCCAAATCAGAGTCTGCAAATCTTGTGCAAAATGAAGAATGGGCATTTACTGTTGTTTGCAGTTATGACCCATCTTCTCATGAATAGTGTATGTTTGTAGTAGACTCATATGTTTAATACTTTTATAATGGTGCAACCAAACATATTACCTCACAGTGTAGTTTCTTCACTTCACTTGAGCCTACCCCTATAGGGAATACTGTCACATATGTTACACTTATCTGTTCTTCAAGTAGCTTTGATGTGAGCCTTTTCCCTACACATGGGCACTTTTTACTCTAGTTTGGCTAGAGGTGTTCTCCCCATGTTACCACATACATGATTCACTCATATGTGGTGGTACTTTGTACTTAGGGATATTATTCACCTCTTACTTCAGTTGTGAACATCGTCGATAGAGAGAGTTATTTCAACAGCCAAGAAACATTTCCACCAGTGACACACATCAATGACTTGAAATAGCAATTGGCAAATATACGTGAGATTATTCTAGATGCATCACTCATCTCTACATTGTTGAAAGGATTACCAAAATCTTCTGAAACTTTTGCCACTACACTCCATTTGGTCACAAAAGGGAATCCCAATATGTATGCATTTGATGAGGTTATGTCTCTTCTTTTGTAAGAAGAGCAATCTAGAGAGAATAAGAGTGGTTTGATTGAGGGGATGCCAGCACTTGCTATCTCGCAAAACAGGAAAGGCAAGTATGGTTCAGCTTTGGGTTCATCAAAACCAAAGTCTCAACCTTCCTCTTCCACTCATTCCTCTAATGATGCTTATTTGCAAAAGAAGAAGAGATGCAAATATTTCCAAAAGGCTGTTCATATTATGGATGAGTGTAGAAAGCTTGCTAAGCACAATGAAAAGAAGAAGATAACCGCAATGTTTATTGCTAAAAATTCCTCAAATGCAAAGAATGATAAACCCAACATGCATCAAGATTTTTGGGCATGTGTTGTTACATGTAATTATAATGCATGTTTGCATTCTAAATGTATGGTTGTGTGTGAGGCTAATTGGATTGGTTCTTTGATAACGATGCCAAAAAGCACATAAGTTCATGCAAAAGGTTTTTTGTGAAATATTTTGATGAAGATGCACCACAATTGCTCTCCTTCTCAAGAGCTCCATGACTATATACTCGGAGTAGAAAAACAAGCTCCAAGCGCTGCACACAGTACTTTGCATAGAGGTTGTAGAATTCGCAAAAAAACATGACACAGGGAGCACGAACACAGACTTCTTAGGTGTTACAAAAGTGGTCAAACTTATTGTTTGTGGCTGACCAGGCCACTATATGTTTTATTAAAGAACATATACAAAAGTGTCTGGTGGCCATTTAAAGTTTACTCAAGAAATTTGGGACTAATTCAAGTCCCATTTATATTACTTACTATGTTAACTTCTTAAGTTTAAGCCCAACCTTGATACCCCATTTATCATAAACTTATCCTTCATACTAAAGTGTAATTTCTTTATACTTTAATTAAGAGATAATATCATGTTGTAGTATGTGAATGAGTCAAAAACTAAAACATTGGGACACAAAGGACTGTCTCAAAATCCTATGTAATTCCCATTTTTCCTGAATACGCCTTATTTGGCCTTTCACATGGACACTAACAGTAACAATCCACCACTAAAGGGCAATACGGCCAAAATAACTATGGGAGAAAAATGAAGAATGATAAAGAATACCTGAGTGTAAGTATACAAACTATACCTCCCACATGATGGGCATATTACACATATACAAGTGACTCTGTAAGATCATGAATCAAATAACCCACATCAAGTGACAACAATGTCGAAAGTTATCTTGTGGTAGAGCTTTAGTCAAAGCATCTGCAGCATTATCTCGAGTATGAACCTTCTCAAGAATAATGCACTCAATGCCTAAGCAATCTCTAATGAAGTGATACCTCACCTCAATGTGCTTGTTCTTTGCATGATAGACTGGATTCTTAGCCAAAGCAATGGCACTCTGACTATCACTGAGTAAATGAGGTACATGTTGAGGTAGACCCATATCACAAGAAAGACAAGAAGGCCACAATGCTTCCTTATAGGCCTCACTTGCTACAACATACTCTGCGTCTGTGGTGGAAACAACTACACATTCCTGAATACGAGATTTCTAAGAGATAGCACCTCCACCAAAATGAAAAATGTACCGTGATGTAGACTTACGATTGTCTACACAATCAACATAGTCAAAATCTATGTAACCAATAATGGATGCTTTCCCCGTACCTAAGCATAGACACTTGTCCTTAGTGCCACTCAGATATCTCAAAATCATCTTGATCACTTCCCAATGTTTCTTGCCAAGATTAGACATATATCTGATCACAACTCCCACTACAAATGCAATGTCTAGCCTCGTAACTACCATATCATACATGAGACTACCAACAGCGGATTGATAGGGAATTTCGATCATGAATTCCTTTTCCTCATCAGATTGGGGCAATTATCCTTGCTCAATTTCACATATGTGGGTAAAGGTGTACTCAATGCCTTTCCACCCTGCATATTGAACCTATGAAATACTTTGGATATCTACTCACTTTGAGAAAAATATATCCATCCTTTGCTCCTATCATGAGTAATTTGCATGCCAAGAACATGTTTGGCATCCCCAAAATCCTTCATATCAAATGTCTGGCTCAACTTCTTTTTGAGATTTGACAAATCATAAGAGGACTTCCCAACAAACAATCCACATATCATCGACATAAAGTATCAAGCATATCAAGCTCCCATCTGAGCATCTCTTTGTGTAGAGACAATGATCCTCATTGCTTTGAAAATATCCTTGAGACTTCATAAAATCATCAAACGTTTGGTACCATTGTCTAGGGGACTATTTAAGTCCATATAAGCTCTTCTTGAGCTTACAAACTAGACTTTCTTTGCTAGGAACTACATAACCCTCTTGGTTGTTCCATATAGATCTCATCGATAACATCTCCATGCAAGAAAGAAATTTTCACATCCATTCGGACTGGATCTAAGTCCTCCATTGCAAGGAATCCAAGCAACGTGTGCAGGGCACTCATCTTGACCACTGGAGAGAAGATTTCCTCGACGTCAACACCATGTTGTTGCTTAAAACCCTTTGCAACAAGTCGTGCTTTGTACTTTGGAGAAGCACTATCTTATATCATTTTCAGTGATTTAACTTGGTAATGTTATCTCTCTAAGTCTACTATATACTCCCAAAGTTTCGTTGCATTTGGATTTCTCAATCATGAGAAATATGCATTAGAGGTCACCTTTGTATGTACGTCTTCAACTTCCTAAAAGGTTGAGACTACATAGGTGAATTGCTAAACTTATTTCTCTCAGTATAATCAATCACTTTTTATGAAATAACTCCCAATAGGTTGCATTGCTTCCTAATTAGATTCCTCTAAAGCTCTCTGGTCAATTTTAATCAAAGAATGAGCACTGAGTGAAATATTGAAGCATACATGACCAAAATAAAAGTTTCTTCATGTTGAATCTTAGTCAAACTTGTCTGTTTTGATTCATATTTTTGAGAGTGATCTTCCAAGCTACATAGGGTGTCTAATACATCCTTTGTCAAGCTAAAAGGGCCCACCACATATCTATGGAGTTCATTTGGCTGGTCTAGTGCAAAGTTTTTGCAGCACCACCTCATCATCATCAAGTGCAAATCCATCCTCACACAAAAAACATTGTTCTTGATGTATTTGGACCTGTGTGAAGAGAACTATGCATGAAAGTACCCCAAAATGGCTACAAAAATCATCCCAAAAATGCTTCAAAATTAGGCTTGGAAAGCCAAGAACGAAGCTTTGAGGGCCCAAAACTTGTTGAAAATAATGTGAACCTTAGTCTTTCCCCTTCTTCAAGCACCACAAGAGTGTAGCTTAGTGGCAAGATATTGGCACGGTTAAGCGAGCTCCGAGGGGAACAGTATTGGGATGAATGACCTCCCAAGAAATATCGGGAACCTTTGTCTTCCTTAATCATTGAGGTCCTCCCTCGCATGCAACCAATGGTGCCAACGGTGACTTCGATGACTCGGATGACAAGGTATGCCAAGTCTATGCCGTGGTCACTACCTTGGTCGTAAACCTTGGAGAAAGCCTTGGATGGGTGGGTGGGTGCTCGCTTGGCTCGCACGAAATGAACAAAGTTCAATGCTCTAACACCAATGAAGTATTTTGATGGTGATGCACCATAGTATGCTCTCCTTCTCAAGAGCTCCACGACAATATCCTCAGAGTAGAAAAACGAGCTCCAAGCACTACACATAGTACTCTCTAGAGAGGTTGTAGAATACACAAAAAAACATAGTACACAAGGAGCGCGAACATAGACTTCTTAGGTGTTACAAATGCAGTCGGACTTATAGTCTGTGACTGACCAGGCCACTATATGTTTTATTAAAGAACATATACAAAAGTGTCTCGCAGCCATTTGGCCTTTCACATGGACACTAATGATAACATTTTGCATCTTTGAAAGATGCACCCAAAGGAGAAAATGTGGTGTTTGCAAACAATGCCACCTATTCTATCAATGGATTAGGAGAAATTGAGATTAGGACTACAAATAAAGGTGTGATTCTCTTGAAAAATGCATTGTATGTACTTGAGATCAAGAAGAAATTAATTTTAGTTTTGTTGATTGCCAAAGCTAGACCTCATGTACACTTTGTTGATGATAAGTGTATGGTTCATGATTTCAGCAATGGTGATATTATCGTGATGTTCGGTACATTATGTAATAGTTTGTATCACTTGCATCTTTTGCTAATTGAGTGGTACCCATCCATTTGGATTGTTTTATGAAAAGGGGAGATCACTACCACCAAATGTACATGCTTTTCTAGCTTTGACTGGGCTGGTTGTTATGACTCTTGTGTGTCCACCAGTGGTCTTTGCTTCATGCTTGGTAGCTCATGCATATCTTGGTTGAGCAAGAACCAGCCTACTATGGCCACTTCTAGTTGTGAGGCTGAGTATAGGGTAGCTTTCACAATGATTGTTGAGTGTGTATGGCTTAGACACCTTATGTCTTATTTGGGTGTTGGTCAATCTTCTACGACCACCATCTTTAGTGATAGTTAGAGCTCATTGGTAGTTGCAAGGAACCATGTGTTCCATGCTCGCACTAAGAGAATTGAGGTGCACTATCATTATGTTAGGGAGAGGTTCTCTATTGGAGAGATCAGTTTGGCATATGTGCCCACATAGGAGAACATTGCAAACCTTTTCACAAAGGCTTTGCCTAGGAAGAAGTTTGAAGCTTTCCGCAAAGCTTTGGGCTTACTTCCTTTTGTGGATTGATTCCACATAGCTTGGCACTTCTTTTTACATGAGTGCCACCTGCTCGTTCAATGCATCACTCCTGGGGGAATTTGTTGATATATTTCAATAGTGATGTGTGTGAACACACTAGGACTATAGTGGCACTTTTTTCCCTCTTTAGGAGGCTTTTTTCCCTCAGCATGTATATACACATATAACCCTAATGGGTCACTTATCTTTGTACATTCTCGTCGTAATAAATTTAGTATTGTGTGTCGTGCTCGAAGCTTCTTCTTCTTCTTCCTTGTGTTGTTCGTGTGCTTCCATGGACCTGACACTCTAATAGTGGGAAAGCATGTGTGAAGGTAGTTTTCCATGAAACAAGCATATATATACTTATAAGAGTCACATGGAGGGATGGATGCCCAATTTTTATGCATATGGGTGCTCATGCAATAGCTCGTACAAAGAAATTTCATGCTCAGATATCCATACCTTAAACTCCGCAAAACAATGGTATCATTGCATATAAATATTGGGCTCTTAGCTCTTATGAGAGGGAATAAGAGCAAAAAATGCCCCCCCCCCAAGCTCTCTCATGCATGCATGGTGCCCAACAAGCAATTAGGAGGACTTTCACACTCTCAACAAATAAACCATGCACAAAGGAGACAATTGACTCACCCATTTGCACCCATGAGCATGCATGGACTGAGTGGCTTCTATCTTCCTTGAGACATGAAAAGCATAGCTACCATGAACCTTATACAGGTTTCTAGGAGTGAAATTTAGCGTGTGTGGGATTATCTATACCACACCTTGGTCTCTACTTCACTCATCTCATCTACACATGCATACACCTCCCACAAGCCTCCCTAGAGTCACCTAGTGTAGAGAATAGTCTCCAAGAGCAAGAAGGGTTTTTTCCCTTTTTTGTGTATTCAAAGCTTATTAAAATTCAATTTCATTTGATATATAAATGTAAGGTGTTAGTTCCTAGCATCCACCCTTTAGCAATCTCAAAGGCAAAGCATCCATTGGGTGTGTCGAGGTCATTGTGGACACATAGGTAGTGCACAAAGTACAAGCTCACATTCGTTATTGGTGGAGTTTAATCACAGGTTTTCAATGGTTTTGGAAGGCCCATATGAACCCTCGCTTAAATGTGCATTTTGGAAATTATCAAAGTGAAAAGTGGATACATATTGTGCAAAAAGTACATGCTTTGGCACTATATTACATCTTTTTTCTATTGAGTACTTTTTCAAAGTTCATTAAAGGACAAAACAAGATCTGATTAGAGAAGTGTACAAGATCTAGATAGAGAAGTGTACATGAGAAGATTTTTGAGGATCACTTGAAGCTCAACGGCATCATAAGGAATGCAAGAGGTTGGGAAGTATGTGTGTGCTAGAGAGTGGGAAAGTGGGTTGCATGTCCATCGTCAAGATCTTGGGCACAAAATGAAAAGTGAATTGTGCAAACACACAAAGTGAATAAGAAAATGGAGAGGGAGGGAGCGAAAGATATATGCTAAGTTGTGTACCTAAGTCACAAGGTCTTAGGGACTTATGTCAAACAGACTAAATCTCATTTGCCCCACAAGTGTGTATAATGGTGGATTGACACACGCTTAATTATCAATCCAAAGAACCACATAAACCAAGTGTATGAGGATGTGCGCACACATGGTGGAGTGGTTCAGCTTTGATGCAAAAAAAAGACTAAACTACCTCTCCAACTCACTAAATCTCTGGAAATGTCTGCCATGATACCACTTACAGTAGTAAACACAAATTCGAATGTTTCTCCCAGGTCCGGACTCCGAATATGGCCAATAGCGGGTTCCTTTCAAAGCTCTCGACGAGATGCATCTATAATGGCACTCGAATCTGACAACCCCTCTTCAAGTTATGGCCAAAACAATGAATGGCGGGAAACTCCTACACTCACTATGCAACTCGTATTGGTTCACAAACAGTTAAGTAGTTCAAAAGTGATGGGGAGGGATAGACAACAGTCCTACATACACATTCAAAGCATTAGACACACACAAAAGATCATGGAGAAGATGAAAATCACCAGGAAAGAAGCAAATTCGAAATTTCAGCTCTCCTTCTTCACAATGGCAAAAAGTCCTTACAAAGATTCACAAAGTGACTTATATACATGTGCCCTAAAAATGGTCCTTTCACACTTGAGACCGGCACTTTATTGACTAATTTCTAACTTCCTACTATTTTACAAGGAATATATTACAATGATTTGGGCTTATGCATCTAAAGGACTCCTCTAGTGCAATTGCATAGCTTCGAGGGAATTTTCTAGGATTTTGAAGAAGAATTTTATGCCCATTAATTTGAAATTTTGTGGCTCCTCTTTTGTGCCTCTTTTCTCTGCAATACTCTCCCCCTCTTTGTCTTTGTCGTCCCTTGATAGGCTTTGCTTTTCCTCTATAGCTTGTCTATGGCTCCTGAATACACGCACCCAGTGGTCGAAGAAGCAATAAGGACTGTCAGAGAATTTGTTACTTTATCCGAAGTTAATTCTTTGCTTCTATAAGCCCCTTGGTATTCCTTATATCACAAGTCTGGGTTGTTGTATTAAGTCGGACTGCCATGCACGCCATCAGTCATTAAGAATGTGATATTCTTAGTCACCCTCTTCAACTTCTCAGCCTCTCCCCTTTCTAACTTTTGGTCTTTTGATATGTCTTTGTCTTCACACATCTGACCTTCTTGTATTGCTTGGAGCCTGTTTGCTTCTTTCCTGTTGCATACCTTAGTTTTCTGACCTTTGCTCTCTTCTATGTCAACATTACGTTTCAAAGGCCCTGTTCTTAAATCTTCTTTGTCATCCTCTATGACCTGATTCCTTTCTTTCCATTGCACGCATCCAGTGGATGAGGAGGCAGTTAAGACCTTAAGTCAATTGGTTATCTTATCCGATGAAGAATCCCTTGTGTAATGTCTCCCCTCCCTGCTTGTTTCGCTTCACTGCCTTCACCTGGTGGATGAGGAAGTTGTGTGAAACCTCCCATGAAATGTCCTGGTTGTTATCTTTCTTTCTTTCCAATCCTCAGGACCTGGTTCTTTGGTGTTGTCGCCTGATGCATGCCCCTGTGGGGCTTTTTGGGCAGAGGGTTGTTCTTTTCTTTGTAAGCTTTGTTCTTCATTGAGCTGTTTTATTTTTTTATCTTCTTCTTCTTCGCTTTTTGCTCGATTCCCCTTCTACACGTCCCTCCTCCTGAACTCTATTGTCCCTGACAGGCTTTTTGTGGTGACGAGAGTATGTTTGTATGACTTTTTGCTCTCGTTGAAGCAAATTGGCTTGACATAACATCAATTCTTTCCATTGAGTACTTGACTTCACCTCGTCATCTGATGTCTATCTATGATCGGCAAAGAAACTTAATTCGTAGGCCACTAGTCTTGCATTGAGGTTCGAAGATATTTTTGCAAAAATTTCTTAATCCATTTCAAAAAACCCTGTAAAAAATGCCTCTTCAAACGTCTACATATATGTACTTGGCAAAAACATGAGTCTTGAGTATACGGTCATGAGTGTTAAGCAACTAGGTATGGTCGATAAATAAAAAACGAGGGCATTTGATCCCTGGTTAATGCCGATGAAGTTCAAAAAGGTATTATGTGCATGTTGAAACACCTTTATTACAGTAAGTAACATAGTCAAAATTTTTTTAGTCATTATGATGGCTAAATCTGGTATAGCTGCATATCTGGCAATCCAAAACTCGATTGTTTGTACCATGTATTCTTCAGTCGATAAGTAACTGCATGGAGGACTTGGTAATAAAGGATAGTTTAGCCATTGATTATTTATGCTTCGCTGGTGCTGTCCTTCCCAAAATTCCATCCAGGAGCATCTTCTAAGTACTGGGCAAAAAGATGGATTGACTTGAAGTATATATGGTGTCGATTCCCAGTGTACCGGTAGTGTAGGATTCTTTTCCAAAAATTTCCACCTCCAGATAGGATCTGCTTTGTCAAATTCCTCTTGTGTATAGGTAAATGTTTGCATGTTGAACTGTAGGTTGCTATCTGGCTCTTTATTTGTTGTGTTCTTTATGTACTATCGTGTTTGTTCCTTGAGTAATCCATACGACACATTGAAAGGTTTCATTACCTGTTCTAGATTTTTATTCTCAATCTTTGCTTCTTTCATGACTTTGACCACTTGTTCTTCAAATTCTTCAGTAAGCTGGGACACCAATAGTGCCGGCTCATGTCAGCTTAGTTCTGCAATAGCCTGAGTATGTCTCTCCGTGTTGGTCTTCGTGTCCTCCCTTATTGGTGAATGATATATGGGGGGAGAAAGAGGACGTACCTCAGTCTCCTCAGTAGCCGTTGTGGAGTGTGGAACTACTGGTGTCCCCATATTGACTTGTTGTTCTACTTGAGCTTTCAATGTTGCTATTAATTCATCCTTTGTTTTGATTTCTTTGGTAGCTCTCTTGACTTCTTCTTTGTTCTTCAAGAGTTCCTCTCCTATGGCAGTGAGTTGACTAGCGTCTTCATCGCATTGTAATAAGAATTTATTCTTTGCAATTTTCCACTTCTTCCTAAGTGCATTAGTGTTGTCCATATATCTTTTCTCCCATTCTACTATGATGGATTGCTCTTGCTTCAGCTGATCTTCATACTTTGTTATCTGCTCTTCTAGTATTCTTGTGTTTTTTTCTATCACGTCAAGAGCTTCTATCGGTTCGTTGCATAAAAGGGCCGTCATCAGCTCTTTGTTCTTGTTCCATAGGTTGTTGGCTTCATCCATGTATACCTTGATTTGAGATTCAAGGATTTTACTTCTAGTAATCATTCGTGCTTTCTCTACTTCGCTAGCCTCATATTTGCTTTGTAGTGTTTTCAGTTGTTCTTGCAGCTTCTCGTTTTCCATTTGTAGTGTGGCACATTGTTGCTTGGCCTCCTTGGTTTCTGACTCTTTCTCTAATATTATCTTTTTTGCTTGAATTAATTTGGCAGATAAATTCTCACCGATTTCTTGGAATTGATTCTTCTCCTTCATTGCTTTGTCATAATTTGCATCAGCCTCAAGCATTAGCTGTTGAGTATCCATAGCAGTTTGTATCATTTGTTGTACTACCGGCTTGAGCTGAGCTACATCCATGTTCAACCAAGTTTTGGGGATGCTTGGTTCTTCCCCGATTCGTAAGTCTTTTCCTTGCTCCACATGTATCATCTCGTTATGTGGTTGCCTTATTTGGAGCTTTACTTTTTTGTCTCTTCTCTCTTCTTCCTTATTGATCGATTTGGTGGCGCTCCCTTGAAACATGACATCCATTGGAGAGGGTTCTGCCACTACCCTTATTGGTGTGAAGGGTTCCGATTCTTCGACTGTATTTTCTACCTTTTCTTCCTTAGGTGTCTTCATTCGGATGTCTCCCACTAGAATAGTCTCTTTGATTTGGATGTTAGATGCTTCCTTCAATTTGATAATATGAACACCGTCTTGAGATGGTTCCTACCTTGTTGTGTCCTTGATATTTTTATCAGGCCTCTGATTGACTTTTGTGCCTTCCATGCCAGAGTCATCGTGTACTTGATTTAATTCTTCCCATTGACCATCATCCCATGAATCATTTCTAATATCCACATTCAGCATAGAGGTTTCTTGTTCTTCTTGTATGTCTGATGGCGAGCTTGAATTCATCAGTCCCAATTCTCTATACCTATGAACCTTGGTCAACCTTTTTTTTTGTTTGGAGTCTTGGTGGGCTTGTTGGTAGTGATGCCCTTGCACTGATAGGTTTACTTGTCCTTCCATATACTGGTGAGTAGTTTCCATTGCTTTTGTTAATTCTTCCTCCGTAATAGGTGGATTTTCTTCAAGCTTGCTCCTTGGAAGTACATGTGCCTTCTTTGTAGCTGGAGCTTTTGCTTCTGTCTGCATCATCTCCCCTAGCCTTTTGGTACCTCTCATTCTTGGTTTGGAGCCCGTTTTAGCTTCTTCTATGATCTTGACTCCTTTCTTCTTCCTTGGAACTATAGCAATTATTGCATACTTAGCCATTGCTTCTAATGACGGCATCTCTTTCAAGTGTTCTCTAATGCCCAAAGCATGATAGATCAGTATTGTTAATGCAATGCTTCCATTCAAGAACTTCTTATGATTCCACTGTTTCTTTGCCTTGAAGAGCCGTTCCTAAATGTATGGAGTCATGTTAACTTGGTTCCCTATTTGTTTGATGGCATGGGACAGCATTTTCACTATAATCTTCTAAGGAGCAGTATATCTGTGCATGTTAGGAAAGCAAAAATGTTGATGAATGAGTCTCATTTCCTCTTCTATGTCAAGGTGATTGATATCTGTGAATGTTCTGGTCTTTGCTCCTCGGCTTTCCTCTTTCAAAACTATATTATCGTCCTTTTCCCATCCAAAAGCTTCTTTAATTAGATCGTGGGTGAATTGTATGATGACCCACTCGCCTACTGTATCTAGGACTATTGCTTCAGGTACTAATGGATCATGTAGAGTAGGTTGTAAGGTGTTCATGAATTGAGTGCAACGCCGGAAATCCGGTTTGTAGATCGGGAGTTCAAAGTTCTTTTGGATACCAACTTTCTTCATAATATCCACCGTCAATGGAAGTTCATGCACTACATTGAAGTCTTGGGAAATTACTAGGAACTGATGGTCCATGTCCATAATTTTAATTGTCACCAAGAACAAGTAGTCCCCGACAGGTTGATCTTCTCTAAACCAGTGACCTTTTGCCTTAGTCACGCTCTGTAGAGGGAATTCGAGCATCTCCTCTTGAATAGTTGCTTTCGACTCCTCAGAAGCCATATGCACTTGTAACAAGGAGAGCATCAGCTTTTTATAGAGATCAGTGATGAGTGTCCTAGTGACATATGGTTCATTGTGTCCCTCCATTCCCCTTACTTAAGGAATTAAGATCTCTTACCACATATCTTTTCATTTTTATTGCTGAAAGAAAACAAGAATCAGTGTAGGCGAAGCATTTATTTAATTATATAGTAGGTCCATTCCTATGGAAGTAGAATCTATGATCTATTCCCAAGTGGGAAATGTGCACCACTAGTTTTGTTACACATATCATGTGCCGAATGCATGGCCTCGTAGTGTAGCCCTGTCATGCATACTTTAGGTGCATTCAATTCTTCATGTGTGCAATCGGAATCCTGTCCTTGGTTACTCTTGGGTCTCCATATCCATTTTGTAGTTGAAGTGTGAGGCTTCGTCTTCTCTTTGTTTTTTCATGCTCTAGGTTTTTCCTGTTTCTTTTTTGATATCTTGTTCCTCCGGTGTCTGTGGTGAATCTTGTTTGGCTTCATGGCCCTACTTTGTTTGGGTAATATGTCTTTTTGTTTGTTGATCTCTTGACTTGCAGTCTGTCTAATTTTTTTCAGAATCCATAGGTGTTGCCGTGTTCTCTGGGGTTCTACTAATGACTTTGGAAGCCATACTCTCAAAAGTCTCTTTGGTTCTACGTGTAATGAAGAGAATTTGTTGTCTTCCCTTGCCTTCACAGGATGAGTGACCTGTATCGATGTAGATTTCTCTACTTCCTTCATTCGGTCCTTGCGAACCCAGTGTAGATTGGTACTTCCTGATTGTGATAATCGGATAGTGGACTTCCATGTGGATGATCTTCCTTTGTTGTAGGTGACTTTAGGAGCGTTCGCTTCACCATTTCTCTTGGATTCACCATTCTTGTGGAATGAATCCACCTTCTCCACTAGTGCAATGGTATTGGTGGTCACTTCTTTCTTGGGACACTCCTCTGGCACACTTTTAATTGATTCATTTGTTAATTCCTCTTCTAGGTCTTCTTTTTCACATTTGATAGTTTCATGCATGGGAGAGAGTCTTTCTTCTAACAAGCTAAAGATTTCCTTATGTTCTATTTTGGCTAAGATGTACCCTTGAGCTAGGTGAATGCTCACTTCATTCTCAATGATCCAATCTTGTCTTAGGATTAGGTTCTCTATCAAATCCTTGTCTCTACACACCAGAACTTGTTGATCCATAGTGGAATTTCCTAGGTGGAGGGATATCATGGCTTCTCCAATGCATTCTATGACTTGAACTCCAACGCCTATCATGTGTGCTTCAGTAGGTGTTATGGTCATTTGAAGATGCGTGATGACTGTCCTTCTTATGCAACTGAGTGCTGCTTCCGAGTCTATCAAGTCATCTATTAACTGGTACTCTATCGTTCCAATCCCTAGACTTAAATATGGTTGGGATATGTTGAGGTTGTTTGTGGTGGCCTTGTGAACTTGATATTTGGCCGTGGGGATAGGCTCTTCTCCTTGTAAGTATCATTCATCCCTTTTCCTTATCCACTCTTCTCGTTTCTTGCTACGCTCTAGGGCTTCTTGCCTTGCCTCCTCTCTAATCCTCTCTTCCTCTTTTTTTCTATTTGGTGTGCCTACAAGTCGTGGTAACATTGGTCCATCAATGGCTCCATGTAGCATTTTACTCGACAACCACTTATGTAATTAGGGAGTATATCTCCATCCAGTGTGGCTAGGTTAACAGCTCTGCTTGTCAAAATACTATTAATTATTAGAGGTATGTATCCACCTTTTTGTAGCTTCTTGACGTGTTGCTTTAAAGTATATAACCAAACTAAATCTCCTTCTTTTAATCCTTTATCTTTGATGTGCGCATCATAATATGCTTTCTTTCTTCTTTCTGCCGCATAAATTCCAGCAACAGCTTGTATCCTAGTCTCGTGTAGTTTCTCAATTTGGTCTAGTTGCTTGGACAATTCATGCCCCATCCATTCATGTTGTTGGGCTACTCTCAAGGTAGGCACTAAAAAATCAATTGGCAAAACTGTGTTTTGTCCATACACTAGGTTAAATGGTGTAGTTCCAATGGCTGTTTTGTAAGCCACGTAGAAGGCCCAAATTGCATGATGCAATTGTTTGTCCCAATCTGACCTCCCACTATTGACTATCTTTGTCAACATAGTGCACAACACCTTATTGGAGCTTTCTGCTTGCCCGTTGGCTTGAGGATGATAAGGGGCTGATTTTTTATGAATTACTAAGAACTCATTCATTAAGGACTCTATTACTTCATTAATGAAATGTGTTCCTCGATCACTCACGATCTCTATAGGTAGTTCAAAGCGAGTAAATATATGTTCAAAAAGAAACTTAGTTGTGGTCTGAGCATCATTTTTTCTAGTAGCCTTTGCCTCTACCCATTTAGTCAGGTAATCAATTGCTACTATTATGTATTCAGCATGTGATCCTTTGGCTGGTGGATTAATGGGTCCTATGAAAACGACATTTGGAAAATGCTCTCATGCAAACCATGGGTCTTAATGCCATGTCATCTCATCTAATCGGATATTTGGCTCTTTGGCATGTCTCACAACTTTGTACATAGGTGTCTGCATCCATATGTAGAGTGGGCCATCACAAGCCTACAAAGAGGATCATTTTTACAGTTCTTTCGGCTGAGAAATGTCCTCCTGCGGCACCTGCATGTGCCATTTCTAATATGGGTAAGTACTCTCCTTCATGCACACATATTCATAGTTATGTCTTACTAGTAAGGATTATGATGACATAATCCTTACTAGTTTCTTCTAGGGATCGTTTCCTCGTTGAACTGATTCCATCCTCATGCTCTCGTGTCTTTAGAAATTTCACTAATGTCTTACTCCAATTGGGTGCTATTGTATAGAAAGGTAAAGATGTATGATCATCTGGAGTGGTTTCCTGACATTCCATGCAACTACTGACATATTCATGAACATCCTTAGGCATGTTAGGCCACTAGACTCCTAATCGTCTCAATTCTCTTAGAGTTCCATGAGTTCCTTTGTGCATTCTCCACTTGTTCATGTGTGCTTGTTCAATCAGGTTCTTCTGTTCATCTTCTTCTACACATCTAGACAATACACCGTTGGATTCTTTATGATACACACTTCTTGCTATAATGTGTAAGTTACGCTTGTAGAATTTCCTTCTTACTCTCCCTGTTAATTGAGTGTTGTGGTCCATGAATGAGTATTGGAATTAGCTTTTCTGCCCACTTAGGACATACTTCCAAATTGAACAGGTAAGTGTCTCGCAATTTGTTGGGTACTGCGCTTGGTGGTTCTCCGTGTGTTAATCTAGAGAGATGATCCGCCCTCACATGGGTATTTCCTTTTTTCACAATTACTTCAAAATCAAACTCCATTAACAAAAGAAACCATCTCACTAGTCTCTCTGTGTTACAAGGCTTATTGACTAAGTACAACAAAGCTTGATGATATATGAAGAACTTGAATTTGTTGGCTAAGAGGTAGTGTCTGAATTTCTTAACTGCATACACCATCCCTAATCCTTCTCGCTCTATAGTTGTATAGTTTCTTTCAGGTTGATTCAGTTGCCTGCTTGCATAGGCAATTGGATGGTCCAATTTTCCTTCATTTGCCGGTTGAGCTAAAATGCATCCTATTGCGTAATTGGAAGCATCCACATGAATATGAAAAGGCTTGTTCCAATTGGGTGTTTTCAAAATTGGAGCTGTGTTAAGTCACTTTTTTAGCTCATTGAATGCTTTCTCACATTCGTCCATCCAGGTGAATTGAGTCAACAATCCATACAATGGCTTTGCAATTATAGCCTACATGTGGATAAATCGGCAATAGTATCCACAATGACCCATAAATGCTTGCACTTCTTTTTCATTTTTCGGCCTTGGAAGTTTGCGAACTACTTTGATCTTATCTTCATTGGTAGATATACAATTCCCAGATACAATGTATCCTAGGATTTTTCCTTGTCGTACCATAAAAACACACTTCTCAGGATTCCAACATACTCTATATTGTCGACATTTTTCAAATATTCTTCGCAATTCTGGAATGTGTTCCTGCCTCCGATCTGAGTATGTACATAGGTCGTCCACATATACTTCCATACTCTTCCGTTGAAAACGTGACACATCAACCTTTGGAAGGTAGCAAGGGTGTTAGTGAGTCCAAAAGGCATCACTCTGCAAGCATAGACTCCCCATTCAGTCGCGAATCCGGTCTTATGTTGGTCCTCAGTATCGATAGTGACTTGGTTGTATCCAGAGAATCCACCCAAGAAGCTATAGACTTCTTTGCTTGCAACTCTTTCCAAGAGATGATCAGTAGTAGGTAATGGGTAGCTATCACGAATCATAGCTACATTGACTTTCTTTAGATTAATGCACACCCTCAGTTTTCCATTCTTTTTGGGCACAACTACTAATGGTGACACCCATTCGGTATGCTCTATCTCATAAATGAATCCGACAGCTAATAGTTTGTCTATTTCTTCTTTAATTTTTGTTGCATAGACATCATTGTAAGCATAAGGGCGTTGCTTCGATGGTTTTGCATCAGGTGTCATTGGGATTCGATGAGAACAAATGGAGGGTTCCACACCTTTGAGATCCTTGTAGGTCCATGCAAACACATCTTGATAGTCTCGAATTAGTCTTATCAATTCTTCTTCCTCCTCAAGTGACACATCCTTCCCTATGTAGGTGCATCTATCTTCTCCATTTTCTACAATCGCTATGATTTTTTTCATTTATTCCTTGTTGTCATACGCTTCTCCTTCTCTTGCTTCTATCTTCGGCATCTGAGGGGCTATTTTTCTCTCCTCTACTTCATATCTTTTGAAGTGTTCAGGAACTTCAAAAGGATCCGGGATTGGTTCGGTCTTACTCATGGTTTCCTCATGGTTCGGTACTATAGGGGCTGCTTCAATTGCTAACACTTTGGTTGTTCCACATTTGTCCTTGGCTCGAATGGCCTCTAAGTGTTGATCCTTTGAGTCAAACTCTAGTTCCATTTCTATGCTCTCGTATTCTTCTTTCCATTCCTTTTCTAATATTTCTCCTATTTCTACCTCCTGAAGGACTACCATGTACAAGTTTACATCATAGCCTTCTTCATTCACACATTCATTCATGTTCAATACCTCTTCATTCACACATACATCCAAGGTTGCTAGAATTTCCATCCAACCGTGCAGTTCGAATGCTTCATCAGGAAAACTTGAGCATGTACATTGGGTCCGCTATGGGTCGATAATTTTGATGCCCTATGGGCCATAATTGAAGTTTTTTATCCTCTCTCTTTGCTTCCTTACACATCCATAATTGGATATCCTCATGCATCCATGATTGATCACTTGATCCAGCACTATGGATAGACAAATCATCTTCTTCCTTGTGTATGGGATTCCATTGTAATGGGGGTACATCCCTATATGCAAAGGTATGCAAATTTATCTTGGTAGTTGTTCCTTGATGTTGAAGGTATAATGAGTCTTGTCCCCAGTCTTGCACTACCCTGAGTTGTCTCATGAAAGGTCATCCTAATATCATTTCATAATTATTTACCTTTCCAAATTGACATATAGCTAATGTATGCTCAAACTCAACTCCGCAGGTGGTCAATCTAATTTTTTCCAATATTCCCAAGGGTTTCTCGATGTGGCCGTCTGCTAATTGAATCTTCATACGAGTTGGTCATAGGGCTGGCTTTCCCCATTTCTCCCAAATCTCTTTGGTGGCGATACCTACTCCTACTCCTATGTCTAGTATGGCCTTGGTCATGTATCCATTGTACGTGATGGGTAAGCATGTGTTACCCTCATCTCCTTTGCTAAATTCTCCAATCTTATCCATTGGGATTTGTATAGTAGATATGTTTTTAGTTTCCTTGCTTCCTTTTTCGTTCTTCTCTTGCTCTAACTTCAATTGTCTCGCCAATTGTTTCCATAATTGTGGTTTGACAGGAAGTAATTCTTCCACACTCAGTTGACATTGTACTTTGGTCTTTTTGAGTTCTGCTAGATTGTGTGAGGTCTTGTCTGAAGGATCCTTTTCTTTTCCTCGTATTGTGGGAGCACGTAAGATTATGGATTCTTTCTCATATTCCCCCATGTAGTTTGGCACGGTAGAAATGGTGTGTGCTTCCTCTCTGTTTCGGTCTAGCCTAGAAACTTCTTCATATATTTCTTCCATGTTTTGGTTGATAGTCTTCCACATATAATTCCTCAAAAGGCGGTTTTGCAACTCCATTCTTTTTCCATTGATCTTCCCGAATTCTAGTGCACAACTCCTTTGGCCAATCAGCCTCCAAATCAGGGACCGTGGACATGGATTTCTCATGGGCATTCAGTAGTTCTTCCTTATCATCCCTCTCTTTTGGTTTCTCGTCCTTGGTTTTAAGATACTCATTGTGTTGATTCTCAGATATTCTCGTCTCAGGGAGGGTTGCGATAGTCTTCTCTAGGGTGGCCTGAGCTACCTCTATGAGTTTTCTACATATTGCTAGCCTCTCCTTTTCTAACTCCCCTTGTGGGTAAAGCTTTTCGTGTTGCTCCACGTTTGGTCCATTCACAATTCTAGCTTGGTAATCTTTCAACCACATGTCTAAATCGTCTGGTTTTGGGTCTGCTAGAATTGATCCTGGCTTGTCTGGCTGTAGTGTCTGCGGTGTAATGGGAATTTCCTCTTGAATTTCGGGTTCTTTAGGTTTCTTATTGCCTCGTGTATCCTTCTTGTCTTCCTTCTTTTTATTTCTTCAATTGAGCCCTATCAATGGCATCAACTGGCCAGTATCTTCTTTGGTTCTTGTCTAGGTATGTGACTCTAGACTCATCTTCAGAATCTTTTAACTCATAGAAAGTCATTGGGCTTTCTTCTTGTCCGCGTGTGGGTGAGTCAGTTTGTAACAATAAGTCTGATCCATGGATCAAGTAGACCTCCAGTAAGTAATCATCTTGAGGTATCAAATCCCCTCTCAAGACTCGAGTCACTACTGATTTGCCTCTGGGTGTAGTTACTAACTCTTTATGTCCGGTCTTCCTGAGTTTCCTTGTCCTTCTAATCCTCCTCTCTCATTGATCCAGTCTAGGTGTTATGTTACCACGTAGATGTGACCTAACTTGTCCATGTACACTCCTCCTTCATACTTGAGTGTCGATCTGGGCACTATTGTTGAATCTGTGGAATTTACCATCCTAGCTATTGATCTATTTAAGCCATCCAGGTAGATGGGGATCTCTTGGGAATTAGTGGACACATATTGCAAAGAGGTACGGTATTCCCCCTCTATCGTGGACATGAAGTTTCTCCTGGGGACAAGACCTTGCATGTATTCTGAATCCGTTGGTATCTCTTCTTCCGAATCACTAGAGGTGTCGGAATAGATAGAGTGATGACTTGCCTGAGTTGCACTTCCTACCGATGAAATAACACTCCTCTGGCTACTTAGCACCTGTCCTGATCTCAAGTTCATCCACTCTCCTGGGCTATCCTGGTCTCTCACTATCCCCCAATGGATCCTATGGAATGCACTTACTCTATATCATTTGTGGCTCTATGCATGGGATTCCATTGAATGGGGGGCACATCTCTATGAGAGAAATCTTTGAGATTTGCTTTGGTTGTGACACCCAAGTGTTGTAGATACAAGGCATTGGTTCCCCAATCCTGTACTACTTGCAATTGTCTCAAGAATGGTCTTCCCAGAATCATCTCGTAGGCCTGATTCTTGCTAAAGTCACATATAGCAAAAGTATGTTCAAACTCTACACCACCTGGTGAGAGTTATTCCTTCTAGTAGCCCTAAGGATCTTTCAATGTGATCATCAGCCATTTATAGCTTCATTCTGGTGGGCCTGAGTGCTGGCTTGCCCCATCGCTTCTAGAGGGAAGTGGTAGCAATTGTAACTCCTACACCTGAGTCTAAAATCGCCTTGGTTGTGTAACCCTGATGAGTGATAGGGAGACAGGTGTTTCCTTCTTCTCCTTCGCTCATGTCCCCTATCTTGTCCAAGGGTATTTCTGGCACTATCCTGTGAGATCCTACCTGGGAACGAGGTTTTGCTATGTCTGGCACTTGCTTGGCTACATGTTTCCACACTTTAGGCTTAACCTTGAGTAGCTCTTCTAAAGTGAGATTGCACTGCACTTTAGTATTCTTCACTACCTCTGTATTCCTAGGTATGATTGAGTCTTTGTTTCTTATCATGACCATGGGTGCTCTCATACAAGTAGACTTTGCTTCCCATGGGCCTGTGAAATGGGGTAGTTCTTGTAAGGAATTAGACTCAAAATCTAATCTCTCCTGAGAGTGGGCACTCTCCTGCTCTCCATAAAGGGAAGGAATGTCTTGTGGGAATTGATCGTGCGCGTCATCCACAAGTTCAATTGGAGGAGGATCTTTGCTTTCTTTAGCCCATTTCTCTTCTTGAATCTCTCTCAAGAATTCTAGTGAGTACCGATTCATAGAAGATGAGGTGTCTGGTTCAGTAAAGTTAGGCACATAAGCTTCTTGAGGAGGAATGCTTATTCTGTCACTTGCCCTCTCCTTAGCCTGGGAGGTGGCTCCTTTTCCAACTTTGCAATTATCGTCTCCAATCTATCTAATAGACCATCAAAATGCAATGGCGTTCTAGTGGAGCTAGAGCAATTGAAGAGCCGACTAGCCTCAAACATGTATTGAGCCAATTCCGCCATCTTGGCACACAATTTGGTTCGTTCAAGCTCTAGGTCAGCTCTAGGGTAGCATCATATCTATGTCCTCGGGAGTGGGATCTGCTAAGACTGATCCTACTTGGGGTGGTGGGTGGGTTATGTGTGGTGGATTAGAAGGTTGAGGAATCGAAAGTGATGAGGATGGTGGTGGGGGTGATGTGTGAGAGTGCGTTTGAGATGTGATTTCTATGATTTTGGCTTTCGTCTCTTGCAAACTTTCCTCGAGTTTGCTCATCTCCCTTGCCCATTTCCTTTCCATACGTTCATGGCTATTTGTCCAAGCTCTTGCTCTCTTCTTATTTTGGCTCTGAGTCTCGCTAACCTCCACATTCTTTTCCTGGCCTAAGTCTTAGTTTTGCTTAAGTGCTTGAGCTCTCGTGATGACTTTTACTGGAGCTGTGGAAGTCATACTTCTTGTGGAGTCTATCACTAACCCAATAACATTGATAGGAGCAATTTTCGGCATATTGTTGGGGTTCTTGGGACACACTTATAACAAGTTCTCCTTCCCACAATCGGGACAAAAGCCTTGAATTGTCACAGATTGGGTTTGTGTAGGTGAAGGTAGAGGGCAATCACGAATGAGGTGATCTCCTTGACAGTGGTAGCATGGCCCTCTAGGAAATGGAGGTCTCATCGGCCTAGGCTGGGGTCTCGAGTTGGGGTTTGCATACATGACATTCGCATATTCTGACGCCCAACTAGATTCACTCGGTTCTTCATAATAGTATGACTCACTATGCTTCAGTGACTGCATGTAGTAAGCATATGGGCTCTCAATATGGGTAGAGTCAAAACTATGATCACTTGGATCACTTTCTGAAAGCGACGGTGTCATTGGCATTAAAGCTCTATTTAGATTTTCTTTTGCAACTGCATACTTCACTGGAATCACATTGGTGGGGGGAGGGGGTTGCTGCACTAGGACTAGTTGAGGTCTTTGTTGTCCTTGATAGGGTTGCTGGGGCCTACCATACTGCTATTGTGGGTACTGATTCTGGTATTTTCCTTGTTGTGGATATGACTGAGGATAATTTTGTCTAACAGCTTGTTTGTTATATGGGCAGTCTTGTGCGGTGTGATTGGTGTATCTCCTTTCTATGGTGCAGTACTAGCTCTTAGGATTAACTTGGGGTTGAGCCATGATAGGGCACACACTAGCCATATGGTCTCCTCCACAGGTATAGCATCGTTTTCCTGGGACAAATCTGGGGATCTGCTTGCTAGAGACTCCTAATTTCTGAGCTACCTTCTCTGCTAGATCCTCAATAGACGTGGATTGTGAGGAAGCCAGGCTAGTGGAACTATCAGAATCTTTATATATCTTTGAGAGCTCTAATTCCTCCCCTAGATTATCCTCAATGTCTATGCAGATGTGTACACACTCTTCTATGGATCTAGGGTCCTTCAAGTACACGTATGATCTCAATTTGGTACTTAACAATCCGTCTAGAAATAAGGCCACTTGTTTGGCTGGAGTGGGTAACTCTGGAACAGGGCATCTCTCAAGGTATTGCCTAAACCTTCTTCCTACGAGCCTCATTGTCTCTTGAGGGGTTTGCTTGAAGCTGTATATCAAGGAGGACGTGTTATGCCTAATACCACTCTTGGAAAACTCACTGATGAATGCTTCAAGTAGTTGATCTATATTTCTGAACTTCCCTTGGTGAAGCGGTTGAAACCAAGTCAAGGCAGTGTTTTTGAGGGTTAGGCCAAAAGCATTGTATTGAGAACAGGTCTTCAACTTGCTCAGCTCTCAAAACTTGCCTAAACTCTGCTACATGGTCATACGGGTCTCCCGTGCCGTTGAAGAAATTCTTCATGGACTTTACTAATTGTGTGGGCCTTAAGGTTCTAGTGTGTTCTCTAGGCCTTGGCAGAGGGAACTCGTCTGCATTTCTTAGATTCCTTGGGTCCCTCTGTCTCTCCCTGTCCATCCTATCAGTCTCTGTCCTCATTCTTTCTCTTCCTAGTGGGTTAGCAAAGCTCACCTTGGGTCTATCTCTACTCCATTCTCTTTGAGTCCCATGAGCTTGAGATGTTCCAGCTCCTTGGTGACTATAAGACACAGTAGATCGAGGTTGGGGAAAAACAAATTCTCCCTTCCAAGTGTATGCGTGTCTTCCATGCTTTGAGACCACAAAGATCCTCTCAGAAGCATCAGCCAGGTAGGTCACTTTGCCTAGGCCATCAGGATCTTTGAATTCATAGATGGTGAGTGCTCCTACTTCATTAGGCTTCTCATGTTTATACCTCCAAAAAGCCTCATCTGTCTCCCGATTCACGAGAAAATCTATGCTCCTATTGTCCTAGGGAACCCACTTAGAGTGATTATTCTCGTCAGAACCGACTTGCCTCGAGGGGTTTTTGGCTCTTTTCCTAAGTTCCCTTGCTCTATGTCACCTATTTCCACCTCTGAGATTATGTTGCCAAATTCGTCTATTCTTTCTGGTTGGCCGGTGACCGTATACATTGTTCCTTCTTTATCCATGTAGGAACCATTTTCGAACTTGACTACAGGGTGTTCTAGTCCAATGGGCTGATCCGGGTTTTTAATTAGGACAACAGATCTTCTCAGGCCATCCTCATAGATGCATACACCTAAGCGGTTGGTCCTGATATACTCCAATTGAGTCCTGTAGGGACCTTCGGGTTTTTCTAGGTATGCCACTCTTGAGCTACCTACAGGTCTTTCCATGTTATAAGACATCTCCGAGTCACTAGTTTCTGAGTCTAGAGCGTAGAGGTAATGACTCAACTAGGAAGATTTGGCTGTATGGTTGACACTAGCCTCGGATGATCTAATACTTTGACGGTCTCTCCCTAGGTGTCTTCTTGATCTAAGGTTCATATGCCCTTCCAATTAACCCGATGATCCTTGTACAACCACGTTGCTGATTCTTTGATACCAATCACTTGTTCCTTTTGAGTTCCTTTGTATGTGTGTTCTTGTCTTTAATTTTAGCGTCGTCAAGAGTACTTGAATGTGTCGTACTTGATGTTCTTCGTCCACTTAGTTTAGGTTCTTTTCCCTTAAGTTGTCCCTTGACTGCAAGCACCTATGGAGACAAGAAGATTGGAGATTTGGATTTGTGGCATAAAAGGTGTGGTCACACCAACATTCAAAGGTTGAAACAAATGGAGAAGGGGCAATTGGTAAGAGGTTTATCACATTTTTCATTACAAATGTTGCATGAGATGTGTGAAGCTTGTCAACTAGGCAAGTCTACTAGGCAGCCCTTCAAGAAGAATGGATAGATAGCACATTGTGTGTTAGACCTTGTGCATACAGATGTGTGGGGGCCAACCAAAGAGCCCTCTCTTATAGGTAATAAGTACTTTGTAACCTTTATAGATGACTACTCAAGAAATGTATTGTATAAAGCAAAAATCAAATGTGTTTGATGTGTTGAAAAGATTCAAGGCACAAGTTGAAAGGGAGACAGGTTGCTACATAAAAACCCTAAGGTCAGATGGAGGGGGAGAATACTTCTCCCATGCCTTTTGGGATAAGGAGGAAAATCACTTGCAAGTATACTCCCCAACAAAATGGGGTGGTAAAGAGGAAGAATAGATATAGTTCTAAAATTGCTAGGAGAATGTTAAATGAAATGAATGTGCCTTTAACATATTGGGCATATTTTGTATCTACTATTGTGTTCTTGATGAATAGGTGTCCCACATCAAGGGTACATGACATGACACCTGAGGAGGCATGGAATGAAAGGAAACCAGATCTTTCACACATTAGAATCTTTGGGTGTGTATGCTACACACATGTGCCACAAGAATTGAGAGGTAAGATGGATGCAAGGGTTGAAAGATGTATGTTTATTGGTTATGCTATGGAGCAAAAAGGTTACAGGTGCTACAACCCTAATACAAAGGAGTTAAAGGTATCTAGAGATGTAGTATTTGATGAACTCAAACCATGGTATGCTTCCAAAGTTGCATTGCAGGATGAAGATATTGAAGAGGCAGAGAGGAGATATGAAGCTAGGTTTCAAGATAGCTTGGAAATTAGTGGTACAAGCATACAAAGGAGTTCAAGCATGGATTCAGCCTATCAATCAATAAATAAAAGAAATCCAAGATTGGTAGAGCTTGATGAATATGGAAATGAAGTTGAAGACTTTGAAGAACCTATGTTAGAAGGGGGAGCTACATCAAAAGCAAAGATCAAGGCACCAAGGCAAAGAAGGTTCATTCCACCAAAAGGAGAAGAAAGGATGTCAACAAGGGTAAAACATCCAATCTCAAGGCTTTTTTATGATATTTATGTTGTTAGGCATTATGCTTTCATGACTAAGGTGATCAAAGATCATGAACCTTCTACCTATGAAGAGGCCAAAGACACAAAGGAGTGGCAAGAAGCTACGGAAGAAGAGTACAAAGCCCTTGAAGACAACAACACAAGGAGTCTAGTTCCAAGAAAAGAAGGGATGAAGGTAATTGGTAACAAATGGGTCTATAAAGTGAAGAGAAATTTTGATGGTTCAATTGCTAGGTACAAAGCAAGGCTTGTGGCAAAAGGATTTGCTCAATCCTATGGGATTGAGTATGAAGAAACATTCATCCCAATTGCAAAGATGACCACAATTAGTGCAATCATTGGGGTTGCCACATCTAGGAGGTGTCCAATATATCAATTGGATGTAAAGAATGCTTTTATTAATGGTGATTTGCAAGAGATATTCTACATGACTCAACCATTAGGGTTTGAGAACCCAAAATATTCAGATTTTGTTTGTAAACTTAGAAAAGCATTGTATGGTTTAAAGCAAGCTCCTAGGGTATGGAATCAAAGGCTTGTGGAGTATTTGTGCAGGCATGGATACAAGCCAAGTGATGGAGATCCTTTCGTATACCTCAAGAAGGGAGGAGGACTAGTTGTCTATGTATGCATATATGTGGATGACTTGATTATAACAAGTAGTGATGATGTATGTGTCACATGGATCAAGGCAAAGCTTAGAAATGAATTCAATATTTCAGATCTTGGAGTTCTTAAATACTTTCTTGGGATTGAATTTATTTATGTGGAAAATGGCATTTACCTTGCTCAAAGGAAATACTTGCTAGATGTACTTTATAAGTATGGTATGAGTGGATGTAAGCCACTCACACAACCTGTGGATCCAAACACTAAGTTGTGTGCAGGTGAAGAACAACCTCTTGAAGATATTTCAGCATATAGAAGCATAATTGGAAGCCTTAATTATGCTACCATCACAAGACCTGATTTGTCTTATGTTGTAGGAGTTTTTTCTCAATTTCTAAATTCACCAACTGATGTTCATATGAATGCAGCTAAGAGAGTGCTTAGGTACATCAAGCACACTGTCAAACAAGGGTTATACTACCCTTATGGAGATGGATTACAACCTCAAGGATTTAGTGATGCTGATTGGGATGGTTCAAAGGAGGATAGAAGGAGCACATCTAGCTATGTCTTCATGCTAGGTCAAAGAGTCATTTCATGGATGTCCAAGAAGCAACCTACAGTTGCATTATCATCTACTGAGGATGAATACAGAGCTTTAGCACTTGCTACATGTGAGATCATGTGGCTCAAGAAGCTCTTCAAAGACTTGGATGTGGAGGTCAAAGAGTTCACTCTATTTGGAGATAAGATGTCAAGCATTCATCTAGCAAGCAACCCTATGGTCCATGCAAGAAGCAAGCACATAGAGATCCATTATCACTTCATCAGAGAGAAGGTAGTAGCAAAAGAAATGGACATCAAGTACATCAACACCAAGGATCAGCTAGCAGATATCATGACCAAGTTTATGGATGCAAGCAAGTTGGAGAAGTTCAAGATCAATCTCAACTTGAAGGAGATCAATGGAGACTAACACTTGAGCTTGAGGGGGAATGTTAGAATTTTAGCAATCTCAAGTGGGGGAAATCATGCAAAATTGAAGTTCCACGTCACTCACACTTTTTGGTAGGATATACAACACTTTTCCACGAGTTTCTCAGCTCTTTACTCACCTAATCGATGGAGAAAAGTCGGGATCATTTGGAGGGCATTTTTTAGTTCAAATTTACAACTACCTTTTTGAGCATTATATAAGCAAACACATGGAGCAAAGTTGTGGCCATCCTCCTCTACCCTTTGAGCACTTCTAGGATCTCATTAGGATTTTTTACTCCAGGTCTAAGCTAGCCCCTAGCTAAGCAAGCCCCTTGCTTGCTGGAATTTTCTCATAGGAAGTGATCTTTGATCACCCATATCTCTTTGTAGTAGTCTGATTCATTTGCAAGATAGCTCATTTTGTTCCTATTATTGTAAGCTTTCTTTTGGATATAATCTTAGTATCAATTATTCATTATCCTTGACTATATTGAGCTTGAAAGCTCTTTGGTTTGATCTTTGAATATTCCCAAGTATATGTGTGTTGAAAGGTACACATAGGTGCAAGCTGCCTATTTGGACAATTTCTGGTCTATCTTGTGATGGGATGTTGATATCTCTAACATTATCCAAATTGAGTGATCTTTGGCTTGTTGGAAAGCCCATAGTATCTATCTGTATTATGAAAAACGTCATAGGTTCAGTCTTCAGGTCCAGAGAGCAATTCAAGTTTTGGTAGACTGTGATAGTGAATTGTTTGGTCCTAAGAAGGGCCTATCATTCTTCTGCTGCAACTAGGAGTGGATATATTCCATCACTTTAAAGCTACATTACTTTCAAATGCTAGAGCAAATCTCCCTCCATTGCAACAAAATTCCCAATCTATACCCGTTAATCAGGTAGAAGCCATGGAAGATAAATTATTTTATTATGTCATTCCTTTGATTATGGTTTGGTATAAGACCAAACCCATTCCACGTGTATTAATTGATGGAGTATCTAGAGGCAACATTGCAACCTTAGCAATATGTAGCCAATTAGGTTGTATGGATTTACAAGTAGACCCCTATTATATTCGCACGGTAGATCAATCACACGTACAATTGAGAAGGTCTTCTTAAAGATATCCCTATCCCAATTCAAGATGCAACATTCCATATTACTTTCATAGTCATCGAATTGTTGGGAAAAAAAGGTAGACTATAACCTACTTTGGGTTCATCCATGCTTAAGGCATGCAAAAGCGTAGCAAGATTGGGGTTCACAAGCTATCACTTTTTGTAAAGTCCATAACAAATATTCAGTTACTTTAGATGATAAGAAAATATGCCCTAAGGATCAAAAATCAATATTGGAAGAACCTATGCACATGCTAGAAGGACTAGATGATGATGAGGAAGCTTGATTATTGGAAGCCAATAAAGATTTATGGTCAGCTGGAGTGATGAATATTCTTGCATTATTAGCTCAGTATGCTCCAGTATTGGCCATGCTTCAATCGGAATTACTCCCATCTAACCTTATACTTGAGCTTAGCCTTCGAGTAGATGATTCGTTGGAATCTACTAGTGTACATGTTCAAGAAGATCAAATTGAGATGGTTGATCTAGGTACTTCCACAAAACCTCATATGGTCACAGTTTGTGCTAAGTTACCCTCCTTATTTCAGACTCAATTAATTTCCCTCTTGACCAAATTTAAAGATGTCTTTGCATAGGATTATTCTAACATGTAGGACTAGATCCCCATATTTGTCAGCATAAGATTCAATTGAAATTGGGTGCTTCATTTGTTATCCAGTAGCACTATCGCATGAATCCGAATTTAGCTAAACAAGTTAAGGAAGAATTATATGGATTGATACAAGTCATATTCATTTTCCCTTTTCAGTATCAAGAGTGTGTATCACCTATTGTTATAGTTCTTAAGAAAAATAAGCAGTTGTGGATCTATGTTGTATTAATTATAAATTCAATGCACCTATGGTCCTAGATCCTTTCACTTTAGCTTTTTTGGATACTATGTTGGATGAAGTAGCTAGAAGGGAGATATATTCTTTTTTGGATGCATTTAGTGGTTATAATCGAATTCAAATGGTTGAATCTAATGCTCCTAAAACTACTTTCATTATAGATTGGGGAGTTTCTTCTTATGCGGTGATGTGCTTTGGACTTTGGAATGCTCCCAACACTGTATGCATCAGATTTTTTATCCATATCTAACAAGCTTTATGAGAGTGCTTCTCAATGAATTTTCTATTTCGGGAAATCAAGTAGAGCATTTGCAACATTTATGTCTCTGTTTTTCTTGGTGTTGAATGGTGCACCTTTGCCTGAACCCTGATAAATCTATCTTTGGTGTCAAATGCAAGAACTTCCTAGGGCATTTCATTTCTAAGCATGGTATTGCAATAGACTTGGACAAGGCCAAGATCATACTAGAAGCTCCTCCACCAAAACCCTCCAAGGAAGTTCTATAGTTTTTAGGTCAAAATCTGTTGGCATTGCCATCATTTCTGCTATTTGGCCCATATTTCCATGCCCTTGAATAGCTTGGCTCATGTTAAGTTGATAGAATTCTGATGGAGTACTAAATGTGATCTTGCTTTCATACTACTCAAGCTTCTTCTTTATAAAGCACATGTACTCCAAGCACAGGATTGGAATCACCCTTTCCATGTCTTTGTGGATGCTTCAAACATTGTTATTGGATCTGTTTTGATGCAAAAGTAGCTTGTTCTTGGTTCCCTCCTATTTAAATATGCCAATTGATGAAACACTAATGTAGAACACAACTATTCAGTTATTGAAAGGGAGTGCCTAGGCCTTATTTACTCTATCAAAAAAAAATGGCATTACTTATGGGTCATTCTTTTAGTTTCCATGTGGACCATTCTGCCTTGCTTTATTTGGTGAAATAGCATAATTGAGTTGGGCATCTAGCACGATGGGTATTAGTGTTGCAAGAATTTGATTATGATGTTTTTCATCAACCCGGTTCTTCACATGTGAACATAAATTTTTTACCTCATTTAGATAATGGTGAACCTCCAGTCAGTATTGATGATTTATTCCTTGATGCATAGCATTTTCAAGTCATCGAGGTTGACAACTCTACACTTGGTGTTCCTATTTGGTATGAGCAAATGATGTCCTTTTTTGCTATTGGACTTGTTGGAAAAAAAGTAGGCCCATAGCTCATATCACAGGTCCATGGTTCCATAGGTCGAGCATATACAACACAGAATCTAGCAATCTTCAATATTGACAAAACATGAACATACCACACTTAATCATACAAATAATGAGACAAAGTTAGAGAAAGAATAGACGACATGTTTAAGGTGTTATGTAAGCCATCGCTTACTCATAGTATCATATATACCAATGTTCAATGTACAATGTGGGAGAAAAACTCTCAACCACTCTATGTGATAAGAAATAGATGGATGAGTGAATGTACAAATGTAACAAACATATTCAGATGTATGGACATGAATCTGAATATACATCAGATGTGTGACCTGATAGGTTGTAGAAGAGTGAATATGAGTGACCGAAAGAGGAAGGATCAGTGTGAAACTGATAATCAACAAACCCTCATCTAACCTTAGGCTATGGAAGACCCTAAGTCAGATACATGTGTGAAAAGATCACATACTTAAAAAGTAGCAAAGAATGCTAACAAGTTTGCTGCCAGCAATCCTCAAACTCATATGAAAATATCTTCTCAAACACCTCATCCAAATATGCATAAAGCATAACCGTACTGATTCTCTTGTACCTATGCCAAATAGGACTCCTCTTGATATGGATGCTACTGCCTCCATAAACTCCAAGTAGTACCTCTGTGCATAAAGAGAATATGTACCTGAATACTTAACATAAGATGTAAATCTTATGTTAAACACCATCCAATGTCTTTGAAGTAGCTCGAAATCTTCATGTAGAAGACAATCTTCAAATACACCATGTGGATGGCCGATCCTCACCATCAAGCTACTAATGACCAAGTCTTCTTTCCATGAACAAGAGATAACCTCCTCTTCATGAGCAAGAGTGTGAGCACACTCTTCATCTTCTCCAAGAAGAACTCCATAGCTGCTCCTCAACATGCTTCAATTTAGCACCATGGCTGCCCCATGTGCTAGAAAAAACACCACCTCTATTGAGGTCCAAGCTCAAAGCTTGTGTTGAAAACTAGGTGAAGGATATCTGACAATGAGCCCAATGTCTTCTTATATAGTATTTGATGATCCTTGAAAAGCACTTGAAAAGCACATGATAAAGCAAATAAATCTCTTACGATCCTACGATCCTTAATCTTATGCAGAAGAAAACAAATCCATCGCGATCGTTTTCTATTACGAAAAGCTCTCCATCTGCGCCGTTAATTTCCCCGTGAGCTTTTAATAAAGCAAAAGCTAAAAACCTTATATTTTCCACGCGCTCACCCTCGGGGATTTAAACCGGGTGGCTGGGATGGGAGGATGATGTCTTAACCATGCTGCCACGTTCTTTTGATTGTACACGAATGAGAACAAAGCTCTACAGATGCTAAAAATGTGTACTAAAAAGAGCTACTTATCTTGTAGACTCTAGACAAAGTAAACCAATGACCATGGGATTTTGAGACTTTGACCTTTGGGACATTGTTTTCCAACAATCCCCCCTACAATGTCACAATGGTACAAACTGGACTGGATCTGCAAACTTCATAATCTGCACACCTTTAGTTCAAAATTCTTCTTCAAAAATGAATTTGACTTTCCTTCAAAAAACCTGAACTTGCTGAATATGAACCATAATACCTGGCAAACTAGATATCCAATAGTGTACCTATCAAGCAATCACTGCTTGACAACAAATATAGCATGAACTGTCTCCGAACCTGCTATCTCCTCTTTTCAAAAACCTGAAAACATACACTAGGATCCATATACTTGCATTTACCTTACGAAAGCTTTCTCAACGTACTTCTACTATGTCATGTAAATACACTAATCAAGAACTGAATCCTGGAACCTGTGACTGAAAACTCAGAACTTAGTGTATTATAAACACTACTGGTTCATCTCTGACTGTACTCAAGTCAAGTCAACTCAAATCAACTGAAATCAACTGAAATATGAGTCTCATCAAAAAATCTATGATGTCATCATGTCATCATGTCTTCATCCTTTAAGTCCTTCATACCTCTTTCCTTCAGAACCTGGTATAAACATATATGTGTGCACTTCTAAAACATACCTCTCTGAAATATCAAGCTTCTCTTTAATAGAACTCTGGAACCTTCTCCTGAACAGGAACACCTAATAGGAACTTTCCCCAAACATTCTCCTTTTTCCTTCTTCTTACAAAGATGGAACATAAAGAGAAAATGACAAAGGAAATGTAGGAATACCTATAGGTATGAATCTGCATTTTTTTACATATGGTTGAAAATAAGTCTTCATGTTTCATCACCCCCCTAGATGACTTAACACTAGTATCCAAAATTCTTCAAATATATCAGACTTTATGAAATCTGGAACGTCTTCCTTCTTTCAATAAATCTGATCTTCAGTGATCAATACCTGTATCTGGAATAAAATTTCTGAAGAAGACTCAAGGACTTGTGCCAAAGAGACTATACCTCATTTGCAACACAAGTGCATATAGCGGGAAATTGACACACGCTTATATGTCAATCCGATCAAACGACCTAACCAAGTGTATGAAGACATGTGCACACATGATGGAAAATGAAGTGGTTCAGCTGATATGCATGAGAAAAGACTAATCCACCTCTCAAACTCACTGAAAGACTGAAAGTGTCTGCCGAGATATCTCTTAGAGCAGTTTTCACTAAATCAAGGATTTCTTCTAGCTCCAAACTCTGAATATAGTCAATAAGGTACTCCTTTCAAAGCTCTTGAAGAGATGCGTCTATTGAAAGTAGTTTCACTCGATTTTGACAACCGTGCTTCAAGTTATGACCAAAATAGTGAATGGTGGGAAGTACCCACACTCACGCCACAACTCCTACAAGCTCACACACACACTACAGTAGCTCAAAAACAGTGGGGAGGGGTAGACAACATTCCTACACACACATTCCAAGCATTACACACACATGCAAGATCAAAGAGAAGATGGAAATCTGCAATAAAGAGGCCAATTCGAAATTTTTGAGAGCTCCTTCTTCACAATGGCAAAAAGTATCTACAAAGAGTCACAAAGTGACTTATATACATGTGCCCTAAATTTGGTCCTTTCACACAAGAGATCGGCACTTTATTCCAAAAAAGTGAATTTCCTACTAATTTACAAGGGATATTTTACAACAAGTTGGGATTATGCAACTTAGAGGACTCCTCTAGTGCATTTACATGGTTTTGAGGGGATTCTCTAAGACCTTGAAGAAGAAAAATTATGCCCATTAATTTGAAAATTTTGGGGCTCTTCTCTTGTGCTTCTTTACTCTGCAACACTCTCCCCCTCTTTGTCTCTGTCGTCCCTTGACAGGCTTTACTTCTTGTCTTCAGCTTGTTTAAGAGGTCTGAATGCACGCACCCAGCGGTCGAAGCGGCAACAAGGACTGTCAAAGAATTTGTTATTTTATATGATGTAAGTCCTTTGATTCTGTTTTCCCCTTGATATCCCATACATCACAAATCTGGGTTGCTGCATTCAGTCGGGCTGCCACGCACGCCACCAGTGACTAGGAATGTGTTGTTCTTAGTCACCTCTTTCTAGCTTTTGGTCTTCTGATTTGTCCTGGTTGCACACATCTGACCCTCTTGTATTGTTCTGAGCCTGTTTACTTTGTTGACAACGCACGCTATCAGCGGAAGGATTACTACCTGCCAAATATTGTCTTGCACTTCTTCATGTATGGTTCTTGGCCCTGGTCCATCCTTCCCATGAAATGTCCTGGTTCTTATTGATCTTTAATTCCAATTCTCAGGACCTGGATGATTTGCATTGTTGCCTGATGCATGCCCCTACGGGGCTTTGGGCAGAGGGTGGTTCTTTTGTATTATGATCTTCGTTCTTTATCGAGCCGTTTTTGACTTTGATCTTCTTCTTCTTCTTTTCTTGCTTGATTCCCCTTCCACACGTCCATCCTCCTGAACTCTGTCGTCCCCGACAGGCTTTTTGTGGCGACGTGTATAGGTCTGTATGGCTGCTTGCTCTCGTTGGTTTAGCAAATTAGCGTGACATATCATAAATTCCTTCCACTGTGCTGACTTCACGCCATCCTCTAGTGCTTATCTATGATCCGCAAAAAAGCTTGTCTCATAAGCCACTAGATGTGCATTAAGGTTCGAAGTCATTTTAACAAAAATTTCTGAGTCTATTTCGAAGAAGCTGGTGAAAAATGCTTCTTCAAATGTCTGCATGTATGTTGACGGCAAAAACATAAGTCGAGAATAATACGCCATAAGTGTTAAGCGGCTCGAAATAGTAGATAGATAAAAAATGAGTGCTTCACAGCCTTGTGTAATGCCGATGAAATTCAAAAAAGTATATTTTGCATTTTGGAAGACTTTAATTACAGTAACTAGCATATTGAATATCTTATTGGGCATTTTAACTGCTAAGTCCGGGACTGTAGCGTATCTGGCAATCCAAAATTCCATGGTTTTTACCATATATTCTTCCGTTGGTAGGTAATCATGAGGCGGACTAGGTAACAATGGGTAATTCAGCCATTGATTATTGATGCTTCCCTGGTGCTGTCCTTCCCAAAATTGCAACCAGGAGCGTCTGCGGGGTACTGGGCAAAAAGATGGGTTTACCTGAAGCACATATGGTGATGCTTCCCACTGTACCTGCAGTGTAGGATTCTTTTCCAAAAGCTTCCTCCTCCAGATAGGATCAGCCCTCTCGAACTCCTCTTGAGTGTAATTGAAAGTATCCTTGTTGAACTGGAGGTTTCTGTCAGGTTCTTTATTTGTCGTCGTCTTTATATATTGTCGTGTTTGTTCCTTAAGTAGTCCATATGGTACACTAAATGGCTTCAAATTTTGGTCCAAGTTTTTGCTCTCTATTTTAGCTTCCTTCATGATTTGTAATATTTGATGTTCAAATTCAGCAGTAAGCTGGGACACCAGTAGTGCCCTTTCCGGTCGGCTCAGTTCTGCAATGTCCCGAGTATTATGTTCAATTTGTACCTCCTGTTCCTCCCTTATCGATGAATGATGTGAGGGGGGGGAGAGAGGACGTACCTCAGTCTCCTCAGTAGCCGCGGCGGATTGTGGAACTACTGGTGTCCCCTCAATTATTTGCTGTGCTAATTGCTCTTGAAGCTGTTTAATCAATTCATCTTTCTGCTTTATTTCTTCAGTAGCATGTGCAATAGTATCCTTGTGTTTGAGAAGTTCTTTAGCAATGATATCAAGATGATCTGTGTCTTCTTTACATTGCAGGAGATAACGATTCTCGGCTTTTTTCCATTTAGTTCTGAGAGCTGTAGTGTCATCCATGTACCTCTTTTCCCATTTGGCAATGGTGAGTTGCTCCTTCTTGAGCTGATCTTCATACTTAGCTATCTTTGCCTCCAATTCTTTGATATCTTTTTCTGGTCTTTCTTGAACTTCCATTGGCTGATCACTGAGAAGGGTTGTCATGAGCTCCTTGTTTCGGTTCCTTAGGTTTTCTGCTTCCTCCATGTATACCTTGATCTGTGATTCCAGTATTTTGCTCTTGGCGTTCATTCGTGCTTTCTCAGCCTCGTTAGCTTCATATCTCTTTGTGAATTTCTGAAGTTTTTTTTTCAATCTGGCATTCTCTGTCTCTAGAATTTTGTAATGCGTTTTGACTTCTTGAACTTCATTTTCTTTCCTTAAGATCTGTTCCTTTGCTGTCTTTAACTCAAGAGAAAGATTCTTACTAATTTGTTGAAGTTCATTCTTGTCTTGCATCACTTGATCATAATTTTCATCAGCCTCAAGCATTAATTGTTGTGTGTCCAGTGCAGTTCTGATCATGTCTTGTACGACAGGCTTGAGTTGAGTGATGTCGACATTCAACCATGTCCTTGGTATGCTCGGAGCTTCGTCGGTTTGCACATCATTTCCCTGCTCCACATGGATGGTTTCGTTGTGTGGTTGTCTAATTTGTAGGTGTACTTTTGGTTTGTTTTCTTCTTTATCCAAATCAATAGCTTTTGTGGCACTCCCTTGAAATGTGACATCCATGGGGGAGGGTTCTGCCATGACCCTTATTGGTGTGAAGGGTCCTTCTTATTTGACTGTCTCGTCTTGAGGTTCTTTCTTTGGCATCTTTATGGATATCTCACGCAGGGGTGTTGCCTCCTTGATATGAATAGTGGAAGTCTCATTAATTTTTATCACATGCGTACCTTATTTGTTGGCGACTATGCCTTTGATGTTGAGCTCTTGGTGGGTAGAGTTGTTATCCACTTTTATGTCCTCTTCTTCATTGTAATTTACTGCATTTAATTCCACCCATTGTCCATCATCCTTTAATTCACTTTGAATATCCACATTCAATAATGAAGTGTCGGGTTCTTCTTGTGCATCCGAGGATGAGCTTGAATTGTCCAACCCTAATTCTCTATAGCGATGGACTTTGGTGAGCTTCCTTTTGGCCTCTATCTCTTGTTGAGTTTGCTGATAATGATGCCCTTGTACAGGTAAATTGACTTGCCCTTCTGTATATTGGTGAGTTTCTTCCAGGGCCCTATTTAAGTCTTCCACTGTAATTGGCCTTTGCTCTTCAATTGTTGTCTTCGGAAGTACGTGTGTCCTTTTGGTGGCTGGAACTTCCTCTTCTACTTGCTTGACTTCCCTGAGTCTCTTCGTGCCTTTCATTCTGGGTTGAGAGCTAGTTTCTGCCTCTTCCACAATCTTGACTCCTCTTTTCTTTTTAGGAACAGTGGCGACTTTGGCATACTTCGCCATGGCAGTTGATGATGGCATTTCCTGCAGGTGCTCTCGGATACCTAAAGCGTGGTAAATAAATATTGTCAGAGCCACGCTACCATTGAGGAACTTCTTATTATTCCATTTCTTTTTTGCTTCTAATAACCTTTCTTGGATGTAAGGAGTCAGATTAATCTGATTGCCAATCTGCTTGATGGTGTGTGAGAGCAATTGAACAATAATCTTTTGAGGGGCCGTGTACCGATGCATATTCGGGAAGTAGAAGTGCTGGTGAATAAGCCTTACTTCCTCTTCTATGTCCACCCTGTTAATATCCGTGAATGTTCTGGTCTTTGTGCCGCGACTCTCTTCTTTGACCACTGTAGTTCCATCCTTTTCCCATCCAAAAGCTTCTTTAATCAAGTCATGCGTAAATTGGATGACGACCCATTCGCCTACTTTATCCATCACTTTAGCCTCTGGCACTAAGGGATCATGCAGAGCTGGCTGTAATATTCATGACCTGTGTGCATCTTTGGAATTCGGGCTTATAGATTGGTAATTCAAAATATTTATGAATTCCCGCTTTCTTCATGATGGTGATTGTAGATGGTAGTTCATGCAACACTTTGAAGTCCTGGGACATGATTGGAAATTGATGATTGGTATCCATGATTTTTATCGTTGCCAGGAAGAGATACTCCCCAGTCAGTTGGTCTTCCCGAAACAAGTGTCCTTTTGCTTTGGTGATACTCTGGAGTGGAAATTCCAATACTTCCTCTTGTACTGTTGCTTCAGAATCTTCGAAAACCATCTGCACGTGTAAGGAAAAGTGCATTAGCTTCAATGGAAGGTATAGCAGCTTGTATAGTGCATTTCAGTGAGTTTTTGTCGTTTCATTACTCTGTTTCCCATGTTTCCATAGGTGAGATCTCTTACCACATGTTTTTATTTCTTATCCTGAAAGAAAACAAGCATTAATATAGCCGAAGCATTTATTTATGTACATAGTATGTCCATTCCTAAGAGAGTTGAAGCTATGATCTAATCTCCATTGGAGAATGTGCATCATTAATTTTATCAGGTACATTATGTGCCGAATGCGTGGCCTTGTAATGTGGCCCTACTATGCATAGTTTAGGTGCATCTGATACTTCATGAGTGCAATTGGTGTATCCATTGTCTCGATGGTCCACTCCTTGCAGTCGCTTGGGTTTCCAAATCCATTTCGTGGGTGCTTGGGTAGGTCTTTTTCTTTCTTTGATTCCTCGGGCTTCATATGTTTTTTTTTGTTTCCTTCAGTGTCCTAGTGATAGAGGTGTTTCTCTTCCTGTTTCTAGGACGAATCTGTTTTGGCTTTGTCATTAGCCTATTCTGCTGTAATGCACCCTCCTGAGTGCTCATCTCTGGTTTGGATGCCTGTATTATCGTCTTGGGAATCCATATCTGTTGTCATGCTTTCTGAGCTTCAATCAAAGGCTTGGGGAGCCATACTTGCAAGAGTCCTTTTGGTTGGGACTTTAGTGAAAGTGACTTTTTGATTTCTATTTTCTCCTTTTAAGTTGATGCTGACGTCTTCTCTTTCTCCACCTGATCCTTGCGTACCCATTGGTATTTGGCCGTTCCTTGACGTAAGTATCTGAGTGTTGGATTCCATATTGGTGGTCCTTTGTCTGGGTGAGAAGTAGCTGAGAGTTGGTTTCCTTAGTGTATGGCTGCTCTTCAACTGAATGGAGTGATTTCCCTTCTTCTTTGGAGATTTGAGGGTTTGAACTTTCTACTTCTTCTAGCTTGGTTTTTGAGGTGGTGGGACTGGGATCATGTTTCAGTAGTTTTTCTTTGCATCTCCCTGAACTCTCGATGGCCTTTGGTTGGAGTAAGTGCTTCTCTTCTAATAGACTGAAAATTTCCTTGTGCCCTATCTTCGCGGAAATATAGCCTTAAGCTATGTTGATGCTTACTTCATTCTCAATGATCCAATCCTGTCCTAGGATCAAATCTTCTATTAAATCTTCATCTCTGCACACTAAAACTCTTTGTTCCATGGAAGAATTTCCTAGGTGGAGGGATATTATCGTTGTTCCAATGCATTCTAGGGTTTGACCTCCAATTCCTCTCAATTGGGCTTTTGTGGGACTCATAATCATTTGCAGATCTTTTATGACCGTATTACGTATGCAACTAAGCCCTGCCCCTGAGTCTATCAATGCATCTATCAATTTTTACTCTGTCTTGCCGATTCCTAGGTTTAAATAAGGTTGTGACGTATAGGAAGTTGTTGTGTCAGATTTATGGACTTGATAATTAGCCATAGGTACCGGCTCTTCTCCTTGGAGATACCGTTCATCTCTTTGCCTAATCCATTCTTTCCTTTTCTTAATGCATTCTAGGGCTTCTTCTTGGGCCTCCTCTCTAATCTGTTCTTCCTCTTTCTTCCTATTTTGAGCACCTACTAGACGTGCTAGCATTTGATCCGTCAATGGTTCCATGAACCGTTTAACTCTGCATCCACTTATGTAGTTAGGAAGAATGTCTCCATCTAGAGTGGCTAGATTAACTGCTCCACTAGCAGAGATCCTATTGATGATCAGAGGTCCATATCCACGTTTTTGTAACTTCTTGGCATGTTGCTTTAAGGTGTACACCAAGACTAAGTCTCCCTCTTTAAGTCCTTTGTCTTTTATATGTGCATCATAATATGCCTTTTGTCTTCTCTTGGCTGCATAGATTCCTGCCACTGCTTGTAACCTAGTTTCATGTAACTTCTTGATTTGGTCAAGTTGTTGGAATAACTCATGTCCGTTCCATTCATATTGTTGGGCTACTCTCAATGTTGGGATTAAAAAATCAATTGGCAAAATTGCATTCTGCCCGTACACTAAATTGAATGGGGTAGTTCCAATGGCAGTCTTGTATGCTACTCGGAAGGCCCAAATTGCATGATGCAATTGTTTGTCCCAATTAGACCTCCCATTATTGACAATCTTTTTCAATACTGTACATAATACCTTGTTGGAACTTTTCGCTTGACCATTGGCTTGGGGATGGTATGGGGCTGATTTTTTGTGAATCACTAAAAACTCATTCATTAGCGACTCTATTACTTCATTAAGGAAGTGCGTTCCTCGGTCACGCACAATCTCAATTGGTAATCCAAAACGGGTGAATATATGCTCAAATAGGAACTTGGCAGTGGTTTGAGCATCGTTCTTTCTCGTAGCTTTTGCTTCTACCCATTTGGTCAAGTAATCTGTGGCTACTATGATGTACTCAGCATGTGATCCTTTGGCTGGTGGGTTGATGGGTCCTATGAAGTCAATACCCCATTTGGAGAATGCTCTCGCACACGGTCTTAATGGCATGTCATCTCTCCTAATTGGGTATTTAGCCCTTTGGCACCTTTCACAGCTTCGGACATACGTCTCCGCATCCATGTGTAAAGTTGGCCACCACAAGCTGGTGAAGAGGATCATTTTGACGGTTCTCTCAGCTGAAAAATGACCTCCCACAGCACCTGCATGTGCCATCTCTAATATGGGTAGATATTCTCCTTCATGCACACATAATCATACTTTTCCTCTCCTAAACAATTGTCTTCCCATAAGTACATAATCCTTGCTCATTGCTTCTAGGGATCGTTTTCTTGTTAAGCTAATTCCTTCCTCATGCTCTCTAATCTTTAGGAATTTAACCAATGTTTTACTCCAATTGGGTGCTATGGTGGAGAAAGATATGGACATATGATCCTCTGGGATTGTCTCCTGGCATTCTGCACAATTACTTACATACTCATGGACATCCTTAGGTATGTCAAGCCAGTACACTCCTAATCTTTTTAATTCTCGGATGGTTCCTTGAATCCCTTGATGTGTTCTCCATTTGTTCATATGTGCTTGTTTGATTAGCTTCTTTTGTTCATCCTCCTCGACACATCTTAGCAAGACTCCATTGGGTTCCTTATAGTACACGCTCCCAGCAATAATGTGCAAATTTCTTGATTGGAGAATTTCTTTTTTGCTATCCTTATTGATTGAGTGTTGTGGGCCATGGGTGAGTATAGGAATTAGTTTCTCTGCCCACCTTGGACAAACTTCCAGATTAAACAAATAAGTGTCAGGTAGATCATTGGGTACTCCACTTGGCGGTTCTCCATGGGTTAACCTAGAAAGGTGGTCTGCTCTTACATGCGTATTTCCTTTTTTTACTACCACTTCAAAGTCGAACTCCATTAATAGTAAGAACCATCTTAATAATCTTCCCGTGTTGCAAGGTTTATTGACTAAGTACAATAAAGCCTGATGGTCTATGAAGAACTTGAATTTGTTGGCTAACATATAGTGTCTAAATTTCTTCACTGCGTAGACCATTCCTAATCCTTCTCGTTTGGTAGTGGTATAATTCCTTTCAGCTTGATTCATTTGTCTACTCGCATAGGCAATTGGATGATCTAGCTTTCCTTCATCAGTTGGTTGGGCTAAGATACATCCTATTGCATAATTAGAGGCATCCACATGAATATGAAAAGGCTTGTTCCAATTTGGCGTTTTCAGAATTGGGTTGTGCTAAGTCTCTTTTTTAACTCATTGAATGCTTTCTCGCACTCTTCAAGTGAATTGAGTTAAGATACCATACAAGGGTTTGGCGATTATGGCATACATGTGGATAAACCGATGGTAATATCCACAATGTCCCATAAATGTTCCTTCGCATTCTTAGGTCTTGGCAGTTCTAAGATGACCTTAATCTTGTCCTCATCCGTGGATATTCCATTTCTGGAGACTATGTGTCCTAGGATCTTTCCTTGTCTCACCATGAAGACACATTTTTCTGGGTTTAGGCAGACTCGATACTGGCGGCATTTATTAAATATTTTTCTCAACTCGGGAATATGATCTCGTCTTTGATTCGAGTATGTACATAGGTCATCTACATACACTTCCATGCTCTTTTTCAAGAATTCCTTGAAAACATGACACATCAATCATTGGAAAGTAGCAGATGCATTAGTGAGTCCAAAAGGCATCACCCTGAAAGCATAGACTCCCCATTCGGTCGCAAACGTGGTCTTATGTTGATCCTCAGTAGCAATAGCTACTTGGTTGTATCCGGAGAATCCATCTAAGAAGCTATAGACTTCCTTTCCTGCTACCCTTTCCAATAGATGGTCCGTGATGGGTAATGGGTAGTTATCATGTATGGTGGCTGCATTGAATTTTTTCAAGTTAATGCACACCCTTAATTTTCCATTTTTCTTAGGCACAACTACTAATGGTGATACCCACTCAGTGTGTTCTATCTCGTATATGAATCCTGCTACTAATAGTTTGTCTATTTCTTCCTTAATTTTAGCAGCGTAGACCTCGTTATATGTATATGGGCGTTGTTTTGATGGTTTTGCATCTGCCATCATTGGTATCCTATGAGACAAATCGAAGGTTCCACGCCCTTGAGATCCTTATATGTCCATGCAAAGACGTCTCGATATTCTTGGATCAGTTGTATGAGTTCCTCTTCTTCCTCTACTCATACATCTTTGCCTAGGTATGTGCATCGTTCTTCTCCGTCTTCCACTATTACTACAATCTTTTTTGTTTGTTCTTTGTTGTCATATGCTTCTCCGTCTCTGGCCTCTCGTTTGGGCATTTGAATGGCTACCCTTCTCTCTTCTACTTCATATCTTTTGAAATGTTCATGAACTTCAAAAAGATCTGGATCCAGTTCTGTCTTACTCATGTCTTCCGCTTGCTTTTGTACCATGGAGGAAGCTTTGATTGCTAAGATCTTTGTTGGTTCTTGTCCCTCTTTGCTTTGAATGGTGTCTAGGTAATTCTTTTCGGAGTCAAATTCTGGTTCCATTTCTATACTCTCGTATTCCTCTTTCCATTCTTTTTCCAATATTTCCCCTTCTTCTACTTCTTGAAGGACAACCATATAAATATTTACATCATAGCCTTCCTCATCTATGCACTCGTTCATTGTCAAGACTTCCTCATTCACGCACACATCTAAGGTGGCTAAGTTTTCCATCCATCCATGCGGTTCAAAGGTCTCATCCAGAAAGATTTGAGGCATGTACCTTGGGTCCTCTACTGGTCGGTAGTTAGGATGTCCTATAGGCCACATTTGTCCTTTACTGTCCTCTTTCTTGGCTTCTTTGCACATCCATAACTGAGCGTCCTCGTGCATCCATGATTGATCACTCGATCCAGCACTATGAATGGATAGGTCATCTTCCTCCTTGTGTATGGGATTCCATTATAGTGGAGCGACGTCTCTGTAGGAAAAGGTGTGCAAGTTTATCTTGGTTGTATTTTTTTGATGTTGTAGGTACAATGAATCTCTTCCCCAGTCTTGCACTACCCGCATTTGTCTCATAAAGGGTCGTCCTAATATCATCTCGTAATTATTAGCCTTTTCGAATTTACAAATGGCTAGTGTGTGCTCAAATTCAACTTCACAGGTCGTTAATTTGATTCTTTCCAGTATTCCTAGGGGTTTCTCCACATGACCATCTGCTAATTGGAGCTTCATGTGTGTGGGTCGTAAGGCACGTTTTCCCCATTTCTCCCAAATCTCCTTGGTAGCAATTCCTACCCCGGCTCCCGTATCTAGGATAGCCTTGGTCATGTACCCATTGTAAGTGACAGATAGACACGTATTACCTTCGTCTCCTTCACTAAACTCTCCCACTTTATCAACTGGGATTTGTATTTTAGAAGTGTTTTCTTTTCCCCTTCCTTCCTTTTCTTCCTTCTCTGGCTCTAATTCTAATTGACTCGCTAATTGTCTCCATAATTGTGGCTTAAGTTGAAGTAACTCTTCCACAGTCAATTTGCATTGTACTTTTGTTTTCTTTAGTTCCGTTAGATTGTGTGAACTTTTTTCTGAGTTTCCTTTTCCTTTTCCATGTACTGTGGGTGCTCGTATTATTATAGACTCCTTTTCGTATTCTCCCATGTAATTAGGTAAGGTTGAAACACTGGGGGTTTCCTCTCTATTTCTATCGATTCTTGATACTTCCTCATATACTTCCTCCAGGTTGGGATTTGGTTGATACACCTCCACATCTATTTCCTCAAAAGGAGGCTTCAATACCCCATTTTTCTTCCATTGTTCTTCTCGGAGTCTATTCCATAATTCCTTCGGCCATTCTGCCTCTAAATCTGGTATTATTGACACAGGTTCATCTTGAGTTTTCATTTGTTCACCTTTGTCATCCTTCCTTCTAAGTTCTTTACCTTTGGATTTGACACATTCTTCGTATTGATCATCTGCTATCCTTGTCTCTGGCAGAGCTGGGATAGCCTTTTATAGGGTTGCTTGTGCCACCTCTATAAGCTTTCTACATATCGCTAGTCTTTCTTTTTCTAATTCCCCTTGTGGGTAAATTTTTTCATGTTGCTCTACATTCGGACCCATCTTAATTCTAGCTTGGTAAGCTTTCAGCCACATGTCTAAGTCGTCTGGTTTTGGGTCAGCTAGAATTGATCCTGGTTTCTCTATCTCTTGGATAAGTGGTGGCACTGGAATCTCCTCCTGAATCCTTTGTTCTTTATGCTCATTCTTGTTTCGGATTTGTTTTTTATTTTTTTGACTCTCATTTTTCGCCCATTTATCCTTGAGTTTTTCTCTTCTTTCCTTCCATTTTTGTGCTTTTGTGTTCTGGGTACTCTCTCATGGGTCCTCAGAATCCTCAACTACCTGAACTTTAGGGCTTACTGTTTTATCACTCTCTTGTTCCTGTTCTGATTGTTTTCCTTTTTTTGCCTTATCTGAGCTCTCGTAATGGCTTTTAATGGCATTGTATACTCCTTATCACTTCGAGATCCCTCTATTACTTCAATTACATTGATTGGTGCAGTATCTTGGACTTTGGTTGGATTCTTAGGACAGTCCCTGAAAAGATGTTCCTTTCCGCAATCATTGCAATATCCTTCCCAAGTCCTAGGTGGTGGTGGATTGTAAGGTCAAGGGCACTCTCTAATGAAATGGTCTCCTCCACATCTATAACACGGTCCTCTTGGCACAGGTGGTTGTTGGAGCAAGTCTATGACAAGCCTAAGTATTGGCTTGAGTCCCACAAAGTCATAGAAGAAGCTTTAAAATGAAGACTATGTAAAGTTCACTTGTGAACTACCTCTTGTAACTTTTGAAGAGTTTACTTAATGTAAAAGTAAGAGAATCTTAAGTGGTTGAGTCCACTTGATCAAAAAGGGAAAGAGGAGCCACGAATTCGTGATTTGTGGTAGGTAGAGAATCAAATCAATCACTGATTGATTGGAGAGTGATTGAGGGAAGTTAGCCTCCCAAACTCAACTATAAATAGATGGCAGTTTTAGTCGTGGTTAGAGAGACCTATGTGAGGACCTCCAAGAGCTGAGCTTTATGCCATATCAAGGTGTGATTACAAGGCACACATATGTATCAGTAAGTCATTGTATTGTACAAGCAATATACTTTCATTTTCATGATTATTTGAGTTCATATGTCCATGTTCTTGTGAAGTGTAATACTCACTACCATTACTCTCAGTTTTCTCAGTCGGATTGTAGAGATTGTTTCTCTGAGCTTGGTGCATCATTTTCAGTGATTTAACTTGGTAAAAATAGCTCTATGAGTCTAATATATGCTCACAAAGTTTCATTTCATTTGGATGTTGCAATCTTCAGTTATGTTCAGTTGAAGTCAACAGTGTCTATTCATCTTCACTTCTCTGTCAGGTACCCAACTTTTTCACTCACCTTGTCAGGGTCATTTCTCAGTGGTTACTTATCCAAATTCAATGATTTAAAGCTTGTTAGATTCAGATTACTATCTAGTATAACCATACAAATTTTCATAATCATTGGATTCCTAAATTTTTGAGTTATGTTTATTTTTCTGCTCACTAGTCTCAAACTATAGCAACCCGTGAAAATCGGGATGATGTCATCACTTGTTAAAACTCATTCTCAGTGTATGGTTCATTATTTTTTATGAGATTACTCTTGAAAGTTATCTCTTTAAGTAATCTAGGCTTCCCTAAGAGGAATTAAGTTAATTGCTGCTGTGCTCAGAGAATTATGCAAAACACTGGACAGGTGTATGAACCAAGAATAGCAAGTTCTTCACCTTTGAGCTAACTCCAACTTATCTGTTTTGATCTATCTTTTTGTGAGTGATCTTCCAAGGTACATAGGGTGTCTAATACATCCATTGGCAAGCTAAAAGGGCCCACCATATACTCCTGGAGTTCATTTGGCTGGTGTAGATCAAGGATTTTGCAACACCTCTTCATCTTCAAGCACATACCTATCCATCTCTTCACAGTGGTCTAATGGTTGGTCTCATGGGTGGTTGTGCTTTAGGAGCGGTATACATTAGAGTTGCGACCTCTGTTCCATAGCTTTGGTCATAGTTTTCATATCCATAATAGGCCAAATCATAGGTTGGTTCGTAATCTAACATGTTGGCTTCATATGGGTAGTAATCTCCTGGTTGCAGCTCATATCTAGGGTTAGCTGATTCCATATTGATTGTCAATGATGCTGGCACTATGGCTCTTTCCAATTTTTCTTCTGGTTGGGCATACTTCACAGGTACTACCTGTTGAGGTTGTGACAGTTGGGGTCTTAACACTGGTTGTGGTGGTGGATACTGTGCCTGTTCATATGGTCTTGGTGCTCTTGCTGGTGTTGGATAGGGATTGTATCTGGGCATCTCTCTGCCTTGCTCTCTAGGTGGATATCCATATGGTCGGTACTCTGGTGGTTGGAAAGGTCATGCCTGCCTATTGAATGGACAATTTTCAGTGGTGTGATTAGCATATTTTTGTTCTATGTGGCAATACAAAGCGGTTCCTTGTTGGTGTTGTCTGTTGTATGGGTATGTTTGATGTGCACCAGTCCCTCCTCGCACACACATGTGTGTGGGGTGATCTCCTCCACATAGACTACATCTTCGTAGCTGTTGATATATTTAGGTAGTGATGTGTGTGAACACTCTAGGACCGCCGGGGCACTTTTTTCCCTCTTTAGGAGGTTTTTTTCCCCCGGCTTGTATATACGCCTATTGCCCTAATGGGCTACTTATCTTTGTACATTCTCTAGTAATACATTCAGTATTGTGTGTTTGTGCTCCAAGCTTCTTCTTCTTCCTTGTGTTGTTCGCGTGCTTCCACAGACGTCTATCTCCAACAATTGGTATCAGAGCAGGTCGTCGCTTCTTCTAGGGCGCCGTCGACACTCCTCCGTTTGCAGTCTCAGATTCGCACGAAATTTGGTGAGCATACTCAGGGTGTTTCCGAGATCAAAATATCTTCGCTTTGCGGTGCCGAAATCACGATCCGAGCTCGTTTCAGCCTTCGAACGCACTATCGCAGCGCTTGTGCAGGCTATTTCGTCCTTTTGTGCCAAAGGTATATACCAGTTTCTGTTCGCCAGTTTAAGCGTCTCGAAGTCTGCTACAGGTCTAGCAGAACTCGTCTAGGCAGTTCCGTTCAACTTTTTGAGATACAATCAATTTTCTGCATCAAGGTATTTTAGTCACCGGCCATGGCTGAAAGCAGTGATGTATTCCGTATATTGGCTGTTGAGGATAAGTTGGATGGTACCAACTACCCATTATGGGCTTATATGATGCGACATGTACTGGTTGCAAAAGGACTGTGGAACATTGTGCAGGGTGTTAAAAGACGTCCTGTTACACCTGCGATTACAGGTACTACAAATACAGGTGCTGGAGGTACTAGAGCTGATGAAGATGGTGTCGAAGATGATATTCTGCAGATTCCTGTTCGTGCTGCTGTTTCTATTGCACCTACTGCAGAGCAGATTCGTTGGGATGGCAGAGATGCCCAGGCACATGCATTGATAGCCTTGTCTGTCAAACGTGCCATTATTCCTCACATTCGCTCTTGCAGAACAGCAAAGGATGCTTGGGATACACTTACCACTTTGTACCAGGCTAGGAATGAGGCTCGTGTTGCTTACCTCCAAAAACAGTTGGAGAGTGAGCACATGAATGAAGGTGATTCTATGGACAGTTTTCTTACAAAGATCAAAGACCTGAAGGAACAATTGATTTCTGCTGATGAGGTTATACCAGATAGCTCACTTGTGCAGACCGTTCTGAATGGTCTTCCTGATTCATATCAGAGTTTTCCCTCTACTCTTCGGTTGATGATGAAAGGCAATCCGAATGCCTTGTCATTTGAGGAATTAGTCTCTGTTCTGTTGCAGGAAGATCAGTCCAGGCAGAACAGGTCCATTATGCGTGTTGCAGATTAAGCTTTCCTGGCTAGTCAGAAGGGCAAAGGAAAATGGAGCTCTTCTACTAGTAAGCAAAAATCTGCAAATGCTGCACAATCGAAGAACCAGGATAAAGATGAAAAGAAATCAGAAAAATTGTTATGCAAGTACTGTAAAGGAAATGATCATATTATAAAGAACTGTCCAAAACTGGCTGCTAAAGAGGCAAAGAAGAAAGAGGCTGGAATGGTTGTTGCAGAGGCCTCTACACCAAAAACAGAGTCTGCAAATCTTGTGCAGGAAGAAGAATGGGCGTTTACTACTGTCTGTAGTTTTGACCCATCTTCTCATGATCAGTGCATGTCTGCAGTAGACTCAGATGTTTGGTACTTTGACAGTGGGGCGACCAAACATATTACCTCGCAGCGCAGTTTCTTCTCTTCACTCGAGCCTACCCCTACAGGGAATACTGTCACATGCGCCAATAACTCCTCTTATCCTGTTATGGGAGTTGGTAAGATCATTCTGACTACTGCTGATGGTAGTTCTTTCACTTTGTCAGATGCTTTATTTGTGCCAGGGATCAAAAAGAACATGTTATCAGTTTCTGCATTAGCCAAGATTGGCTTGGTTGTGAAATTCGTTGATGACAGGTGTACAGTCCATGATCTCTCAAATGGTGATGTGATTATTGCTTCTGGCATCTTATGTCGTGGGTTGTATAAGCTCATAGACTATGAAAGATCTATGAATGATTCGGCATGTGCAGTTCATGATTCTCAGGCTATGTCAGATGCAAAGCTTTGGCATGCACGCTTTGGTCATCTGAATTTTGCTAGTTTGTTACGCCTGCAGAAATCTGAAATGGTGTCCTCTTTGCCCAAACTTGAGGCACCTGGAAAACATGTTTGTGAAGGCTGTATTTTGGGCAAAATGCAGTGTTCTTCCTTTCCAAAAGATGGTTCAGTTCGGGCTACGCAGAAATTGTAGCTTGTACATAGTGATGTCTGTGGTCCTATGCAGACACCCTTTTTTGGAATTTACTTCGTGACTTTCATTGATGATTTTTCCAGGCATGCATGGGTATATCCACTCAAAGCAAAGTCCGAAGTGTTCATGTGCTTCAAACAGTTTTTGGTTTTGGCTGAAAATCTGTCAGCATGTAAAATGGGCACCCTCCATTCTGATCGAGGGGGGGAATATATGTCTTCAGATTTTAATGCATTTCTGGCTGAACGTGGGATAAAACACCACTGTACAGTACCGTATACACCTCAACAGAATGGAGTTGCTGAACGAAAGAACAGGTCACTCATGGAGATGGCGAGGTGCATGGTCAAAAGTCAGGCTTTACCACATAGTTTCTGGCTTGAGGCTGTCATGTGTGCAGCATATGTACTGAACAGGTGTCCCACTAAAGCGTTGCAGTCTATCACTCCATATGAGGCTTGGCATGACCACAAGCAATTTGTTGCTCATCTGCGTGTTTTTGGTTGTTTGGCATATGCATTAGTGCCTGAACAACATCGCAGAAATTTGGATGATAAGGCAGTAAAATGTATTTTTGTTGGGTACAGTTCTGAAAGTAAAGGCTATCGTTTGTATCATCCACAGACTAAACGCATTCTGGTTAGCCGTGATGTTGTCTTTGTGGAAGATGCTATTCAGCCATTGCTTTCATGTACTAAGGAGACATCTGTTAGCTCCAAAGACATGTATGATACTTTGATGCCTCTTTTTACAGGTGGACAGGCTAGTGCTGGTCCTAATGAGGCAACTTCTCAGCCTTTGCAGGTTTCATATGATGATGCAGATCATTCCATTTCTGATGCAAATTTACATGATGCACTTGCTGATGAGAGAGCTGATATTGAGCAGGCAAAAACTATGCCAAAATGGCTGGTGCAGACTTTGCGTGACAGCAAATTAGATGCACCTTTGTCATATCGTACTCGTTCAGGCTCTCATAGTGCCTCCTTTGCATCAGATTGCTATGCTATGGCTGCATCTAGTCTCTGTGATGAGAATGAGCCTGTTTCTTTTGATGAAGCACAGAATTCAGAAAATTGGATGGCTGCTATGCAATCTGAATATGATGCTATAATGAAGAATGGTACATGGTCCTTATGTGACTTGCCTCCTGGCAAGAAGGCCATTGGCACTAAGTGGGTATACAAGCTCAAGCGTAAACCTGATGGTACCGTTGACAGGTATAAGGCTAGGCTTGTTGCAAAGGGTTATGCGCAGGAAAGAGGCATTGATTTTGATGAGACCTTTGCACCTACATGCCGTATGACTACTATTCGGAGCATTTGTGCACTTGCAGCCCATCATGGTTGGAATGTACATCAGTTGGACATTAAAACAGCATTTCTGAATGGTGACTTGCATGAAGAAGTGTATGTTTTTCAGCCCCGTGGCTTTGTGCAGAAAGGGCATGAAAACCAGGTTTGCAGGTTAAAGAAGGCATTATATGGTTTAAAGCAAGCACCACGTGCTTGGTATGAGAAGATACATGCCTATCTGATTGCACATGGTTTTGAGAACAGTCCAACTGAAAGCACCTTATATGTTAAACGTGCTAATGATGTGCTTCTGATCATTGTTGTCTATGTTGATGACATGCTGCTCACTGGTCCTATTGAGACACATATTGCTGATTTTAAGGCTGATTTGCATGCCTCATTTGAGATGTCTGATTTGGGGCATTTGCATCACTATTTGGGCATTCAGTTTATGCACGTTGATGGTGGAATGGCTTTGTGTCAAACGAAATATATTGACACATTATTGCAGCGTTTTGGCCTTGAAGACTGTAAGCCTATTGCCACTCCTATGGAGACAGGTTTACGATTGAGTCTTCATGATGTTGGAGATGCATTTGATGCTTTTCTCTATCCGCAGGCTGTTGGATGCTTGATTTACTTATGCATTACTCGGCCAGATATTCAGTTTGCTATCTCACAGATGAGCAGGTTTATGCATTGCCCAGGAGTCACGCATTGGAAAGCGGTTAAGCGCATCTTTCGCTACTTGAGTGGTACTCGGCTACTTGGGTTGTTTTATCCCAAGGGGGGATCACTACCGCCAGATTTGCATGCTTTTTCTGACTCAGATTGGGCTGGTTGCTATGACACTCGTGTGTCCACCAGTGGTTTTTGCTTCATGCTTGGTAGCTCATGTATATCTTGGTTGAGCAAGAAGCAGCCTACTGTGGCCACTTCCAGTTGTGAGGCTGAGTATAGGGCAGCTTTCACAGCGATTGTTGAGTGTGTGTGGCTCAGACGCCTTATGGCTGATTTGGGTGTTGGCCAGTCTTCTGCAACCACCATCTTCACTGACAGTCAGAGCGCATTGGCAGTTGCGAGGAACCCTGTGTTCCATGCTCGCACTAAGCACATTGAGGTGCATTATCACTATGTCAGGGAGAGGTTCTCTGCTGGGGAGATCAGCTTGGCATATGTGCCCACGCAGGAGAACATTGCAGACCTTTTCACGAAGGCTCTGCCTAGAAAGAAGTTTGAAGCTTTTCGCAAAGCTTTGGGCTTACTTCCTTTTGTGGAGTGATTTCCACATAGCTTGGCACTTCCTTATACATGAGTGCCAGCTCCTTGTTCACCGCATCACTCCCCGGGGGGATTTGTTGATATATTTAGGTAGTGATGTGTGTGAACACTCTAGGACCGCTGGGGCACTTTTTTCCCTCTTTAGGAGGTTTTTTTCCCCCGGCTTGTATATACGCTTATTGCCCTAATGGGCTACTTATCTTTGTACATTCTCTAGTAATACATTCAGTATTGTGTGTTTGTGCTCCAAGCTTCTTCTTCTTCCTTGTGCTGTTCGCGTGCTTCCACAGACGTCTATCTCCAACAGTAGCATAGGCACTCTTTGGGCGGGATGTTGGTAAGTTCTTTGTCCCTGGACTCCTAGTTTCTTTGCTAATAGCTCTGCTAATTCTTCCATATTAATGGAGTTGGAAGTAATGGTACTTCGCGAGTCTTCTGATTTAGTGGGGTTGGGTGTGCTCTTGAGGTCCTCAGCTAGGTTATCTTCCAGATCAATGCATTCCTGAAGACATTCACTCAGGGTTTGTAACCTCTTCACATAAACGAAGGTTCTTAGGGTTCCATTCGTGAGTCCATCCAAAAATAAAGAAATCATTTTTTGATGAGTGGGTCTCTCAGCCACTGGGCATCTATCCACATACTGATTGAATCTTCGGGCAGCTATTTTCACTGTTTCATTAGGGTTCTATTTAAAACTGTGGATTAAAGACGCAGAATTGTGTTTAATCCCTCTCTTCGTGAATTCCCCAATGAATTCTTGAAAGAATTGCTCCATGTTTCCAAATTGATTAGGGTCTAATGGTTGGAACCAAGTTAGAGCCGTTCTTGTGAGGGTGAGTCCAAAAGACTCATACTGCACAAAGAAGTCGTCTAGTTGTTCTGCCCTTAGAACTTGTTTAAATTCAGCAATGTGATCGTAGGGTTCTCCCAATCCATCATAATGATTTCTTACACACTTGGCCACTTGGATAGGTCTCAGTCTTCTCATTGGTTCTGGTGGTCTAGGCATTACAGGGAAGACAGGAACTGCTGGTCTAACTGGGGGTATTCCCGGTTGTCCTCCTACTGGTGGTCGTGGTCTTACTGGTGGTCGGTATTGATTACCTACCCCTGGGTGGGCCTGATTGTGTGTTTGCACACCTGGAGTCGCAAATTGTACATGGGTACAGTTTGGCACACTTTGTTGGCTGGTTTGTCTTGACGTGGTGTGTTCTGTCTCTTGTTGATTTCCAAAGGGGTTCTGTGAAGTAGTTGCCTGATCTCTCTGAGGGAATACAGGCACACCCATGTATTTCAGTCGAGCCCTGTCCAAGGCACTAACCAACCATTATCTTCTCTGATTTTTGTCTAGGTATGTGATTCTGTTTTCATCTTCTGGATCCTTCAGCTCATAAAATGTCATAGGGCTTTCTTCTCTCCCGGGAGTCGGTAAGTCTGTTTGAAGCAATAAGTCTGATCCATGGATCATATAGACTTCCAATAGGTAGTCATCTTGAGGTATCAAGTCTCCTCTCAAGACTCGTGTTACTTGGGATCTACCTCTAGGAGTCGTCACTAGCTCCTCAAGGTTTGGTCTTCCTGAGTTTTTTGGTTCCACTAAATCTCCCCTTTCATTGATCAACTCAAGAAATTCAGTCACTACGTAGATGTGACCCATTTTGTCTATGTATGCTCCTCCCTCATACTTGACAGCAAGTCTAGGCACAATCGTGGCGTCCATGGAGGTTACCATCCTAGCCACTGATCTGTTTAAGCCATCCAGATAGATGGGAATCTCCTGGGCATTAGTAGATACATACTGTAAGGAAGTACGGTAATCTCCTTCTACAACGGTCATGAAATTTCTACTTGGAGCGGGACCCTGCATGTCTTTTGAATCCATGGGTATCTCCTCTTCTGATTCACTGGAGGTATCTGAATAGACAGAGTGATGACTAACCTGGGCAGCACTTCCACAGAAGATATGACACTTCTTTGGCTACTTAGCACTCTCCCTGACCTCAAGTTCATTCACCCTCCTGAAGCTCTCTAGGTCTCTAAAACTCTCCTTGAGTGGCTCTTCAAGTGCCTCAAGTTTGTCCTGCAAAATGCTACAAAATTCTGGACGATACCACTTCTAGGCGATACTACACCAGGCGATACTGCTCTGGGTGATACCAAGCTGGCCACGATACGATACCTGAAACCTACGCGATACGATACTTGTCGTGTAGATGATACGATACTGCTGCTGATCACGATGCGATACTTGATGCTTGGCCGATACGATACTTGATGCACCCGACGATATGATACTGAACTAATTCAACAATACGATACCAGAGTTTCCTACGATACGATACCAAGATCTGGGACGATACGATACCTAATAGTCAGGCGATACGATACTGTTGGGTGATCACGATACGATACTGGTATGGTATCACGATACTAAACTAGGACCTCGCACGATACGATACTTCAGGGGTTGGCGATACGATACCTTAGGATCGAGGCGATACGATATCAACGGTCCTTACGATACGATACTAAAAATCTAGGCGATACGATACTAAGGTGGGGTGCGATACGATACCCATGCAAGTGGCGATACGATACCACCAACTTGCACGATACGACACTGGAATGGTATCGCGATACTAAACTGGGAAGAGGGCGATACGATACCAAAAGTGGACCTATACCACTTTGGCAAAGAAAGATCGCGATACTAACCCGGCAATACGATACCACGAGTGGTATCGCGATATCAAGGCTGGTGTCCGGCAATACGATATTTCGCCGAGTATCGCAATACTAGGGAATTTTTGGTATCGCGATACCAAAAACTCAACCGATCTCGATACTCAAGCCAAAATACCTCCAAATGCAAAAATTTTTACACCCCCTTGCTTCTCTCTCAACCCTTCTCACTCCTAGCCTACTGTCTCTTTCAAGAAAGGTCAAAAAACAAACTGCTTCCCCCGCAATACTGAATGCACACTTAATCACGTGTTTGTGCACTTTTAGTGTGTTTTTGACAAGGAATTCTTGTTGACTATTACCTTTGTGGTGTCCTGATTGCAGCTTGAGCTCAATGCCTAGCCTTGTTAGCCTGTAGCGCGCGATACCACACTCACGATACCGATCGCTGCTCGCACACGATACCAAGATGCAGGAAAGTGTCAAATGAGTCAAATTTTTTGGTTTTTATACCTTTTTGTGATAGAAATTGAACTTCACTAATTTTGGCAAATTTTTGGGCTTTTTCTTGGTCTTGACCTACTCCTACTTCACTCCTCTCCTTCTCCCCTCTCCTTCTAACCTAACCCTAACTCCTCTTACTCTCCCTTCCTACTAACCCTAAACCTAAAAACTCCTTACACACACCTCCGGGATGTGAAGTAACAAGTGCGAAGGTGATTGACTACTTGCCACGGAACGAGTTCACTTCTACAAGTACGATTTCATCACACTCGATCTATAACCATCACGAAGGCACCTTGGCTGAGTGTTCCCCAGCAATGGTGCCAAAAATGTGTGTAACCAAGTCAAGAAGACTCAAGGACTTGTGCCAAAGAGACTATACCTCATTTGCAACACAAGTGCATATAGCGGGAAATTGACACACGCTTATATGTCAATCCGATCAAACGACCTAACCAAGTGTATGAAGACATGTGCACACATGATGGAAAATGAAGTGGTTCAGCTGATATGCATGAGGAAAGACTAATCCACCTCTCAAACTCACTGAAAGACTGAAAGTGTCTGCCGAGATACCTCTTAGAGTAGTTTTTAGTAAATCAAGGCTTTCTCCCAGCTCCAAACTCTGAATATAGTCAATAGGTAGTCATTTCAAAGCTCTCGAAGAGACGCATCTATTGAAAGTGGTCTCACTCGATTCTCACAACCCTGCTTCAAGTTATGATGAAAATAGTGAATGGCAGGAAGTACCCACACTCACGCCACAACTCCTACAAGCTCACACACACACTACAGTAGCTCAAAAACAGTGGGGAGGGGTAGACAACAGTCCTACACACACATTCCAAGCATTACACACACATGCAAGATCAAAGAGGAGATGGAAATCTGCAAGAAAGAGGCCAATTCGAAATTTTTGAGAGCTCCTTCTTCACAATGGCAAAAAGTCTCTACAAAGAGTCACAAAGTGACTTATATACATGTGCCCTAAGTTTGGTCCTTTCACACAAGAGACCGGCACTTTATTCCAAAAAAGTGAATTTCCTACTAATTTACAAGGGATATTTTACAACAAGTTGGGATTATGCAACTTAGAGGACTCCTCTAGTGCATTTACATGGTTTTGAGGGAATTCTCTAAAACCTCAAAGAAGAAAAATTATGCCCATTAATTTGAAAATTTTGGGGCTCTTCTCTTGTGCTTCTTTACTCTGCAACACCTTTGTATTAGCATTGTGCACATGCCAATAGCTTTCCCTATCATTCCTCAACTTTCCAAATTATATAATAAGGTTACCTGATTTGTCATAAAAACCTTGCTGAAAGCATTTTAGGATTCATAACCTTCTGTAACATAACAAGTATCTTCTTCTATCTCTATGCAACACAAATCTGATAGAATCAGAATCTTTGACTTACTTCTTCCAATGTTAAGAATTTTCACAAACAAAGGATAGACAACTAACTCATAAATACTCAAGATCTTCAAGATCTTCAAGATCATTCAAGATCATCCAAGATCAATGATCTTTCGTGTATAGAATCTGCTCTCATCAAACCTTCATGATTGAATGTTTGATTTGCTACCTGAATGTCTCCAAGTGTCCATGCTTCTTACAAAGTTGTAAAACTTTTCTGTAAACAAATCCTTCCCAAGAGTCTGTAACTCCTACTTGAAATATAAGTGGACAAACTTCTCACCTTGAGAACTCCAAAAGCTGCAAGCTGATACTTCATCTTTTCATATTCTACCCGGGTGAAATGTGATAGTACCTGCTTGACTTTCTTTTGGCTAACTCCACTTCTCAATCAAGTGATAGGATCTGATGGAACACCTTTTTTAATACAAACATGTATCCAAAAGTCTAGACAATCATAGAAAGTAGATTCTCCATTGACTTGTACAACAACAAAATTGAAATTTCAAAAGTTTCTAGAATATGAGGTAACCTTTTCCAAACATAAAACCTCAACCTAAGTCTTCAAAATCTGCTTCAAAACTCTTTTACCTCAAGAGTTAGATAAACAAGAAATATACTTCTCTGCAACTTGTCATATACCAAGTAGCTCTGTATTGACACACCAAGAATTCTTTGAGCGAACATATAAGCTGCCTGCGTTCTCTTCATCTTGAAGTAGCAAAAACTCTTGACCTCTTCAAATCAACTTTTCTCTTCCTCTAGTGTTAAGAGTAAGAGACAAAACAATCATGGTATACAAATGGAAGTGAATATAGAATCATGTTTTATCATCTCCTCATATCTCTGAATCAAAATTCTGCTTCAAATGTCTGAAACGACTAAATTCACCAATCTTTTGTCTGAATGATGAATTACCCTTCTAGAGTTACCTCTCTAGATCACATTTGTACCTTGATATCCAACCAACTTACAACATAAAATTGGTTGAAAACAAAAAACTCATCCCATCTCCAAATTTGTCTTCTTAGATAAGCTTTTCTTGTCATAAAAGAGATCTCTCAAAACTCTCTAGAAAAACCTCTACATACCTGTTTTGATGTAGCCTATAACTTTCAAATAATGAAAGTGTACAAAAGCATTCCTTGAATCCTTTAAATCTCTTCATAATTGCTCTTCTAAGACATGACCTGCAAATGATAATCTGATAGTAGAAACTCATACCTTTGATTTGATGTTGATCTGATTCCTTAAATTCTCTCTAAACCATTGTTCTTCCTTGAATTTGAAGTAGTCTTCTCGTCATCAAGTCTTGGTCTTCAAACAATACTTTTGTAAAGTATTTGCATACTCTTCGAAAAATATTCAGCTGCTAACAGATCATCAACTTCATACTCCACACTGATGAATACACATGTGACTGAACTGTCTAATTCTCAAATCTCTACTCATCTAGATCAAGTGTGTATGTCAAATGTCAAATGTTAGAAGATGGCCTTAAATCATATGTTGTAAATCTGGAATTCTGGAAAACCTGGGAATCTGAATGAGCCTTAATGCATTGAAACCAAAGTCCTAAAGCTTTGAAACCAAAACCTTAGTGCTCTGATACCAAATGTTGGAAAAGAGGTAGGCCCATAGCTCATATCACAGGTCCATGGTTCCATAGGTCCAGCCTATACAACACAGAATCTAGCAATCTTCAATATTGACAAAACATGAACATACCACACTTAATCATACAAATGATGAGACAAAGATAGAGAAAGAATAGACGACATGTGTAAGGTGTTACGTAAGCCATCGCTTACTCATAGTATCATATATACCAATGTTCAATGTACAATGTGGGAGCAAAACTCTCAACCACTCTATGTGATGAGAAATAGATGGATGAGTGAATGTACAAATGTAACAAACATATTCAGATGTATGGACATCAATCTGAATAAACATGAGATGTGTGACCTGATAGGTATTAGAAGAGTGAATATGAGTGACCAAAAGAGGAACGATGAGTGTGAAACTGATAATCAACAAACCCTCATCTAACCTTAGGCTATGGAAGACCCTATGTCAGATACATGTGTGAAAAGATCACATACTTCAAAAGTAGCAAAGAATGCTAACAAGTTTGCTGCCGGAAATCCTCAAACTCATATGAAAATATCTTCTCAAACACCTCATCCAAATATGCATAAAGCATAACCGTACTGATTCTCTTGTACCTATGCCAAATAGGACTCCTCCTGATATGGATGCTACTGCCTCCATAAACTCCAAGTAGTACCTGTGTGCATAAAGAGAATATGTACCTGAATACTTAACATAAGATGTAAATCTTATGTTAAACACCATCCAATGTCTTTGAAGTAGCTCGAAATCTTCATGTAGAAGACAATCTTCAAATACACCATGTAGATGGCCGATCCTCACCATCAAGCTGCTAATGACCAAGTCTTCTTTCCATGAACAAGAGATAACCTCCTCTTCATGAGCAAGAGTGTGAGCACACTCTTCATCTTCTCCAAGAAGAACTCCAAGAAGAACTCCAAGAAGAACTCCATAGCTGCTCCTCAACATGCTTCAACTTAGCACCATGGTTGCCCCATGTGCTAGAAGAAACACCACTTTATTGAGGTCCAAGCTCAAGGCTTGTGTTGAAAACTAGGTGAAGGATATCTGACAATGAGCCCAATGGCTTCTTATATAGTATTTCATGATCCTTGGAAAGCACATGATAAAGCAAATAAATCTCTTACGATCCTACGATGGTTAATCTTATGGGGAAGAAAACAAATCCATCACAATCGTTTTCTATTACGAAAAGCTGTCCATCTGCGCCGTTAATTTCCCCCTGAGCTTTTTATAAAGCAAAAGCTAGAAGACTTTTATTTGCCATGTGTTGCCGGCATCGGGGATTGAACCCGGGTGGCTAGGATGGGAGTTGTATGCCATAATCATGTTGCCACGTTCTTTTGATTGTACATGGACTCGAACAAAGCTCTACAAATTCTTAAAAACGTGTACTAAAAAGAGCTACTTATCTTGTAGACTCTAGACAAAATAAACCAATGACCATGGGATCTTGAGACTTTGACCTTTGGGACATTGTTTTCCAACAATCCCCCCTACAATGTCACAATGGTACAAACTGGACTAGATCTGCAAACTTCATAATCTGCAAACCTTTACTTCAAAAGTCTTCTTCAAAAATGAATTTGACTTTCCTTCAAAAAACCTGAACTTGCTGAATATGAACCATAATACCTGGCAAACTAGATATCCAATAGTGTACCTATAAAGCAATCACTGCTTGACAACAAATATAGCATGAACTGTCTCCGAGCCTGCTATCTCCTGTTTTCAAAAACCTGAAAACATACACTAGGATCCATATACTTGCATTTACCTTACGAAAGCTTTCTCGACGTACTTCTACTATGTCATGTAAATACACTAATCAAGAATTGAATCCTGGAACCTATGACTAAAAACTCACAACTTAGTGTATTATGAACACTGCTGGTTCATCTCTGACTGTACTCAAGTCAAGTCAACTCAACTCAAGTGAAATCAACTGAAATCAATTGAAATATGAGTCTCATCAAATAATCTATGATGTCATCATGTCTTCATCCTTTAAATCCTTTGTTGGGACTTCACTCACTAATTAGACATGAATTTATGAAGAGATATGAAGGAAGGAGAAAGACAAAGATAGTTGAAGGCAAAGCACTCAGAAAACTAAGCTTAAGTGAAGGGATAAATTCACTATTGTACATTAGTGCAAAATTAAAGTCTAGTCTTGACATAGAACCTCAAAACTTATGAGTTTGAGTCTAGGAGTATGTAAACTATATGTATATAAGTTAATTTGAGTTGAAAGCCATATGGAGAACTCAATTTTGTAATCCTTGTGTGAATAGAGAAAAGTCGGGTTTTTTCTGAGAGAGATGTTGAGGAGGAACTACTCAATGTATGAGAGTTTTCCATGGCTATGAGCAAAATGAGGCCAAGCCATTTTGTACACATCTTCTCTAATAGTTAACACATGTTTGTGTAGAAGGACTTGATCTAATTCCTCTTGTGTGTTGAGTTCTAAGTGATTTCATATCAGTATGTAAGTTAGTTGATAGTTACGACTCTTCTGGCACACTTTTCCCTGATCTTCTTAAGGTCAGATCTCACAGTACAGTGTAAAGTTTTTCATGAATAATAGCTCATTTTAAAGCTACTACCTTCTACTACAATTGGTCAAAAGATCTTTACAAAACGCGACGTGTACTCAGAGAAATGAGTCTAACAGTGAAGGTATGTCAAATCGATGAAGTCATTTTTCAGATTTCAGACATAGTTCAAATGTTGAAGTGAAATCAAAAGATTTTGATGATATTACTTGAAAGTTTTGCTTGGTATGTGTTACTTAACCTTAGCAAGAACTTCTATTAGCAAGTGATCAAAATAATTTACAAAGATCAAGCTAATACAGATCAGATTTGAAGCTAGAAGAAAAGGCGCTGATTTTTGAGAAGTAAATTTTTTAATTGTACTAAGTTCAGTGATAAAGTTTTCAAGTTCATAGTGTTGCTAAGCTAATGCTGGTTATAGAGGTGTTCTAATATCACTTTAGCTTAGTTCTTGTGGTGTTTCATACACCAACAAGTGGTATCAGAGCCGAAAGGTCCTCAAGAGTGAAAGGAGTAGCAGATACAAGAGGAATTGAAGAGTTCTTCATTAAAGAGGTGAAAGCTGAGTTGTTCAACAACAAAAGACATCAGAGGAATGCTTCGAAGTTATTCTCAAGGGTAAAGATCTACAAAAGGTATCATACTTTAACCTTATACTCACAGGTTGTAGCAGAAACAAGAAGACTATGGCAGAACATGTATCTATTGTCAAATTGGACAGAGATAATGTGACAGTTGAAGAAGAAAAGCCTAAATTTGAAGATGAGAGTCAACCAAGGAAAGAAGAACTAGAAGCTTTGAAGCTATGGCAGAAGAGAGATGCAAGTGCAAGGGCTTATATATAACACTATCACAGATCATTTGCTACCACATATCAGAGGATTAGAAACAGCTGAAGACATATGGAATGCTTTGGAAGATCACTTCCAAAACACTACTAAAGCTAGGAAGGCTAGCTTATGGTCAGAGTTTACCACATTTAAGAAAAAGCAAAATCAGAGGATTAGTGATTATGTCACTAAGATGAAGGACTTAGCAGATAGTCTTGGATCTATTGATGAGGATATTGAAGATCATAGGTTGATAGCACAATTACTTGCACGGTTGAGAGGAGATGAGAGGTGGAAACCTTTTGTACTCTCAATTGAACTTTCATTAAATCATTATGTGCCAGAATTAAATCAATTGCTTGGACTGATGCTCACATTTGAGCAAGACTTGAAGTCAGATGGAGATAAAGGATATAGTTCTGCTATTTATGCAAAGAATAAGAAGAGAAGTGAGAAAGGTAAAGCAAAGGATGAAGAAGAGCTAACTACTCAAGAAAATTATGGAAGAGGAAGAGGTATTGGCAAAGGTAAAGGTCGAGGAAATGGAAGAGGTAGAGGAAATTAGAACAATAACAAGAAGACATGCTGGATTTCTGGATTGAGCAATCATCTAGCCTATGATTGTTGGCATAACCAACAAGGATCAAATCAAAATCAAAGCAGTAATGGCAGAGGAAGAGGTGGAAGGTTTCAGAATCAATTTCAAAGAGAAAGACAGAATTCAAGAGGAAGTTTTGGTAGAGGTGGTGGAAGAAATTGGAATCAGAATCAATCTTATAACACTACTTATTACAACTATGCAAATGATACACAGAATGACAATCATACAACATGCATATGCAGAAAGAGTTACAGGTCAAAAGCTCAAGAGATTGAGGTCTGATGGAGGGGGAGAATACTTCTCCCAAGAATTCAATGATTATCTTTGGAATGCAGGTATCAAGGGAGAAGTAACTTGCAGGTATACACCTCAACACAATGGGGTTGCAGAAAGGAGGAATAGAACATTGGTTGAGTTTGCAAGAGCAATGTTAAAAGAAAAGAATTGCCCTAATTATCTTTGGGTTGAGGCTGTAAATACAACCACATATCTTGTGAATAGGTTACCATGTGCAGATCTAAATGGAATGACCCCTTATGAAGCATGGTGGGGTAAGAAACCAACACTTGATCATTGTAAGGTGTTTGGATCAATTGCCTATGCTTATGTACCATCACAACTCAGACATAAGCTTGAACCAAAGGCTGAAAAATATGTGTTTATTGGGTATGATGAAAAGCAGATGGGTTATAGGCTATGGAGTCCTCTAACCAAACAATTTATTGTTTCTAGAGATGTGAAATTTGATGAATAGAAGAGTTGGTATGCAGATAAAGATTGTAACCTTGAAACATTTGAAGAAGAGGTAAGAATAAGTGAAAGAGGTAAATCACATATGCAGGTAGATGGAGATGAAGATCATATGCAAGCAAGCATATCCAGAGTTGGATCATATAGAAGAAATGAAGATGAACCAAGATTTGATGAAGAAGCATATCCAGATACACATGAAGAGTGTGAACCAAGGAGATCAACCAGAATGAGGAAACAAACTACAAGGTATTCTTATGATACTTCTTATTTGACTCAGAAAAACTATGCTTACTTGATTAAGGAAGATGAAGAGCCTCAAAGCTATGATGAAGCAAAAGGTAAGAGACAATGGGAAGAAGCAATGAAGGAAGAGTTTGATGCACTTGAAGAAAATAAAACTTGGGAACTTGTTCCAAAACCTAATGGTAAGAAAGTGATTGGAAATAAATGGGTTTACAAAATAAAGAAGCATGCAGATGGAAGAATAGCCAAATACAAAGCTAGATTGGTGGTTAAAGGCTATGCTCAAACTCATGGCATAGATTATGATGAGACATTCAGTCCTGTAGCAAAGATGTCAACCATAAGGACAATCATTGCTATTGCAGCATCAAAAGGATGGACATTGAGTCGATTAGATATAAAGAATGCATTTTTGAATGAATAAATATCAGATGAGGTCTACATGGAGTAACCTCAAGGGTTTGCAAATTACAAGTTTCCAAATTATGTTTGCAGATTGAGAAGAGCACTTTATGGTTTGAAGCAAGCTCCAAGAGCTTGGAACTATAGACTTGTGAAGTATCTTAATGATCTTGGATATCAAAGTTCAAAGGCAGATGCAAGTCTACTTATCAAGAGAACAGATGAAGGTATGATCTACATTTGTATTTATGTAGATGACATTATAATTACAGGTACTTCAAATGAAGGAATCAAGGAGGTGAAGAAATTACTTGAGAAGGAATTCAAGATAAGTGATCTAGGAAAATTTTCATATTTTCTTGGAATGGAAATCACTTATGCAGAACCTAGCATATATGTATCACAAGAAAGATATCTTATGAATCTTCTAAAGAAGTTTAATATGGAGAATTGCAGAGAGGCATCAACACCACTAGAGGTCAATCATAAACTCAGCAAATATGATGGTGCAGAGTTCAAAGATATGAGAAAGTATCAATCTTTAGTGGGAAGCTTGATTTATGCTACACTAACAAGACCTGATCTTAGTTATGCAGTGGGAGTTCTTTCTCAGTTCATGCATTATCCAAAGGATCCACATTGGATTGCAGGTCAAAGAGTTATTAGATACATCCAAAGAACTTTGAAGGAAGGATTATATTATCCATTTGCATCAGATACAAGGCCGAGAGCATATAGTGACTCAGATTGGGCAGGAAGTCAAGATGATAGACGGTCAACACATGGGTATATGATATACATAGGAGATAAACTTGTGAGTTGGTGTTCAAAGAAGCAACATACAGTGGCTTTATCATCAACAGAAGCTGAGTACAAAGGACTTGTGGAAGCAGCAAAAGAAGTGATATAGATGCAGACCTTGTTCAAAAGCTTGGATATTGATCAAGGTATACCTATCATACATGGAGATAATATGAGCTCATTATATCTTGCAGCAAATCCTGTATTTCATGCAAGAACAAAGCACATAGAGATTCAATATCATTTCTTGAGAGAAAAGGTAATGGAGAAGGAGCTTGAAGTGGTATACACTTCTACAAAAGATCATATTGCAGATATTATGACAAAGAGCTTGGATGGAGTTAAAACAAGTAGATTCAAAGAGATGGCAGGAATAAAAGAGAAGAAGATTGCATGAAGAAGTCAGAGCATGCTAATTAGTGATTGAGGGGGAGCTATTGGGACTTCACTCACTAATTAGACATGAATTTATGAAGACATATGAAGGAAGGAGAAAGACAAAGAGAATTGAAGGCAAAGCACTCAGAAAACTAAGCCTAAGTGACGGGATAAATTCACTATTGTAATTTAGTGCAAAATTAAAGTCTAGTCTTGACATAGAACTTCAAAACTTACGAGTTTGAGTCTAGGAGTATGTAAACTATATGTATATAAGTTAATTTGAGTTGAAAAACATATAGAGAACTCAATTTTGTAATCCTTGTGTGAATAGAGAAAAGTCGGGTTTTTTCTGAGAGAGATGTTGAGGAGGAACTACTCAGTGTATGAGAGTTTTCCATGGCTATGAGCAGAATGAGGCCAAGCCATTTTGTACACATCTTCTCTAATAGTTAAAACATGTTTGTGTAGAAGGATTTGATCTAATTCCTCTTGTGTGTTGAGTTGTAAGTGATTTCATATCAGTATGTAAGTTAGTTGACAGTTACGAATTTTTTGGCACACTTTTCCCTGATCTTCTTAAGGTCAGATCTCACAGTACAGTGTAAAGTTTTTCATGAGTAATAGCTCATTTTAAAGCTACTACCTTCTACTACAATTGATCAAAAGATCTTTACAAAACGGGACGTGTACTCAGAGAAATGAGTCTAATAGTGAAGGTATGTCAAATCGATGAAGTCATTTTTCAGATTTCAGACATAGTTCAAATGTTGAAGTGAAATCAGAAGATTTTGATGATATTACTTGAAAGTTTTGCTTGGTATGTGTTACTTAAAATTAGTAAGAACTTCTATTAGCAAGTGATCAAAAGAATTTACAAAGATCAAGCTAATACAGATCAGATTTGAAGCTGGAAGAAAAGGTGCAGATTTCAGAGAAGTAAATTTTTTAATTTTACTAAGTTCAGTGATAAAGTTTTCAAGTTCAGAGTGTTGCTAAGCTAATGATGGTTATAGAGGTGTTCTAATATCACTTTAGCTTAGTTCTTATGGTGATTCATACACCAACATCCTTCATACCTCTTTCCTTCAGAACCTGGTATAAACATATATGTGCGCACTTCTAAAACATACCTCTATGAAATATCAAGCTTCTCTTTAATAGAACTCTGGAACCTTCTCCTGAACAGGAACACCTAACAGGAACTTTATCTAGACATTCTCCTTTTTCCTTCTTCTTACAAAGCTGGAACATAAAGAGAACCTGACAAAGGAAATGTAGGAATACCTGAAATAGGAATACCTATAGGTATGAATCTGCATTTTTTTACATATGGCTGAAAATAAGTCTTCATGTTTCATCACCCCCTGGATGACTTAACACTAGTATCCAAAATTCTTAAAATATATCAGACTTTATGAAATCTAGAACGTTGTGCACATGCCAATAGCTTTCCCTGTCATTCCTCAGCTTTCCAAATTATATAATAAGGTTAGCTTATTTGTCATAAAAACCCTGCTGAAAGCATTTTAGGATTCATAACCTTCTGTAACATAACAAGTATCTTCTTCTATCTCTGTGCAACACAAATCTGATAGAATCTGAATCTTTGAATTACTTCTTCCAATGTTAAGAATTTTCACAAACAAAGGATAGACAACTAACTCATAAATACTAAAGATCTTCAAGATCTTCAAGATCATTCAAGATCATCCAAGATCAATGATCTTTCCTGTGTAGAATCTGCTCTCATCAAACCGTCATGATTGAATGTTTGATTTGCTACCTGAATGTCTCCAAGTATCCATGCTTCTTACAAAGTTGTAAAACTATTCTGTAAACAAATCCTTCCCAAGAATCTGTAACTCCTACTTGAAATATAAGTGGACAAACTTCTCACCTTGAGAACTTCAAAAGCTGCAAGCTGATACTTCATCTTTTCATATTCTACCCGGGTGAAATGTGATAGTACCTGCTTGATTTTCTTTTGGATAACTCCACTTCTCAATCAAATGATAGGATCTGATGGAACACCTTTTTGAATACAAACATGTATCCAAAAGTCTAGACTATCATAGAAAGTAGATTCTCCATTGACTTGTACAGCAACAAAACTGAAATTTCAGAAGTTTCTTAAAATACTGAATATGAGGTAACCTTTTCCAAACATAAAACCTCAACCTAAGTCTTCAACATCTGCTACAAAACTCTTTTACCTCAAGAGTTAGATAAAGAAGAAATATACTTCTCTGCAATTTGTCCTATACCAAGTAGCTCTGTATTGACACACCAAGAATTCTTTGAGGGAACATATAAGCTGCCTGCTCAAAAGCTTCAACTAAAACATAACTCATACACATATGAGTCACAACATATATCTGCTGCTTTTTCTTTCTCTCAATGCAATTCTTTGTCAAATATACTAAATCATGACCAAGTGTAATGCAAAACAAGAAACTGCTTCTTCTTTAGACTATCTTCACACAAGATGTTCTCGTAGACTTGTCTTTGGGTGTAGCAAATAAAATTGGAAAAGTATATGGAAAATATATGAGAAAAGGAAGCCTTACTTTTCTTTTGGAAATGATGGACTTTCTTCTTCTGCATCTTTCCACCTGATGATGTCAACATCTTCAAACTTCTCTTCCATACCTTTTGTTCTCTTCATCTTGAAGTAGCAAACACTCTTGACCTCTTCAAATCAACTTTTGTCTTCCTCTAGTGCTAAGAGTAAGAGACAAAACAATCATGGTATACAAATGGAAGTGAATATAGAATCATGTTTTATCATCTCCTCATATCTCTGAATCAAAATTCATCTTCAAATGTCTGAAACGACTAAATTCACCAATCTTTTGTCTGAATGATGAATTACACTTCTAGAGTTACCTCTCTAGATCACATTTGTACCTTGATATCCAACCAACTTACAACATAAAATTGGTTGAAAACAAAAAACTCATTCCATCTCCAAATTTGTCTTCTTAGATAAGCTTTTCTTGTCATAAAAGAGATCTCTCAAAACTCTCTAGAAAAACCTCTAGATACCTATTTTGATGTAGCTTGTAACTTTCAAATAATCAAAGTGTACAAAAGCATTCCTTGAATCCTTTAAATCTCTTCATAACTGCTCTTCTAAGACATGACCTGCAAATGATAATCTGATAGTAGAAACTGATACCTTTGATTTGATGTTGATCCGATTCCTTCATTTTCTCTAAACCATTGTTCTTCCTTGAATTTGAAGTAGTCTTCTCTTCATCAAGTCTTGGTCTTCAAACAATACTTTTGTAAAGTATTTGCATACTCTTCCAAAAATATTCAGCTGCTAACAGATCATCAACTTATACTCCACACTGATGAATACACATGTGACTGAATTGTCTAATTCTCAAATCTCTACTCATCTAGATTAAGTGTGTATGTCAAATGTCAAATGCTAGAAGATGCCCTTATATCATATGTTGTAAATATGGAATTCTAGAAAACCTGGGAATCTGAATGAGCCTTAATGCATTGATACCAAAGTCCTAAAGCTTTGAAACCAAAACCTTAGTGCTCTGATACCAAATATTGGAAAAGAGGTAGGCCCATAGCTCATATCGCATGTCCATGGTTCCATAGGTCCAGCATATACAACACAGAATCTAGCAATCTTCAATATTGACAAAACATGAACATACCACACTTAATCATACAAATGATGAGAGAAAGATAGAGAAAGAATAGACGACATGTGTAAGGTGTTATGTAAGACATCGCTTACTCATAGTATCATATATACCAATGTTCAATGTACAATGTGGAAGCAAAACTCTCAACCACTCTATGCGATGAGAAATAGATTGATGAGTGAATGTACAAATGTAACAAACATATTCAGATGTATGGACATAAATTTGAATATACATGAGATGTGTGACCTGATAGGTTGTAGAAGAGTGAATATGAGTGATTGAAAGAGGAAGGATGAGTGTGAAACTGATAATCAACAAACCCTCATCTAACCTTAGGCTATGGAAGACCCTAAGTCAGATACGTGTGTGAAAAGATCACATACTTAAAAAGTAGCAAAGAATGCTAACAAGTTTGCTGTCGGAAATCCTCAAAATCATATGAGAATATCTTCTCAAACACCTCATCCAAATATGCATAAAGCATATCCGTACTGATTCTCTTGTACCTATGCCAAATAGGACTCCTCCTGATATGGATGCTACTGCCTCCATAAACTCCAAGTAGTACCTATGTGCATAAAGAGAATATGTACCTAAATACTTAACATAAGATGTAAATCTTATGTTAAACACCATCAAATGTCTTTGAAGTAGCTCGAAATCTTCATGTAGAAGACAATCTTCAAATACACCATGTAGATGGCTGATCCTCACCATCAAGCTGCTAATGACCAAGTCTTATTTCATGAACAAGAGATAACCTCCTCTTCATGAGCAAGAGTGTGAGCACACTCTTCATCTTCTCCGAGAAGAACTCCATAGCTGCTCCTCAACATGCTTCAATTTAGCACCATGGTTGCCCCATGTGCTAGAAGAAACACCACCTCTATTGAGGTCCAAGCTCAAGGCTTGTGTTGAAAACTAGGTGAAGGATATCTGACAATGAGCCCAATGGCTTCTTATATAGTATTTGATGATCCTTGAAAATCACATGATAAAGCAAATAAATCTCTTACGATTCTACAATCGTTAATCTTATGCGGAAGAAAACAAATCCATCGCGATCGTTTTCTATTACGAAAAGTTGTCCATCTACGTCGTCAATTTCCCCGTGAGCTTTTAATAAAGCAAAAGCCAAAAAACCTTTTATTTGCCACGCGCTGCCACCATTGGGATTGAACCCGGGTGGCTGGGATGGGGGGGTGATGTCTTAACCATGCTGCCACATTCTTTTGATTGTACATGAACTAGGCTCTACAGATGGAGAATGTGTACTAAAAAGAGCTACTTATCTTGTAGGCTCTAGAAAAGGTAAACCAATGAACATGGGATTTTGAGACTTTGACCTTTGGGACATTGTTTTCCAACAGGACTTTCCCCTACACATTTACGATCTATGGCCTGAAAAAAGCTTGCTTTGCATAGCCAAATATTTTCTATGATTTCGGACCAACTCTATTTTAAAGATCTAAATGGTGTTTGGCTTAGGTGTGTACCTCCTCACAAAGTGTCTATAGTCATTAAAAATCTGATGATGGTCCGATTAGTAGCGGGCCTTTGGAAGTGGAGCTGACAATTCACAAAATTCCTTCTAGAGAGTTATGGTGGCCCACTATGTAGTGGGATGCTCATAATTATGTGTAGTTTTGTGATTGTTGTCAACAAACTAGAGAGCCTTGCACAGTGCATCAATTCGCTCTCCAACATGTTCTACATTTGGAACCCTTTCAAAAGTGAGGATTAGATTTTATTGGTCCCATTTGGCCCCTTGCATCTCATTCCAAAAATACTTTTATTCTTACCCATATGGATTATAGTACTCGATGGGCTGAGGCTTGGACATTACAAAAATGTAGCAACTATGCTTACACAACATCTATTTTCTCGTGTTGGCCTTCCTTAGGAATTGGTTTTAGATCCTAAAACACATTTTTTAATCATCTTATTTATTTTATCATGGAGTATTATCACACTGAACACAAATAGTACTCCCTACTACCCCGAGCTAATGGATTAGTAGAAATTACTAAATAAGTTCTTTAAGTGATGCTTCAAAAGATGCTTTTAGAACATCCAGATAAATGGGAGCAATATCTTCCTACAATTTCGTGGGCTTACCATACAACTTATAAAGTTTCTATTGGATTTACTCCCTTTATGTTGGTTTATGGATCAAAAGCCATTGTTCCTATGGAATTTGCAATACCTAGTCTCTGTATTGTGGTACAAGAATGCCTAGTATTGGAAGAATCTTTTATTTTTTGTCTTCAAGCCCTTTGATCATTGGAAGAGCATAGATATCATAGTTTTATCCTCATAAAGGAAGTCAAGAATTGTCAAAGTTGGTGGCATGATCGACATCTAAAAACCCTTATTTTTTGGTGTGGGGATTCAGTCTTGTTCTTCCATTTCAAAATGAAGCAAAAAGCCAACAAATTTAATTTACACTAGACAGGTCCTTTTTAGATCCATTCTAAAATTGGTCTAGCCACATTTTGGTTGGCAACATTGAGTGGTGAACTTCAATAGACTCTAGTCAATGTGTCCAAACTTTAGGCCTATCACTCTACTTGATCATGAGCCTCCAGGGTCCTTCAAAAAAAAAAAGAAAAAATAAAGAATAGTTTTATTGACTTTGAATGTACAAAGAAGTACATATTATAGAGCTCCAGAAAGTGCAAACCAAATTGTAGAAGTTTGCAAAATCCAAGGACATAACTCTGGTCCAAAAATAGGAACAAATTTTTTGACTTACTTCTCAACTAACAGAGGCAATGAGTGCCAGTCAAAGCTTTCTAGAGTCAATTACTTCAGATTATGCAGGCACTAAAGTGTTGGAAGCAGCCTTCAAAGTGAAATGGGGCACTCTAGAATGCTCTATAGAAGATTTCTAGATTGAAGCTCAGAGTACATTTACCCATGTTAAAGCCCTCTTTCACAAGTTTTTGTATGATATTGATTGACTTATGCACCCTCCATCTGATTAGGATGATGACTTGTAACTAGTGCCTCTATCCCACCATGTGTGCTAGTGTTAGGCTACCGCTGGTGCAAATATCCAACTTGTAATTTCTATAACTCTTAGTATTCCTAGGAGCCTAACTGTTGATATCATATAATTGTTGTATGTGAAGTTCATTTGGCACTGCTTGCCATCTTGTAATGTTGTTCGGAGAACATAAACAATGCATTACTAATGATTTTGTAGTCTATCATCTTCTCTCATTGTATTCTATCTTTGTCTATTTAATTCTAGTTGTCTATTTAATTCTAGTTCTAGTTCTACTATAAGTATACTGTAATCTACAATGTTGGGAATAGAAATGCATTGAGTACTTCTTGGTTATCCCACTTCCTTGAACCATTAGTTTTTTGCATATTTAGAGTATTTTACACTCTAAATTCATAGCAACCATTCTTTTTTTTTGTGATTATTTAAAGGAAACATGGTTTTTTCATCATAAAGTCTAGAGATATCCATTGTATAGAAATCTAATAAAAAAGGAGCACCATCAAAGCCTGAGCAAGTAAATACAAAGGTTTGTCTAGCTCATTTGTCTCTTAAAGTCTACATCAAACATTCAGGCATAGATTTTGCATCATTAATATCTATTCTCTCATTTTTTACTGCATCATTAATAGATACTCTCTCATCATGTATATTTACATTAATTAAAACCCATATAGGTTGAGAATTTGCCTCATTAGGAGCTACATTTGATTTCCCACTAGTAGAAAAGGCAAAAAAGTCCACACATCCTTTGGACTCATTGAAGTATATTTGATACATGAAAAGTGGAGGTTTATTTACATCTCCACAAAAAGGTATATCCCATCTAGCCAAAATATGTTTATTTTTTGAGTGATACAAATGATAGCCTTTGGTTTCAAAAGTGTAACCAATAAAAATACATTTTGCAAACTTGTCATTCAATTTCTTGCATTTTTGCTCATGCACTTATTCATATGCCAAACAACCAAAAACATGTAGATGAGAAAGAAGTACCTTGCAACAATGCCAAACCTCATAAGGAGTGATAGAAACTAATACCTATGGGCCACTTCTTAACACATATGCAGGACATATCACACCCTCAAGCTAGAAACTATGAGGTAATGCCTCACTGTCAATAAAGATGGTGGTGGCAGATGACTCACCAACACCCAAATTAGCCATAAGGCTTCTGAGCCACACACACTCGATAGTCACTATGAAAGCTTCCCTACACTCAGCCTCACAACTAGAAGTGGCCATAGTAGGTTGCTTCTTGCTCAACCAAGATATGCATGAGCTACCAAGCATGAAAACAAAACCATTGGTGGACACATGAGTGTCATAGCAACCAACCCCATTAGATTCAGAAAAAGCATGAAAATCTGATGCTACTAACCCCACTTTAGGATAAAAAAATCCAAGTAATCGGGTATCACTCAAGTAGCGAAAGATGTGCTTGACCACCTGCCAATGCTTGACACCTGGGCAATGCATAAACCTACTCATCTGTGAGACACCAAACTAAATATCTAGTTGAGTGATGCATAAGTAAATCAATCATCCAACAGCCTACTGATAGAGAACAACATCAAATGCATCTCCAGCATCATGAAGACTCAATTGTAAACCTCTTTCCATAGAGTAGCAATAGGTTTGCAATCTTCAAGGCCAAACTGCAATAATGTGTCAATACATTTTGTTTGACATAGAGCTATTCCGTCATCAACGTGCATAGACTAAATGCCCAAATAATGATGCAAGTGCCCCAAATCTGACATCTCAAATTAGGCATGCAGATCAACCTTAAAATCAGCAATATGCTTCTCATTAGGACCAGTGAGCAGCATGTCATCAACATAGACAACAATGATCAGAAGCGCATCATTCGCACACTTAAAATATAAGGTTCTATCAATCACACTGTTTTCAAAACCATGTGCAATCAAGTAGGCATGTATCTTTTCATACCAAGCACGTGGTGCTTGCTTCAAACCATATAATGCCTTTTTCAACCTACACACTTTGTTTTCATGCCCTTTCTGCACAAAACCATGAGGCTTAAAAACATACAATTCTTTATGCAAGTAACAATTCAAAAATGCATTTTTTATGTCCAACTGATGTAGGTTCCAAGTGTGATGAGTTGCAAGTGCATAGATGCTATGAACAATAGTCATTCAGCATAATGGTGCAAAGGTCTCATCAAAATATATAGCTCTTTCTTGAGCATAACCTTTTGCAACAAGCCTAGCCTTATACCTATCAATTGTTCCATCAGGCTTATGCTTCAGCCTGTATACCCACTTAGTGCCAATGGCCTTCTTATCAAGAGGCAAGTCACATAAAGGCCAGGTACCATTCTTCATAATATCATCATATTCTGATTGCATAACAGCCATCCAATTTTCTAAATTTTATGCTTCATCCAATGAGATAGGCTCATTCTCATCACAAAGAATAGAGGTAGCCATATCATAGCAATTTGATGCAAAAGAAGCACTATGAGAGCCTAAACGCGTACGATATGACAAAGATGCATCTAATTTGCTATCTCGTAAAGTCTGCACAAGCCATTTTGGCATAGTCTTTGCCTCCTCTATATCACTTCTATTGTCAACAAGTGCATCATGTAAATCTGCATCATAAATGGAATGATCTACATTACCACATGAAACCTATAAAGGTTGAGAAATGGCCTCATTTGGACTAGCACTAGACTGTCCATCTATAAAAAGAGGCAGCAAAGTGTCATACATATCTTTGGAGCTAACTGATGTCTCCTTAGTACATGAAAGTAATGGTTGAATTGCATCTTCCACAAAAACAACATCATGGCTAACCAAGATGCATGTATTGTGTGGATGATACAAACAATAGCCTTTGCTTTCATAACTGTACCCAACAAAAATACATTTCATTGCTTTATCATCCAATTTCATGTGTTGTTCAGACATTGATGCATATCGCAGACAATCAAAGACATATAGGTGAGCAATAGATTGCTTGTGACCATGTCAAGCCTCATATGGAGTGATAGACTACAATCTTTTAGTTGGAAACTTATTAAGTACATATATTGCACACATAATAGCCACAAGCTAGAAGCTATGTGGTAAGGCCCAAATCTTGACCATACAACTGGCCATCTCGATGAGTGACATGTTCTTCCTTTCAGAAACTCCATTCCATTGATGTGTATATGGCAATGTAAAGTGATGTTTTATCCCACATCAGCTAGACATGCATTAAAATCAGAACACATATACCCCCTGATCAAAATGGAGGGTGCCCATCATACATGCTGATAGATTTTCAACCAAAACTACAAATTGTTTGAAGCACATAAACACTTCGGAGTTTTCTTTCAATGGAAATACCCATGCATGCTTAGAAAAATCATCAATGAAAGTCACAAAGTAAAGATATTTCCCCAAAAGAAGGTGTTTGCATAGGACCACAAACATCACTGTGAACAAGCTACAATTTATGAGTAGATCAGACTGAACCATTCTTTGGGAAGAAGGAATGTTACATTTTTCCCAAAATACAACATCACAAACATGTTCACCCTGTGCCTCAAGTTGGGGTAGAGAGGACACCATTTTAAATTTCTATAGGCATAGAAAACTAGCAAAACTTAGATGACCAAAGTGTGCATGCCAAAGCTTTGCATCTGACATAGCCTGAGAATCATCTACTGCATTTGTTGAATCATTCACATATTGTTCATAGTTTATGAGCTTATATAGCCCATGACATAAAATGTCAGAAGTAGTAGTCCCCATTTGATAAATCATGAACTGTATATCTCTCATCAAAAAATTTCACAACCAAGACGATATTGGCTAATGCTAAAATTGATATCACATTTTTTAAATCCCTAGCATAAATAAAGCAACCAATAATGTAAAATAACTACCATCAGTAGTAGTCAGAACGATCTTACCAACACCCATGATAGGATAAGAGGAGTTGTTGGCACATGTGTCAGTATTCCCTATAGGGGTAGGCTCAAGTGAAGGCATTTGGATTGCCTTTCATCATCAGTCAAAGAGTAGAAGAAAAACTCTGATATGAATCTCAAAGACCATTCAGAATGGTCTACACAAGTGAACTTCTAGGCAAGACTTCATCAGCAAAAATCAATTGCTCCTTCAAATCTTTGATCTTTGTCAAAAAAATGTCCATGGAATCTCCTTCATTCATGTGCTCACTCTCCAACTGTTTTCAAAGGTAAGCAACACGAGCCTCATTCCTTGGCTTGTATAAAGTGTTAAGTGTATCCCAAGCATCCTTTCTCTTTTGCAGGAGCAAATGTGAGGAATAATGGCACGTTTGATAGACAAAGCTATCAATGCATGTGCCTAAGCATCTCTGCCATCCCAGTGAAGTTGATCTACAATAGGTGCAGTAAGAACCCTAACACGAACAAGAACTTGAAGAATATCACCATCTTCAATGCCATTTGCATCACCTTCAGTAATTGTGTTTGTAGGTTTAATAGGATGTTTTTCAGCACCCTGCACAATATTCCATAATCCTTTTGCAACCAATACATGATGCATCATATAAGCCCATAATCGGTAATTGGTACAATCCAAATTATCCTCAACAACCAACATAAAGAATACATCATTGCTTTTAAACATCATTGCTTTTAACCTTGGCCACTAATTAAAATATCCTAATATAGAAAAATGAATGTATCTCAAAAAGTTGAACAGAACTATTATGTCAAGTTCTACTAAACCTGTAGCAGACTTCGAGGCACTTATACTGGCGAACCAAAACCTATATATATATTTGGCACAAAAAGATGAAATTGCATGCATAGGAACTACAATAGTGCATTCGGAGGCTAAGTATGCTCCTAATCACCCTGAGTATGCTCACCAATTTTCATGCAATTCTGAGACTGTGACCCAAGGGCTATAGATGATGCCTTAGATGAAGCGACGACCTACTCTGATACCAATCGTTGGAGTTTGAGGTCTATGGAAGCATGCGAATAGCACAAGGAGGAAGAAGAAGCTTGCAGCACAACACACAATGTTGAATGTATTACCAAGAGTGTATAAAGATAAGGGACCAGTTAGGGTTATAGGCATATATACGAGCCGGGGGGAAAAACCTCGTAAAGAGGGAAAAAGGTGCCTCGGTGGTCTTAGTGTGTTCACACACATCACTATCAAAATATATCAACATCATCATTAGGTAAGGATGAAAATTGTATCTTACCCAAAATGCATCCGTCATATACATGTTTGCCTTTGCATACATGTTTAAATGATGCCCCAAGTTGTGGCAAAGAGGAAACCATATCCAATTTTTCTACACATGGTGAACTAGAAAATATTAGATGACCAAAATGTGAATGCCAAAGTTTTGCATCTAAGATGGATTAAAAATCCTAAACTGAATATGCATAATCATCCACGTATTTCCTTATAATTTGTGAGTTTATATAGTCCATGACATAACACACTAGATGGAACAATTTTATCACCATCAAAGATACCTATTGTACATATTGTTAGATTTTTAGGTTTGCAGAAGCATGCAAATAGCACAAAGAAGAAGAAGAAACTTGGAGCACAATACAACACTGAAAAAATTACCAAGTGAATGTATAAAGATAAGTGATTCATTAGGGTTATGTGCATATATACAAGTTAGGGTCCAAAACCTCCTAAAGAGGGAAAAAAAGTGCCTCAACACTCCTGAGTGTGTTCATACACATCACTACCAAAATATATCAACAAATCCCCCCTAGGAGTGATGTGGTGAAGAAGGAGCTAGCACTCATGTATAAGGAAGTGCCAAGTGATGTGGAAAGAGATCAATCTACAAAAGGAAGTAAGCCCAAAGCTTTGCAGAAAGCTTCAAACTTCTCCTTAGGCAAAGCCTTTGTGAAAAGGTGCCAAAATGATCTCTCGAGCAAAGAACCTCTCCTTAACATAATGATAATGTTGATATATTTTAGTAGTGATGTGTGTGAACACACTTAGGACTACCAACGTAATTTTCTCCTTCTTTAGGTGTATATATGCCATAACCCTAACAGTTCACTTATGTTTGTATATTCACTTGGTAATTCAGTATTGTGTGTTGTGCTCCAAGCTTCTTCCTCTTCCTTGTGTTGTTTGAGTGCTTTGACATACTTCAAATTCCATCTATGAGTAAGCAAAAATCTGCTAATGCTGCACAGTCAAAGAAGGAAGACAAAGATGAGAAGAAAATAGAAAAGTGGGAACAATTTTGCAAGTATTGTAAAGGAAATGATCATGTCAAATTGGTGATAAAAGAGGCAAAGAAGAAATAGGTTGGAATGGTTACTATAAAGGCCTCTACACCAAAAACACGATCTACTAATCTTGTGCAAAATGAGGAATGGGCATTTACTAATGTTTCAATTGTTGGGGATGTAAGGGTCATGTGACCTTCCACACACACCTCGAACTCCAACAATTGGTATCAGAGCAGGTCGCTGCTTCATCTAGGGTGTCATCGACACTCCCCTAGTCACAGTCTCAAAATCACACAAAATTTGGTGAGCATACTTAGAGTGATTAGAAGATAAAAAATGCTTCTCTTTGTGGTGTCAAAATTGTGATCTGAGCTCATTTTGGCCTCCAAATGCATTATTGCAATGCTTATGCAGGCTATTTTTGTCTTTTTGTGCCAAAGATATATACGAGTTTTGGTTTTCTAGTATAAGCATCTCAAAGTCACCTACAGGTTTAGCAAAACTTGACAGGGTAGTTCTATTCAACTTTTTGAGATACAGCCAATTTTCTGCATGAGGTATTTTAATCAGTGGCCATGGCTGAAAGGAGTGATGTATTCCATATGCTGGTTGTTGAGGATAAGTTGGATGGTACCAATTACCCATTATGGGCTTATATGATGCATCATGTATTGGTCACAAAAGGACTGTGGAATATTGTGCAGGGTGTTGAAAAACATTCTATTACACTTGTAAATATAGGTACTGAACATGATGCAGATGGTGTCGAAGATGGTGATATTATGGAGTTTCTTGTTCGTGTTGTAGTTTCTACTACACATACTGTAGAGCAAATTCATTGGGATGGTAGAGATGCTCAAGCACATGCATTGATAGCCTTGCCTGATGAAGTCTTGCATGACAGTTCACTTGTGCAGATGCTTTTGAATGGTCTTCCCAATTCATACGAAAGTTTTGCTTCTACTCTTCATTTGATGATGAAAGGCAATCCAAATGCCTGACATTTGAGGAGTTAGTCTCTATTCTATTGCAGGAAGATCAATCTAGGCAGAAGAGGTCCATTATGTGTGTTGCAGATCAAGCTTTCTTGGCTAGTCAGAAGGGCAAAGGTAAATGGAGCTCTTCTACTAGTAAGTAGAAATCTGCTAATTCTGCACAAACAAAGAAGGATGACAGAGATGAAAAGAAAATAGAAAAGCAAAAATTGTTTTGCAAGTACTATAAAGCAAATGATCATTTCATAAGAATTTTCCAAAACTGGCTGCAAAAGAGGCAAAGAAAAAAGAGGTTGGAATGGTTGTTGCAGAGGTCTCTACACCAAAAATAGAGTCTCCTAATCTAGTGCAGAATGAACAATGGGCGTTTACTACTGATTGCACTTCTGAACCATCTTCTCCTGAACAATATATGTCTACAGTAGATTCAGACATTTGGTATTTTCATAGTGGGGCAACCAAACATATTACCTTGCAGTGTAGTTTCTTCACTTTAATTGAGCCTGCCCCTACAGGGAATACTGTATATGCGCCAACAACTCCTCTTATCCTATCATGAGGGTTGATAAGAGCATTCTGACTACTACTGATGGGTGTTCTTTTTACATTGTCAAATGTTTTAGTTGTGCCAAGGATCAAGAAGAATCTGTTATCAGGTTCAGCCTTAGCCAAGATTGGCTTGGTTGTGAAATTTGTTGATGATAGATGTGTAGTTCATGATCTATCAAATGGCAACATGATTATTGATTTTGGCATTTTATGTCATGCAGGGCTTGGGTGTGCAGAACAAGAGGAGCAAGGAGGAGATGAAGGGAGAGAGAAGAGAGAAGAAACACACACAGATGCATGGGAACCTCAAAACCCACATAATAATCTCATTTGAGACAATGCACTATACATGATGTATATATATGAGTATGGAGGTAAGGTCACATGATGCTTACATCCCCAAAAAACTCCCATTTAAGGGTCAATGTGACCGCAAGTGGTAATACATACAAAGAATGATGTAGGACTATAATAATGTACAACATTTGTTGCTCATCTACATGTTTTTGGTCGTTTGGCATATGCATTAGTGCATGAACACCAATGCAAAATATTAGATGATAAAGTAGTGAAATGTATTTTTGTTGGGTATATTTATAAAGGTAAAGGCTATCATTTGTATCATCCATAGACTAAATGCATTTTGGTTAGCCGTGATGTTGTTTTTTTTGGAAGATGTTATTCAGCCATTACTTTCATGTACTAAGGAGACATCTATTAGCTCCAAAGACATGTATGACACCTTGCTAACTCTTTTTACAGGTGGATGGTCTAGTGCTGGTCCTGATAAGGCAACTTTTCAACCTTTAGAGGTTTTATGTGATGATGCAGATCATTCCATTTCTGATGTAGATTTACATGATGCACTTGTTAATGAGAGAGCTAATATTGAGGAGGCAAAAACTAGTAACGAGTTACTTATCTTTGTACATTCTAGTGCTAATACATTTACTATTTTGTGTTGTGCTCCAAGATTCTTCTCTTTCCTTGCGTTACTCACGTGCTTCTATAGACCTCAAAATCGAACAAGAAGCTTCAATGGAAGCTTAGGTCACAAGAGGTGAATGTGCAAGTCAGCACCTCTCGAGAGCTATTCGATATTTTGTACATAACTTGAGAAAGGAAGCTTGGATTGGTGCATTTTAAAGTTCTATGCATAGCTGAGACAAAGTGTTACAACTTGATAGAAGCGTATAGCACATAATTTAGAGTTCTAGATTGCCAAAAATTCAAAAAATATAGCATGATGTAGAAGATAAGTCTACAATGACTTGGATAACAGGTCAATTTTTGGGTGATAACTTGAGTTTCACAAGTTGGATTCAAGTGATTAAGCTTGAAGAAGAAACTACAATGTTCTAAAAGAAGACAAGTCTAGATTCTGAGTTCTAGGCACCAAACATGCAGAATATAGAGCAACAATACTGTAGGTGAAGGTGAAATTGATAGTAGATACTTGTTTTGTGTATATCTTGAGTTACGAGGTGTTCTATATATCCTTATGTAGCAAGAAAGAGTTCTTGAAGTTTTTTGAAGAGTAAAAGTTCAAATTCAAAGGTTATTATGTCGAAAACGGCAAAACACAGAGCAACATATTTTCACCACAAGAACCCTAGTTGCTTTTGGAGGTTCATTTTGTTATGGAACTTCTTTGAGAGAGATTTTTTGGTGTGCGAGCTCTTATTTTTTTAGAGCTTGAAGGAATTTTCCATGTATGATCACTATGGAACCTCCTCCGTATGAGAGTAGAGCATGATCTTTTCACGTGTTTGGCATGTGAGATGACATTGTGGTATATCTTTTTTGAGGTTTGTGTCATCATGAGTTTGATCATAGCATTGTCAGTGGATGCATAGTGTCATTGTGGTCTTTATCTCATTTATGCCACTTAGATACAGCTTAGCTCACAAGTTGCACACATTTTATGAGAGTTGATTTTGGATCTCCGCTAGTGCTTGTATTCTTGTTTTTATGCAGGTATATGATCCCAATTGGAGCCTCAGTTGCACATCCATTTCTCACCTTGATTGGATATTCTATTAACACATCCATTTTTCATTGATTTGATATCTTATTTGCGATTGTGATTTTTGGAATATGTGGATGGTGCTTCCCACATGATTATTTTGATTCAGCGTCCATTTTATAGAGGAGATGCGGCCAAAATTTTGTTGGGTTTTATACTAGTAGAGTACTCTAGTAGATCCTTTTGCTTGTATGATAGCTTTGGATCATTGTTTATCTCCATTCACTTGGACTTGGTCACATGTTGTTCATGATAGGTTAGACTATCTTACAGGATTCATTCTTGAGTGGGAGGTGTATCACCATTGTATTGGTGTGTATTGCCAGCAGTTTTTTGGCATGTGTATTTGTCATTATCTTTGGTTGGATCAATGACAGGTTACTTATTATTCTTTTGTTATTGGTTATCTTGTTTGATTGTTCCATTTACAAGGGATACTCTATCAAAATTTTTCTAGGATTCTTTCACATCTACTTGGATAGTTTGGAGACTTAGTGAGCAGGCTTATGCTCATGGTTTTATGTGCATGCTAGGTGCATGGTTATGTGACAGGTGGTTCACATGGTTTCTTCTGTAGTGAGACATTTGTGATATGAGTTATACATATGGATATGCAAGTATGATCCTATTGCTAATAGATTATTGTTTCTAGTCTCTTGTTATATTTATAGTCTCTTGGATTGCTAGCATGGTGTCTTCTCGGTTTGATGGCATTGACTTTCCGAGATGGAAAGATCATATGTGGCATGTTGGCAGTAGTCAGGGCATCACAAGACAAGGGAGCCGACATAAACAATCAGAGCAGAGAGAAGGGCCAAGCAGGCAAAGCAGTCAAAGAAGATCCAGCTATGAGGCCATACAATTTTTCCAAGATAACTCCCTTTCTTTATAGTGATTTTCATCACTACATGAACATTGTAAATACCGTTTTTGGTATATTAGACTCCATTTTGTTGAAGTCGAGGGGTCCTCGAGCTTGAGGAGTATTGGAAGTAGCAACATATCAATTTTCATAATCTTTAGACCTCGTTTGAGCCCTCAAATAAGCCTTGGAACCTAATTTTTAACTATGCCAGACACTATGTCTGGACAGTGCCAACGCTAGTCAAAACCTATAAAAATAGCTAGAGAGCTCATTTTTGGGGTTAACATGTTAGAGTTTTGAGCTATTGTATGAGTCTTTTTGAGTAATACAAAGAAATCCATTGTTCCTCTCTCTGTTCTTGCCTTATGTGCGCGTATGTGTGTGTATGCTTGTGTGCTTCTCACTCACACACGTGTGCCATCACTTGCTCATAGTCTACATACTAGTCCTCATGTCTCCACGGATTGACAATTATGAGGTGGATCTCCTCACATTGGTACTTGCCATTGTGCTAGAGTGACACCAAATTTGGCGCCGTTGCCGAGGAGAGAGCTTCGAGGATGAGCGTGTGATGGTAAGACGTAGAGTTGTGACATTGGAGTTATAGGTAATTTCTCTAATTTTCCTTATTTTTCTCTTTCTTACTTCACCATCATCATCCTCGCCATCCCCCACCTCCATCTCCACCTTCCCAAAATTTTCAATTTTTTGGTCATATCATCTTCCCCATCTCATTTCCCTCATTTCACTTGTGAGAGAGAGCTTGTGTGCTTGCTGTTTTTGTGTGTTTTTGAGCATTTCTTGTAGGTTTTGGCCGCATCATCATCTCCAGCAACTTGCCCAAGTACGAAAAATATCCGCACAGGTATCAAGGCATTGAGCTCTGTCAATCACGATTGACAGAAAAATTGCCTCTTTGGTAAAATTAAGCACATATTCACACTCTAGATGCTTTGCATATCTCAAATCCAAAAAAATCTTTCAAAAAGTTGCAAAATTTATGTCCATCACGATTGACAGCATCAATCACGATTGACAGTGTCCATCATAATGGACAACCTGTCCATCACGATTGACAAACCCCGACAAATGCCTCTCGCAATTGCAACAGATGGTATCCATCATGACGAACAGCCCTATCCATCGTGATCGACATAAAAATCACGATCGATACCCCTATTTGTCCAAAATCTTGTCCATCGATGAATAGGTCCCCGATCGACACTCAAACACAAAAAAATCCAAAAATTTCAATCAATCATGATTGACACTCCACGACGGATTGCCTATCCATTGCGATTGACAGCCATCCATGATGACCCATAGCAATCGATCGAGATTGACATGTGTCCATTGCAACGGACACCCAAGTCCATTGCGATTAATTAGGTAAGTCATGATTGACATCCCAACTTGATGAAAAACGTATCTATCGTGAGTAAGAGACCCACAATTGATAGGTATTCACACAAAAACCCAAAAAATTCAGTCCATCGTGATTGACTCTGTCCATCACGATTGACATCATCAATCGCGATTGACTCTGTCCATCGTGATTGATAGGCCACGATGGACAACTTTTTCCATCACGATTGATAGCCTTGTTGATCGCGATTGAAAGCCAATTTCGGCCAATTTTTTAGGGGTTTTTATTTTTCAACTTTGGGTGTAATTTTGGGCATAAAAATCAAGTAAGTGGTGCATTGTGAGGCTCCTACATAAGTAATTTGAGAAATCTTGTTTGCCTGTTAGCCTATTAGGGAGAGATCGACAAAGCCTCAGATCATCTAAAGCTAGTGTCAATCATACTACTAGGTCTTGGACCCAGTAATTGAGTGATTATCCATACATTCTAAGTTCATAAAAAAGTGATTCTCAAATGTCTTATAACATGGAGAGATCCATAGGTAGCTCAGGAGTGGCATACCTAGAAAATCCAAAAGGACCTTACAAGACTCAACTGAATATATCAGGACCAACTGATTAGGTGCTTGCATCTATGAGGACGGTCTGAGAAGATCCATTGTACATATTAAAAACTCTAATCAATCCCTTGGACTAGAACATCCAGTAATCAAGTTTGAAAATGGTGCTTACATTGACAAGGAAGGAACAATGTACATAGTCACCAACCAGCCGGATAGAACAGATGAATTTGGTAATGTGATTCGAGAGACAAACATAGGTGACATAGAGCAAGGGAACTTAGGAAGAGAGCCAAGAACTCCGTGAGGCAAATCAGTCCTGACTAGAATCATCACTCCAGAGTGGATTCCCCAGGACAATAAGAGTATAGATCTACTCTTTAACCGAGAGACCGACGAGCCTTTTGGAGGTATAAGCCTGACCAGCCTAATGAAGTATGAATGCTCACAATCTATGAATTTAAAGATCATAATAGCCCAGGCAAAGTGACCTATTTAGACAATACTTCAAAGAGGGTCTTTGTGGTCTCAGAACATGGTAGGCATGTCTACACATGGAAGGGTGAATTTGTATTTCCCCAACCAGGCTCCAATGTCTCTTATGGACACCAAGGAGCTGACATCCCAAGCTCATGGCACTCAAAGGGACGGGAATTGAGATAGACCTACAGTAAGCTTTGCTAAACCACTAGGAAAAGACAGAACGAGAACAGAGATGAATAGAATGGAAAAGGAGAGACATAGAGACCCAAGAAACCAAAGAAATGCAGATGAACTCCCTCTTCCAAGGCCTAGAGAACACACGAGGACCCTGAGACCCACACAACTAGTCAAGTCTATGAAGAACTATTTCGATGGTATCGGAGATCCTTATGATCATGTAGCAGAATTTAAGTAAGTATTGAGAGTTGAACAAGTTGATGACCTGTTCACACAATACAATGCTTTTGGCCTAACACTGAGGAGCACTGCTCTCACATGGTTTCAACCACTACACGAGAGGCAATTTAGAGACATAGACAAACTATTTGAAGCTTTCATCACGAAATTTTCTAAGAGTGGCATCAGACACAACACCTCTTCCTTGATACATAGCTTCAAACAGACACCTCAAACAATGGTTAGACTTGCAAGAAGGAGGTTCATACAATACCTAGAGAGATGCCATGTTCTAGAGTTACCCACTCCAGCCAAACAAGTGGCTTTATTCTTAGATGGATAGTTGAGTACCAAGTTGAGATCTTATGTGTACTTGAAGGATCCTAGAACCATAAAAGAGTGTGTACGCATGTGCATAGACATTGAGGATAATCTAAGGAAGGAATTAGAGCTTTCAAAGATCTATAAAGATTCAGATAGCTCTACTAGCATCACTTCCAAACAATCCACATCTATTGAGGAACTAGCAGAGAAGGTAGCTCAAAAATTAGGAGCCTCAAGTAAACAAATGCCCAGATTTTCCCCAATTAAACGATGTTATACCTATGGAGGAGACCATATGGCTAATGTGTGCCAAATTATGGCTCAACCCCAAGTGAACCCTAGCAACCAATACTGCACCATAGAAAGGAGATACACTAACCACACTGCACAAGACTGCCCATATAACAAGCAAATGGTTAGAAAACATTATCCACAATCATATCCACAACAAGGGAGATACCAGAACTAGTACCCACAATAGTATGGTAGGCCACAGCAACCCTACCAGGCTTAACAACGGCCTCAACTTGTGTTAGCTCAACAACCTCCAACTCCAACCAATGTGATCCCAGTGAAGTATGCAGCCACTGAAGAAAACCTGAACAGATCCTTAGTGCGAGTCACACCATTGCTTCCAGAGAGCGACCCGAGTGATCAAAGATTTGACTCGACTCATATGGATAGTCCACATGCCTACTATATGGAGTCATTTGAGCATGCCAAAACATACTATTACGAAGATCCTAGTGACTCTAGTATTACACTTATGTGTTCCTCGCATAGCTTTAATGTGAACCTTTTCCCTATACATGGGCACTTTTTACTCTAGTGTTGGCTAGAGGTTTTTTCCCCATGTTACCATATACTTGATACTCTCATATGTGGTGGTACTTTGTACTTAGGGATATTATTCAGCTCTTACTTCAGTTCAATTCATTGTTAATAGAGAGAGCTATTCCAACCATCGTCTTCTCCATGTGTCTTACTGCATTTGTGCTCCTTGTGTGTGCTTCTTGTGTGTGTCTCACACTTCTACACACACCCAATAGTGGTATTAGAGCACGTTCAGCTTCTTCTCAAGTTTCGGTTTTTCATGTCGCAACGCATGCGCACTTTTAACAGTGCAAGTTGACTTCAGAGCATAGAAGAGTGAATTTCAGCAGCCAAGAAACATTTCTAGCAAGTGCGCTAGGGTATTACCCCCATTTCAAAGCCATTTGTGCAATCAAAATCGCCATCAGAGTGATAATTTGTGAGCTGAAATTTCAGCATTCATTTCAGCTTTTGTCGAAGTAAAGATTTTGTCACATGTTCTTTTGTGAAATGGCGGGCAGCAATGACTTATTGGCATGCTTCAAGCTGAAGATAAGATTGATGGGACCAACTATCCGATGTGGTCTTACATGATGAAGCATGTTCTTGTTGCAAAACAACTTTGGAACATAGTGGTAGATGTAGATCGAAGATCGGCAAATGCTTCTACTTCACAGTCTATTGTCACAGATGGAGCTTCTTCTTCGAGTACAGTGATTTCTCCTTCACCTACGTAGGAGCATCTTAGATGGGATGGAAAAGATGCTCAAGCTCATGCTTTGATTGTGCTTTTTGTGAAGTGTCATATGGTTCCACACATTCGGTCATGTTCTACATCACGATAGGCATGGGACACTCTTGCTTCTTTGTACGCCATGCATAATGAAGCACATATTGCATACTTGAGGAAGCAACTTGAGGATGTATGTATGGCTGAAAATGAGTCGATGGATGTGTATGTGACACGCATCAAGGACTTGAAAGAGCAATTGTCAAACATAGATGAGATCATTCCGGATGCATCACTCATGTCTACATTGTTGAAAGGATTACCGAAATCTTTTCAAAGCTTTGCTACTACACTCCGTTTGGTTGCAAAAGGAAATCCTAATATGTATGCATTTGATGAGGTTGTGTCTCTTCTTTTGCAAGAAGAGTAATCTAGAGTGAATAAGAGTGGTTTGATTGAGGGAACGCAAGCACTTGCTATCTCACAAAAGGGGAAAAGCAAGTATGGCTTAGCTTTGGGTTCATCAAAAACAAAGCCTCAAGCTTCCTCTTCCTCTAATGATTGCGATTCGCAAAAGAATAAGAGATGCAAATATTGCTGAAAGGCTGGTCATACTATTGAGGAGTGTAGAAATCTTGCTAAACGCAATGAAAAGAAGAAGGGATCCGGCATGTCTATTGCTGAAAATTCAGCAAATGTAAAGAATGATGAAGCTAACATGGCTCAAGATTTTTGGCCATGTGTTGTTACATGTCATTATGATGCTTCTTTGCATTCTAAATGTATGGTTATGAGTGAGGCTGATTCAGATTGGTTCTTTGATAGTGGTGCTTCAAAGCACATAACATCATGCAAAAGATTTTTTGCCTCTTTGAAAGATGCACCCAAAGGAGGACATGTGGTGTGTGCAAACAATGCCTCTTATCCTATCATTGGAGTAGGAGAAATTGAACTTACGACTGCAAATGGAGGTGTGATTCTCTTGAAAAATACATTGTAAGTGCCCGATATCAAGAAGAACTTAACTTCAGTTCCGTTGATCACCAAAGTTGGACTTCATGTACACTTTGTTGATGATAAGTGTATGGTTCATGATTTCAGCAATGGTGATGTTATCGTGATGTCCGGTACATTATGTAATGGTTTGTATCGCATGGATACATATAAGAGGGCTACCTCAAATGCCTTGGTTGCTCATACTTCTTCCATGGCTGAAATGGAGCTTTGGCATGCTTGTTTTGGTCACTTGAACTTCAATAGTTTGCTTTACTTGCAAAAGAAGGACATGGTTATTGGTTTGCCTACACTTGAGTCCATTGAAAAGCATGCATGTGAAGGTTGCATTCTTGGAAAAATGCATCGTGCTTCTTTTCCAAAAGATAGTCATACACACACTACAAGAAAATTTCAACTTGTTCATAGTGATGTATGTGGTCCCATCAAGACTCCATCTTTTGGGAAGCATGTATATTTTGTTACCTTCATTGATGATGCTACTCGACATACATGGGTGTATCCTATGAAAGCAAAGAATGAGGTATTTTCTTGCTTCAAAGCATTTTTAGCTATGGCTGAAAATTTTTCTTCACAAAAGCTTTTGACTCTATGCACGGATCATGGTGGTGAATGCATGTCACATGAGTTTAATGCTTTTCTTTGTGAAAGAGGTATTTCTCACCAATGTACGGTGCCATATACACCCCAGTAAAATGGTGTTGTCGAGCGTAACAATAGAACTCTACTTGAAATGGCACGATGTATGGTTAAATGAAAGCACCTTCTTGATAAGTTTTGGATGGAAGCGGTCATGTGTGCAAACTATGTGTTGAATCGCTGCCCTACAAAAGCATTGAGAATCATCACTCCTTATGAGGCTTGGAATGGTCACAAGCCTATGGTTATTCATATGCGTGTGTTTGGTTGTTTGGCATATGCTCTTATGACATCACAACAATGTCACAAACTTGATGTCAAGGCAAAAAATGTATATTTGTTGGTTATAGTGCTGAAAGTAAGGGATATCATTTGTACCATCCATTGACGAACACAATTATTATGAGTCGAGATGTGGTATTGCTGAAAATTCAGTTTTCCCTCTACTTGAATGCAAAAAACAGCCAACAGTTAGCTCACAAGATGTGTTCGATACACTCATGCCTTTGTTCCAAAATGGTGCACTTGACTATGACCATGTAGACCAGCCAACTGAGGCTCAAAGGGCTGAAAAATTCCAGCCAAATAGGGCTGAAAAATTCCAGCCAAATAGTGCTGAAAAATGCAGAGAATTTCCAGCCAAACATGGCTGAAAAATTTCAGCCAAAAAATGTTCAAACTGTTGGAAATTTCCGACCACATATGGCTGAACATTTGCATCAAAATATGGCTGAAAATGAGCATGAAATTCAGCCCACGCATAATGTACATATTGGAGATGTTTTACATAATGAACGCATGTCTATCAAGAGTGCACAAACTATGCCAAAGTGGCTGAAACAAACTTTGCAGGACAGCAAATTGAGTGCACCTTTACTTGGTAGAACAAGATAAGCTCTCACCATGCATCAAGTAATTTTGTGGATTATTCTCTTATTGCTACAGCATGTAATGAAGAGCCACTTTCTTTTGAAGATGCATGTGACGATCCACAATGGATGAGTGCTATGCAATCAAAAATGGATTCCATACATAGGAATGGTACTTGGGAGTTATGTGAATTCCCAAAAGGAAGAATGCCATTGGTACAAACTGGGTTTATAAGATTAAGAGAAAATTTGATGGTAGCATTGATCGCTACAAGGCTAGATTGGTTGCCAAAGGATATGTGCAACAATATGGCATTGACTATGAGGAACTTTTGCACCTTCTTCACGCATGACTACCATTTGTATTGTGATTGCATTGGCTGCCCATCGAGGTTGGAAAGTGCATCAGTTGGACATAAAAACAGCCTTCTTGAATGGTGATTTGCAAGAAGAGGTTTATGTGAAGCAACCTCCTGGATTTGCTATGAAAGGGAAAGAGCATATGGTTTGTCGCTTGCATAAAGCCTTGTATGGTCTCAAGCAAGATCCACGTGCATGGTATGACAAAATCCATAAGCACTTAATTGCTCTTGGCTTCACATGTAGTCCGATTGAAAGCACACTCTATGTACGCAAAAATGGGGCTGATCTTATAGTGCTTGTTCTTTATGTCGATGACATACTCTTGACTGAGTCATGTGATGCAAAACTTGACAATCTTATGGCTGATTTGCAGCATACTTTTGATGTCACTTATCTTGGTCTTTTGAGCTACTATCTTGGCATCCAGCTTGTATCCATTGAGGGGGGAATTGTTATGCATCAAGCAAAGTATGTTGAAAAACTACTTCAGCATTTTGACTTTGAGGATTGCAAGCTAGTTTCCACAACAGTTGAGACAAGATTCGAGTTCTCAGTTGAGGATTCTAGTGATGCCATTGACACTTCTCTTTATCAGCAAGTTGTGGGATGTCTTATATATGCATGCAACACAAGGCCGGATATATAGTATGCAGTTTCCCAGTTGAGTCGACTCATGCATAGCCCTGGCACTAAGCATTGGCAAGCGGTGAAACGTGTGTTTAGATATCTCTGAGGCACTTTGAGCTTAGGTCTCTTTTATGGCAGAGATATTCAATCATGCTTGCATGCTTTTACAGATAGTGATTGGGCTGGTTGTTATGATACTCGCGTGTCCACTAGTGGTGATTGCTTTTTCCTTGGAGACTCATGCATATCTTGGTTAAGTAAGAAGCAATCTAGAGTGGCGACATCGAGTTGGGAAGCTGAGTACAGGGTATTTTTCATAGCTACAGTGGAGTGTATATGGCTGAGATGCCTATTGATGGATCTTTGCATGGAGATTGATGTTGCAACACATATTCTCAGTGAAAGTCAGAGTGCTTTGGCAGTTGCACGAAACCCAGTGTTTCATGCACGGACCAAACATATTGAGGTGCATTATCACTATGTGAGAGAGTGCCTTCATGCAGGAGATATTGATTTGGTATATGTGCCTACACAAGATAATGTGGTAGACATATTCACCAAAGCTCTTCCACGGGAAAAGTTTGAAGCTTTTCGCAAAGCTTTAGGCTTATTACCTTGTGGGGGCTAATTTGTCACTCCCTATATGTGTTCACATCATTTGCTCCAGTGGGGTTTGTTACATTTATGTATTCCTCACATAGCTTTGATGTGAACCTTTTCCCTATACATGGGCACTTTTTACTCTAGTTCTGGCTAGAGGTTTTTTCCCCATGTTACCACATACTTGATACTCTCATATGTGGAGGTACTTTGTATTTAGGGATAATATTCAGCTCTCACTTCAGTTCAGTTCATTGTTAATAGAAAGAGCTATTCCAGCCATCGTCTTCTCCGTGTATCTTGCTGCATTTGTGCTCCTTGTGTGTGCTTCTTGTGTGCCTTACACTTCTACACACATCCAACCTCTAGTGCGGAGCTTGAATATACCAATGTCATGTACACCAATCCTAATTTGAGGCCCTAACCAATCAAAAGCCAAGATAATTGAAATTGCATCTCAAATGCACTCTTACACAGCACCACCATCCCTATCACCATCCAACCCACCACTTTCTAACCAACCTCATACAATTCCACCACCACCTAGAGTAGGATCAATCTTAGCAGATCCCACTCTAGAGGACCTAGACATGATGCTTAAAGCATATCAAGCTAGAATGCAAGAAGGGCCAAATGTGATAGATCATGAAAAATGTTACCCTAGAGCTCATCTAAGATAGAAAGAACCAAGCTTTGTGCAAAGATGGTAAAATTGGCTCAAACCATGTTTGAAGCCAGTCGCCTTTTCAACTACTCTAATTCAGCTAAGACACAGTTGCACTTTGAGGGACTGTTAGAAAGATTGGAGAGCTTAATTGCAAGATCTGGAAAAGGAAGCCACCTCCCAAGGAAAGGACAAGGCAAGTGAAAGGATAAGCCCTCCTCCCCAAGAAGATTATGTGCCTAATTCCATAGAACCAAACACACCTTCTTCTTTGAATCGATCTTCCCCAAAATTTCTAAGGGAGATCCAAGAAGAGAAGTGGGCTAAGGAAAGTGAAGCTCCTCCTCCCATTGAACTTGTGGATGATTTACATGATCAATTCCCAAAAGACCTTCCTTCAATATATGGGGAGCAGGAAGATGAACATCCTGGTGAACGATTAGACTTTGAATCTAATTCTTTTCAAGAATTACCACATTTCACGGGACCATGGGAAGACAAATCTACTTGTATGAGAGCACCCACAGTCATGGTAAGGAATGAAAACTCAATCATACCTAGGAATACAGAAGTGGTGAAGAACACTAAAGTGCAGTGCAATCTCACTTTAGAAGAGCTACTTAAAGTTAAACCAAAATTGTGGAAACATGTAGCCAACCAATTGCTAAAAGTAGTGAAACCTTGTTCCTAGGTAGGATCTCATAGAACAGTGCCAGAAATACCTTTGGACAAGATAGGAGACATGAGTGAAGGAGACGAAGAGAACACCTATCTCCCCGTTACTCATCAAGGTTACACAACCAAGGCAATTTTTGGACTCAGGTGCAGGAGTTGCAATTGCTACCACTTCCCTATGGAAGCATTGGGGCAAGCCACCACTCAGGCCAATGAGAATGAGATTGCAGATGGTCAATGGTCACATAGAAAGACCCTTAGGATTGCTAGAAGGAATAACTTTCACTACATGTGTAGAGTTTGAGCATACTTTTGCCATATGTGACTTTAGCAAGAACTAGGCCTATGAAATGATTTTGGGAAGACCATTTATGATGCAATTGCAAGTAGTACAAGATTGGGAAACCAATTCTTTGTATTTGCAACGCTTAGGTGTTACAACCAAAGTTAATCTCGAAGATTACTCTCATAGAGATGTGCCCCCTATTCAATGGAATCCCATCCATAGAGCCATGGATGATACCGAATCAATGCATTCCATAGGATTAAGATCCTCTTGGATGCATGGACACTCACTTATGGGTGTGCAAAGTGGCAGTAGAAGAAAATGCTAGAGAGGTAGGTGCTAAGGAAATTCATATATCCATTCGAGACCCAGCCTATGCACCTATAGTCTTTATGGATGAAGAATTTGAACCTCATGGTTGGGCAGTGATCTTAGCAACAATGGATGTAGCCATCAATGAAGAGAAATGGACACCACACTGCAACAAAGATGGCTTTGACATTTCAATTTTTACGATAGAGCCATCATGTGTGATTCGGTTCTTGAAGAATGTGAACTGGAAGAAGCAAGTGACTCAGATCTAGAATCAATCATTATGGACCCTCCTTTTACATAGAAGAGGAATATTTCTATGAAGTAGAAGCTCACCCTCAAAGACACGAAGAACTTATGAATGATCTGAGGTTAACGACACAAGTGACTGCCAAGAGCGAAGGCAAGAAAAGGAAGAAGAGAGAAGCCACATCACATGAGGAAGAATCTTTGTTCGAGAACCCTGAAAACTTTAAGAAGTATGAGATAGAAGATAGGAGAGTCATGATAAGAATGCCTAAACATGATGCACAAGCAGGAGAGGCCTATGATAACAAAGAAACCACCAAGAAAATTGCTGTAACCATAGAAGAAGGAGAAGAAAGATGCACATACATAGGAGATGACCTGATTGAGGAAGAGGAGCAAGAGTTGATTGCCTTGTTAAGAGAATACATATATGTTTTTGCATGGAGCTACAAAGACTTAAAAGGTGTAGACCCTGAGATATGCTCACACACAATCCCCATGACCTTAGATGCCAAACCCTCTAAGCAAAAGCCATACACATATAACGATAACTATGCTGCCAAAATCAAGGAAGAGATAGATAGATTTATAGAAGTTGGATTCATCTATGAAGTTGAGCATACTAAATGGGTGTCCCCCATCGTAGTGGTGCCCAAAAAGGATGGCAAGTTACATGTTTGTATTACCTTGAAGAAATTTAATGCAGCCACAATTAGAGATAGTTATCCGCTTCCTATCACTGAACATCTATTGGAAAGAGTAGCAGGAAAGGAAGTGTACAACTTCCTTGATGGGTTTTTTTTTCTATAATCAAGTCGCCATTGTCCCCCACGATCAGCATAAGATGCCCTTTGCCGTTGAGTGGGGGGCAGCAATCTTGACCAATCTTGACTTTGCCAATTCGTTTATTCGTGAATAATTACATAATTTTATGGCAACCCCTCATTATTCGACCGAATTATTCGGTGCCACATCAGCTTATTCGAGGATGAGCAAATACTTTTTGCATCGTAATTTGACAATTTTCGATCGAATGCGCTTTCGATCGAAAAAGTTTTTGATCAAAAATTTTATTGATCAAAAAATCTTCGATCGAATGAAATTTCGATTGAAACAAATTCGATCGAATATTTTTTTATAAAACAACACAAGTAGACTCATATTTCATAAGAGTTACTTTTTTTTTTACGAATTTATAGTGTCATAGATAGAAAAAAGTATAAACTCTTGCTATACATATTAACTTTCATACTTAAAGCATAAAGAAAAATATATTTGTTTGCGAATTAAAAACTATTGTGATTGTTTGACTCAACATTGATTCTTACTTCACAATAGTATATGTATGTGTGTGTATGATTGTGAGTAATATGTATTGTGATTGTTTGAATCAATATTGATTCTTACTTCATAATAGTATATGTATGTGTATTTGGGTGTATAATTGTGAATGAAATCTATTGTGATTGTTTGATTCAACATTGATTCTTACTTCACAATAGTATATGTGTGTGTGTATGATTGTGAATAAAAATGTATTGTGATTGTTTGAATCAATATTGATTCTTACTTCACAATACTATGTGTATGTGTATGTGTATCTGTATGTGTATGTGCACATATGTTATATGATTGTGAGTGAAAATATAATATGATTGTGTATGTGCATGTATATGTGTGTGTATGATTGTGAATTAAAAACTATTGCAATTGTTGGAAAAGATTTTATGTTTTTTTTTATGATTCAAGGGTTCAAAAGGTATTAATAAGTGAAGATCAAAGACATCCATGGCTGCATATCAACTAAGAGAAGGTTCTTGTTGTATTGATTCAATATAACTTCATAGATCTATAGATCTTCTTTTTAGAAAGTTGTATTGTATTGATACAACAAGAGCCTTCTCTTAGCTGAGATGTTGGGCCTTGGCATCAAGACAATACCATCAAGAGGCATTTGTTGGGAGGAAAGAAATCAATTTGTTGAAACAATAGTATTGAGAGGGATGACGAAGTTTTGATAGAAGTCGACTTATGCACTTGATCCTTGGATACTTATGATAAAAAAGATGCAAACATGTAAAAAAAGATTTTACTTTTTATGATATAGTTTAGTATTTTTTCTAGCATATAATAATGAATGTGCATATGCATGTGTATGTATGCATGTACATATGCATGTGAGCATGTATGCATGTGAGTATATGTGTATGTGTGGCCATGTGTATATGTATATGTGCAAGTATCTATATATATATGTATATGTGTATGTGTGCATGAAAGTATGTGTATGCATGTGTGTATGTATGTGCGCATGAAAGTATGTGTATGCAAGTGTGTATGTGTATGTGCGTGTATGTCATATGATTGCAAGTGAAAATCAAATATGATTGTGTATGTGCATGTGTGTGTATGATTGTGAATTAAAAACTATCGTAATTGTTGAAAAAGTTTTTGTGTTCTTTTTTATAATTCAAGGGTTGAGAAGGTATCAACAAGTGAAGATCAATGGCATCTTGGACAATGTATATCAGCTAATAGAAGGTTCATGTTGTATTAATACAATACAGCTTCACATATCCATAGATCTTCTTTAGGAAGTTGTATTGTATTGATACAACACAAACCTTCTGTAAGCTGAGATATTGGCATCAAGACAATCACATCAAGAGGGACTTGTTGAGAAGAAAGAAATAGGCTTATTGAGATAATAGCATCAAGAGGGACTTGTTATGGCCAAGTTTTGATGGAAATCGACTTATGCACTCAAACTTTTGATACTTACGACAAAAGATATATAAACAGGTAATAAAATATTTTACTTTTTATGATATAGTTTAATATTTTATCAAGCTCATAATAATGAATTTTTACTTTTTTATATTTGTATAGGTTATTTTGAAGGTTGATTGATTTTGAGCTAAGTATAAAGGTAAAAATTTCCCATTAAAAAGGGATCGTTATCAATTGTAAACTTGAATCATTTGAATCGTTAAATTCACTTTTTTTTAGTCTCAAGTCAATTTATTGTGTGTATGTGCTTGTATTTATGTATATATACATATGCATGTGTGTACGTGTGTGTATGCATATGTATGCATGTGCATGTGTGTATATGCATATGTAGGTATGTGCATGTGTGTATATGCATATGTAAGTATGTATGTGCATGTGTGCGTATACATGTCTATGTATGTATGCATATGTGTGTATGTATGCATGTGAGTGTATGTGTGTGTATATGTGCAAGTATCTATGTGTGTGTGTATGATTTTGGGTGTACATGTGTACATGTTTGTGTGTGTATATGTGTGCACGTGTGTGTATGCATATGTGTGTATGACATGCACATACGTACACACATATGCATATATGTACTTTCAAATCTGTAAAACAATAACACCAATTTTATCTTTGAAGAAAAGTCAAGAGCTCTCTAGACTCTCAAACATGTGTGAAATGAGTTCTTGATAATAAAGTTTCGATCGAAATGTTTTTCTTCAAAAAAACTTTCGATCGAAAGCTTTTTGATCATCTGTGTCCATTTTCAGTGTTTATTCGGACACCCCGAATAAGACGAACATATTCGGTATTTTTTAATTATTTGATGGAATAAATGCAAGCTAGGATGCATCCAATTATGCTATTGGGTGTGTACTAGCACAACCTACTGGTGAAGGTAATATGGATCTTCCAATTGCATACACAAGTAGAAAATTGAACTCCGTTGAACAAAACTATACCACTACCGAGAGAGAGGGATTAGGAATGGTATATGTAGTTAAGAATTCATAGACATTATTTGCTCGCAAATAAGTTTAAATTTTTTTACAGACCATCAAGCACTGTTATATCTAGTTAATAAACCTTACAATACATGCCAATTAGTAAGATGGTTCCTCTTACTAATGGAATATGACTTCAAAGTTGTGGTTAGGAAAGGTAGTTCAATCTAGAGGTAGTGCCTAAGTGGGCCAAAAGTATAGTGCCTATTCTCACCTTTGGACCTAAACATCCTATGTTGAGAACTAGAGACAAGGAAGTAGTCAGGTATCAGAAGTACCACATAATGGTAGGTAGTATGTATAATCACAACAATCAAGGCATACTAGCTTGTTGTGTAGATGAGGATTAACGTGCAAAATGGTTGCAACTAGCACATGTAGGTGCCCTACAGCAACACCATTTGAAACATAGAACTCTTCAAAATTTGCAAAGATTAGGGGTATATTGGCCCACAATGGAAGCAGACATCCATAAGATGTGTAAAACATGCCCAAGCAGATGTTCCACGGGTATAAACACCCATGGAACATGCCACTCTTTATCGAGTGTCTTTAGTGCCAGATTGGAGTGAACCCTTGGTAAACTTCTTGAGGATGAAAACATTCCCTCGAAAGATGACATTGGCCAAACAATGAAGCTTAGAACAAGAAGCACTAGATTATGCACTCATTGGTCGTAATCTATACAAGCGTGGAAAAGATGGATATATTAGGCTATGTATCCATGAGAGTGAGTATTTTAAGATATTAGAGACAACTCACAAAGGTGTGGCAGGAGGACACTTTGGATCAGATCACGTGACCAAGGCAATACTTTTCGCAGGTCTTTGGTGGCCAACCCTTCACATGGATGCACACACCTATGTGAAGAGATGTGATATTTGTCAACAAACTCAGTACCATGTACGTAAAGATGAGATGCCATTGAAACCTATGATGAGTGGACGTGCATTCTCTAAGTGGGGAATAGTCTTTGTAGGTCCTATTAATCCCCCCAGCTAAGAGTTCCTATGCTGAGTATATCATTGTTGCCACTAATTATCTGAGTAAGTGGGTAGAGGTGAGGGCCACTATGAAAAATGATGCACAAACCACAGCCAAGTTCCTATTTGAGAATGTATTCACCAGATATGGGTTGCCAATAGAGTTAGTAAGTGATAGAGGCACACACTTCTTGAACAAAGTCATTGAAAACCTTCTCCAAGAATTCTTGGTGATACACAAGAAGTCTGCTCCCTATCACCCACAAGCCAATGGCCAAGCTAAAAGCACGAACAAGATACTTTCTAATGTGTTGATAAAATTGGTGAATAATAAACACTCTAACTGGGACAAATAGTTACACCATGCTCTTTGAGCATATAGAGTTGCCTATAAAACGGTACTCCAAGCCACACCCTTTCATATGGTATTTGGTCAAAATGCAATGCTACCATTGGACTTCTTGATACCCACACTAAAAGTAGCACAGGAGCATCAATGGATTGGCCATGAGCTCTCATCTAAAATCTTTGATCTAGAACGCTTATGTGAAATAAGATTGACAGCAGCAGCAGGAATCTATGAAGCTAAGAAAAGACAAAAGGCATACTTCAATGCCCATGTGAAGGATAAAGGCTTGAAAGCAAGTGACTTAGTTTTGGTGTACACCCTGAAACAACATGCAAGAAAGCTAGAGAAGTGTGGCTATGGACCCATGATTATTAATAGAATATCAACAAGTGGGACAGTCCAATTAGCCACCCTAGAATGTGACATCCTACCAAGTTACATCAGTGGATGCCGAGTCTAATTATATCAAGAACCCCTCACTGAGGAAATGCTTAATTGACTCAACACGGTCAAGTAACATAAGGAAGAAGAAAAATTAATTCGTGAAGAAGCACAAACAGAAGCTTTAGAACGCATCCGAAGAATGAAATTGAGAAGACATGGTAGAGGTGAGCCTAGATCAAATGCTTATGAAGCTCCAAGATATCACATGGCCATGTGTGATGCACCAGGAGTACATTCCCATAGAATAGATGATCAACGACCTTCTGTAACCCTAGAGGTAGGGCAAGGAAATAATGCAAGGAGCATAAGAGCCTTGATTGACTCGGTGCAGCCACTAGTGCTGTTAGACTTTCTTACTATCAAGAGTTGCAATTAAAAGTCAATCCTATAACAACTTATCTCATAGGATTGGGAGGTGTGGAGACACCTTGCATGGGTGAGGTGGAGCTTCCCATCTACATTCAAGACGTTCTTATGACAGTTAAGGTGCTAGTGTGTTAAGATGAGGATCTCACTGAGCCTCTTGTCTTGGGTCGAGACTAGATCTACGATCATGCAGTCCACCTGAACCTAAGAAGTGGACTTCTTTAGGTTTGGGTAAATCAGAATCGCGTTACCATTGAGTTAGAAAATAAAGCACTCAAGGAAATAAGAAAGGCACCAACTCCTGGTCCTTCCAAGAGTACACATGAAGATAAAGATGTTGTTCTTGTCTGAAACTCTGTGATGCAGCAGGATGATGTTCTCAACAAAGAAGCCAAGGATCTAATGGAACTCCCTTCTTTTCCAAAAGTAATCGAGACAAGGCGACCAAAGGAGTACCAAAAGAAGAGGAAGCCGATGGCCTATGCTCATAGCCAAAGGAGTGTACGAAGCAAGGTGACTCAAACAATGAAGCAGACTTGGGTACGCAAGGGTGAACAACCCTCTGCTCTAGTGATGGATCCCCAATGATGCATGACACCATCTACTTGGATAAGGACTACAAAGAGTGAGTGCTCCAGGAATATCCCAAAAACGGACCATTTCTATTTGGGTCCCAAAGTGGTCAATGAAGGCCAACCCTAATGCACGACAAATCTAGGTGCCTAAGACCTGCTTACACGCCCAAGTAGTTTCACACAAGTCACTAGCCTGAAATGCCACTCACAATCATTCACATCACACACTTCAAGGCACACATCTACATTCCAATGCTCCACACATGCAACCACACCTAGAACTACCTAGAAAGGGGTACCCAAAAAGTCCCAAATCAAAGATGACATGATTCATGAACATGAGAAGACCATGGCAGCCACAAGAAACCATCTCACACAGAAAGTTTGGAGAGTTAAACTCTGTGATAGACCACCTGACCCCATCATGGAAAGTACTATGCATAGACATAGATGCATTTGATTAACTTAATAACTAAAACTCACAAGTCACAAGAAACATCTCACTCACAAATGCATTAACCACAATGATGGCATGTTGGTGTTGTAGAGGGAACACAGAATTATCTTATTTCTTATGGAATGCTAATGTGGCTTTCTTCTTCCAGCAGATAAGCAATATCATGGATGACGTAGCAGGAACCAGTTCCTAGGTAGGAACCAATCAATAGGTGGTTGATCTAGAGAGTTTATCAATCATGCCGGAGACAATTGAAAGACTAGAGGAATTGCAAGCAATTCAAATTATAAATATACAAGACCCTCCGAGTGGACATACCATGCCTATCGGCAAAGCTTCCCATTGGTTTAGTGAAGTTGTAGGACCCTTGGGAGAGGGATCATACCTTTGGGAGTCAGAGTTGGAATTCAATGGGAAGCAAGGCAAATATCACTTCTTTACATGGGAATTCGAAAAGCTACAAAATGCAGAAGCACTATGCCCTATATGGGAGAAAGTAGGACTGGATGCATACTTCGGTGCTCAGCTTCCAAAGCCAGACTTCATGAGATGCTACTATCTTATCAATACCTTGACTCCAAGAAAGCACCCCAAAGGTACAAGCACATTTGTGCTCCCATCTCTAACAAAGGGAAATGAGCTTAAGAGGTTTAAGTTAACCAGCAATTTAGTACGAGAGGCCTTGGACATGAGAGGCATGCATATACTTACAGAGAAGGAATTCCTATGACATGTTGATATATTTAGGTAGTGATGTGTGTGAACACACTAGGACTGCCGGGGCACTTTTTTCCCTCTTTAGGAGGTTTTTTTCCCCCGGCTTGTATATACGCCTATTGCCCTAATGGGCTATTTTTCTTTTGTATATTCTTGTGGTAATACATTCAATATTGTGTGTTGAGCTTCAAGCTTCTTCTTCTTCCTTGTGCTGTTTGCGTGCTTCTGTCCACGTCTAACTCCAACAAATTAGTATCAGACCAGGTCGTCAGTCGACACCTCTCCAGTTGTAGTCTCAGAGCCACACAAATTTTGGTGAGCATACTCAGCGTGTTTTTGAACGCACTATCACAATGCTTGTGTAGGTTATTTTGTCTTTTTGTGCCAAAGGTATATATCATTTTCAATTTGCCAGTATAAGCGTCTTGGAGTCTGCTACAGGTTTAGCAGAATTCATCTCAGTAGTTCTGGTCAACATTTTGAGATACAATCAATTTTTTGCATCAAGGTATTTTAGTCACTGGCCATGGCTGAAAGCAGTGATGTATTTCGTATGTTGGCTGTAGAGGATAAGTTGGATGGTACCAACTACCCGTTGTGGGCTTATATGATGTGACATGTATTGGTAGCAAAAGGATTGTGGAACATTGTGTAGGGTGTTGAAAAACGTCCTATCACGCCTGCAATTGTTACAACTGTAGGTATTGAAGCTGATGCAGAAGGTGTCGAAGATGATGATATTCTGCACATTCCTATTCGTGCTGTTGTTTCTGTTGCACCTATTGAAGAGCAAATTCGTTGGGATAGCAAAGATTCCCAATCACATGCATTGATAGCTTTGTCTGTCAAACGTGCCATTATTCCTCTCATTCGCTCTTGCAGAATAGCTAAGGATGCTTGGGATACACTTACCACATTGTACCAAACTAGGAATGAGGCTTATGTTGCTTACCTCCGAAAATAGTTGGAGAGTGAGCACATGAATGAAGGTGATTCTATGGATAGTTTTCTAACAAAGATCAAAGACTTGAAGGAATAGTTGATTTCAGCTGATGAGGTTATACTAGACATCTCACTTGTGCAGACCATTCTGAATGGTCTTCCTGATTCATATCATAGTTTTTCTTATAGTCTTTGGTTGATGATGAAAGGCAATCCAAATGCCTTGTCATTTGAGGAGTTAGTCTCTGTTCTGTTGCAAAAAGATCAGTCCAGGCAAACCAAGTCCATTATGCGTGTTGTAGATCAAGCTTTCCTGGCTAGTCAGAAGGGCGAAGGAAAATGGAGCTCTTCAGTAGCAAGCAAAAATATGCTAATTTTGCACAATTGAAGAGGGAAGACAAAGATGAAAAGAAATCAGAAAAGCAGAAATTGTTTTGCAAGTACTATAAAAGAAATAATCATATCATAAAGAACTATACAAAACTGGCTGCTAAAGAGGCAAAGAAGAAAGAGTCTGGAATGGTTGTTGTAGAGGCTTGTACACCAAAAATAGAGTCTGCTAATCTTGTGCAGGAAGAAGAATGGGTGTTTACTATTGTTTGCAGTTTTGACCCATCTTCTCATCAACAATGCATGTCTGTAGTAGACTCAGATGTTTGGTACTTTGACAGTGGGGCGACCAAAAATATTACCTCGCAGCGCAGTTATAGGGAATACTATTACATGCACCAACAACTCCTCTTATCCTATTATGGGAGTTGGTAAGGTCATTTTGACTACTATTGATGGTAGTTCTTTCACTTTGTCAGATGCTTTGTTTGTGCCAAGGATCAAGAAAAATTTGTTATCAGTTTTTGCATTAGCCAAGATTGGGTTGGTTGTGAAATTTGTTGATGACAAATGTACAGTTCATGATTTTTCAAATGGCGACATAATTATTGCTTTTGGCATTTTATGTCGTGGGCTATATAAGCTCATAGACTATGAAATATCTATAAATGATTCGGCATGTGCAATACATGATTCTCAGGCCATGTCAAATGCAAAGCTTTGGCATGCATGCTTTGGTCATCTGAATTTTGCTAGTTTGCTATGCCTCTAGAAATCTGAAATGGTATCCTCTTTGCCCAAACTTGAGGCACCTGGAAAACATATTTGAGAAGGCTATATTTTGGGGAAAATGCAGCATTCCTGCTTTCCAAAAGATGGTTCTATTTGGGCTACTAATAAATTGCAGCTTGTATAGAGTGATGTTTGCGGTCCTATGCAGACACCTTCTTTTGGAAATTATCTTTACTTCGTGACTTTCATTGATGATATTTCTAGGCATGCATGGGTATATCCATTGAAGGCAAAGTCTGAAGTATTCATGTGCTTCAAACAGTTTTTGGTTTTGGCTGAAAATCTGTCAGCATGTAAAATGGGCACCCTTCGTTATGATCGAGGGGGAACATATGTCTTCTGATTTTAATGCATTTTTGGTTGAACGTGGGATAAAACACCAGCGTACAGTGTTGTATACACCTCAACAGAATGGAGTTGCTGAACCACATAGTTTCTGGCTTGAGGTTGTCATGTGTGCAGCATATGTACTTAACAGGTGTCCCACTAAAGCGCTACAGTCTATCACTCCATATGAGGCTTGGCATGATTGCAAGCCATCTCTTGCTCATCTGCGTGTCTTTGGTTGTTTGGCATATGCATTAGTGCGTGAACAACATCGTAGAAAATTAGATGATAAAGCAGTGAAATGTATTTTTGTTGGGTACACTTCTAAAAGTAAAGGCTATCATCTATATCATCCACAGACTAAACACATTCTAGTTAGTCGTGATGTTGTTTTTGTGGAAGATGTTGTTCAGCCATTGCTTTCATGTACTAAGGAGACATGTGTTAGCTCCAAAGACATGTATGATACTTTGCGACCTCTTTTTATAGGTGGACAGTCTAGTCTTGGTCCTAATGAGGCAACTTCTCAGCCTTTGCAGGTTTCATGGTATGATGCAGATCATCCCATTTCTGATGCAAATTTACATGATGCACTTGATGAGAGAGCTGATATTGAGGACGCAAAAACTATGCCAAAATGGCTGGTGCAAACTTTGTGTGACAACAAATTAGATGCACCTATGTCGTATCGTACTCAATCTAGCTCTCATAGTGCCTCTTTTGCATCAGATTTCTATGCTATGGCTGCATCTAGTCTATGTGATGAGACTGAGCCTATTTTGTTTGATGAAGCACAAAATTCAAAAAATTGAATGGCTGCTATGCAATCTGAATATGATGCCATAATGAAGAATGGTACTTGGTCTTTATGTGATTTGCCTCCTGGCAAGAACGACATTGGCACTAAGTGGGTATACAAGCTGAAGCATAAACCTGATGGTACAGTTGACAGGTATAAGGCTAGCCATGTTGCAAAGGGTTATGCATAGGAAAGAGGCATTGATTTTGATGAAACATTTGCTCCTACTTGTCGAATGACTATTGTTCGTAGCATCTATGCACTTGCAGCTCATCATGGTTGGAATGTACATCAGCTGGACATTAAAACAACATTTTTGAATGGTGACTTGCATGAAGAAGTGTATGTTTTCCAGCCTCGTTGTTTTGTGCAGAATGGGCATGAAAACCAGGTGTGCAGGTTAAAGAAGGAATTATATGGTTTAAAGCAAGCACCACGTGCTTAGTATGAAAAGATACATGCCTATCTAATTGCACATGGTTTTGAGAACAGTCCAACTGAAAGAAGCTTATACGTCAAGCATGTTAATGATGTACTTCTGATCATCGTGATGTATGTTGATGACACGCTACTCACTAGTCCTCATGAAAAGCATATTGCTGATTTTAAGGCTGATTTACATGCCTCATTTGAGATGTCTGATTTGGGGCATTTGCATCATTATTTGGGCATTCATTTTATGCATGTTGATGGTGGAATGTCTTTGTGTCAAACCAAATATATTGACACATTATTGTAGCATTTTGGCCTTGAAGACTATCAACCTATTGCCATTCCTATGGAGACAAGTTTACAACTGAGTCTTCATGATGCTAGAGATGCATTTGATGCTATTGTCTATTAGCAGACTATTGGATGCTTGATTTACTTATGCATTACTTGGCCAGATATTCAGTTTGTTGTCTCACAGATGAGCAGGTTTATGCATTGCCCAAGAGTCAAGCATTGGCAGGCGGTTAAGCGCATCTTTCGCTACTTGAGTGGTACTCGGCTACTTGGGTTGTTTTGTCCCAAGGGGGGATCACTACTGCGAGATTTGCATGCTTTTTCTGACTCTGATTGGGCTGGTTGCTATGACACTCATGTGTCCACTAGTGGCTTTTGCTTCATGCTTAGTAGCTCATGTATATCTTGGTTGAGCAAGAAGCAACCTATTGTGGCCACTTCCAGTTGTGAGGGTGAGTATAGGGTAGCTTTCACAGCGATTGTTGATTCTGTGTGGCTCAGACACCTTATGGCTGATTTGGGTGTTGGTCAATCTTCTACCACCACCATCTTCACTGACAGTCAGAGTGCATTGACAGTTGCGAGGAACCCTATGTTCCATGCTTGCACTAAGAACATTGAAGTGCATTATCATTATGTCAGGGAGAGGTTCTCTGTTGGGGAGATCAACTTTGCATATGTGCCCATGCAGGAGAACATTGCAAAACTTTTCATGAAGGCTCTGCCTGGGGAGAAGTTTGAAGCTTTCCACAAAGCTTTGGGCTTACTTCCTTTTGTGGAGTGATTTCCACATAGCTTGGCATTTCCTTATACATGAGTGCCAGCTCCTTGTTCACCGCATCACTCACAAGGGGGATTTGTTGATATATTTAGGTAGTGATGTGTGTGAACACACTAGGATCCCCGGGGCACTTTTTTCCCTCTTTAGGAGGTTTTTTTCCACCGGCTTGTATATATGCCTATTGTCCTAACATGCTATTTTTCTTTTGTACATTCTAGTGGTAATACATTCAATATTGTGTATTGAGCTCCAAGCTTCTTCTTCTTCCTTGTGCTGTTTGCATGCTTCCGCGGACGTCTAACTCCAACAAGACAATCTCATCTCAGTGGGATTTCAAGCTTATGTGCAGTGTGAGAGTTGTCATGTCTCATTTTGTCTACCTACACATAGGTCTATTGACATTCATGATGCACATGTATGGTAGGATTCAAATGCTCATATGGATGCACATGTAGAGCATGTTTTGGATGCTCATGTTGTTTATGTAGAGCATGGTTTGGTTGATCATGTGGATGCTCTTATGGAGCACACTTCAGATGATCACTTGGATGCTTTAGAGCATGATGTGGATGCTCATGTAGAGCATTGTGATGATACTCAGTTAGAGTTTGATCATCAGTTTGATCTTGGTGTTGATGTTGTGCAGTTAGCTCATGTGGAGCATGATGATACACTTGGTGTGGTAAAGCAGGATAAATCTTATGATACACAATGTATGTGAGAGCATACTAGCTCTCAGGGTGCACAAATAGATATATCCTTGGTTGAGAGGATGACTAATTTAGATGCTGATGAGACAGTGATCGTGCAGTCATTCTTGGATTTGTTCATGCCATATGGACACAGATATGTCATGACACATTGGTCTTGACGATGGTGCTTTGGATGCCTTGGATATAGGCATGTTTGACATGCTTAGCTTAGCCAAGATAGCACAGGTTTTGTTAGCATTCGAGAGTCAAATGTACGAGTTGTTATGCTCCAGACTAGGTGTTGTAGTTGCTATTGGAGAATTTGCACTTGGAGTTTTCAATCATTTGATGATTGACACATGCATAGAGCAAGTGGGAGCTTTGCACGAACTTCATCAGTTCTTGCATCAGTCAGATGTGAGCTCGACTCTTATCGATATGAGTCTAGACCAGTTTGAGGTGCATGGATACACCTTGTTTGAGGCAGTTGGTGTAGGTTGATCTGTAGGGTTGAGATCTTGACTCTTCCTGTACATTAGTGTATATTCTTACATCATTCTTTGTATATTTTTCCACTTATGGTCACACTGACCCTTAAGTGGGAGATTTTTTGGGATGTAAGGGCATGTGACCTTACCCCTATGTTCATATATATACATCATATATAGTGCATTGACTCAATTGAGATCATTAAGTGGCTTTCAAGGCTCCCATACATGTGTGCACGTCTCTCCTCTCCTCTCTCTCCCTCCATCTCCTTTTTTCTCCTCTTGTTCTGCACACCAAAGCCCTTCATCAACTATGGCCCATCTTCTCATGAATAGTGTATGTCTACAATAGACTCCGATGTTTAGTACTTTGATAGTGGGGCAACCAAGTATATTATCTTGTAGTGCAGTTTCTTCAGTTGACTTGAGCCTACCCCTACAGGGAATATTGTCACATGCTTAACAACTCCTCTTATCCTATAATGAGAGTTGGTACTGCTGATGCTAGTTCTTTCACATTATCATATGCTTTGTCTGTGCTAGGGATCAAGAAAAATATGTTGTCAGTTTCAGCATTAGCCAAGATTGGCTTGGTTGTCAAACTTATTGATGACATGTGTACAATTCATGATCACTCAAATGGCAATGTAATTATTGCTTTTTGCATTTTATGTCATGGGTTGTATAAGATGATAGATTATGCAAAATCTATCAATGATTTAGCATGTGCAATTCAACATTCTTAGGCTATCCAGATGCAAAGCTTTGGCATGCACACTTTGGTCATCTAACTTTTGCTAGTTTTCTATGCTTGTAGAAATCTAAAATGGTGTCCTCTCTGCCCAAACTTGAGGAACCTTGTAAACATGTTTGTGAAGGATGTATTTTTGGAAAAATGTATTCATCCTTCCTAAAAGATGGTTCAATTTGAGCTACTCGAAAATTACATCTTGTTTATAGTGATGTCTATGGTTCTATGCAAAAACCTTCTTTTTGGAACTACCTTTACTTCGTGACTTTTATCGATGTTTTTTCTAGGCATGCATGGGTATATCCATTGAAAGCAAATCTGAAGTGTTTATGTGCTTCAAATAATTTCTAGCTATGCTTGAAAATTTGTCAACGTGTTAAATGGGCACCCTCCATTCTGATGGGGGGGTACATCTCTTCTAATTTTAATGCATTTTTGGTTGAATGTGGAATTAGTATGTAGTGTAGTATACACCTCAATAAAATGGAATTTTTAAAGAAAGAATAGGTCTCTCATGGAGATGACAAGGTGTATCGTCAAAAGTTAGGCATTACCACATACTTTCTAGCTTGAGGCTATTATGTGTGCAACATATGTACTTAACAAGTGTCCCACCAAAGCACTGTAATCTATCACTCCATATGAGGCTTGACATGGTAGCAAGCCATGTGTTGCTCATTTGTGTGTATTTGGTCACCTAGCATATGCATTAGTACCTAAACATCATAGGAAATTGGAGGATAAAGTACTAAAATGTATTTTTGTTGGGTACAATTCTAAAAGCAAAAGCTACATTTTAGTTTTAGCCATGATGAGGTTTTTGTGGAAGATGTAATTTAGCCATTACTTTCATGTACTAAGGAGACATCAATTACATCCAAAGATGTGTATGACACTTTGCTGCCTCTTTTTAGAGGTGGACAGTCAAGTGCTGGTCCAAATGAGCCAATTTCTTAGCCTTTACAGGCTTCACATGATCATGTAGACCATTCCATTTCTGATGCAAATTTACATGATGCACTTGTTGATGAGAGGATTGATATAGAGGAGGCAAAAGCTATGCCTAAATGGTTGGTGTAGACTTTGCGCGATAGCAAATTAGATGCACCTCTATCATATTGTACTCATTCAGGATCTCATAGTGCTTCTTTTGCATCATATTGCTTTGCAATGGCTGCCTCTAGTCTTTGTGATGAGATTGAGCCTATTTCTTTTGATGAAGCACAAAATTCAAAAAATTGGATGGTTCTTATGCAATTAAAATATGATGCTATTATGAAGAATGGTTCCTAATCTTAATGTGATTTGCCTCCTAGAGAAAAACGATTGGCACTAAATGGTTATACAATCTTAAGCATAAGCGTGATGGAAATATTGACAAGTATAAGGTTAGGCTTGTTGCAAAAGGTTATGCTCAAGAGATAGGCATTGATTTTGATGAGACCTTTGCACCCATAGCATTTGTGCACTTGCAACTCATCATGGTTGAAATGTGCATCAGTTAAAAATTAAAATTACATTTCTGAATGGTGACTTACATGAAGAAGTGTATGTATTTGAGCCTCGTGGTTTTGTATAGAAAGGGCATGAAAACATAGTGTTTAGGTTGATGAAGGCATTATATGGTTTGAAGCAAGCACCACATGCTTGGTATGAAAAGATACATGCCTAATTGATTGCACTTGGGTTTTAGAACAATCCAAATGTAGCACCTTATATGTTAAACATTCAAATGATGTACTTCTGATCATCATTGTATATGTTGATGACATGCTACCCATTGGTTCTAATAAGAGGCATATTTCTGATTTTAAGGCTGATTTGCATGCCTCTTTTTGAGATGTTAGATTTGGGGCATTCAATTTATGTAAGTTGATAGGGGAACTTTGTGTCAAAAAAAAATATATTGACACATTATTGAAACTTTTTAGCCTTGAAGATTGTGCAGCTATGGCCACTCCTATGGAAACAAGTTTATGGTTGAGTCTTCATGATGTTGGAGATGCATTTGATGTTCTTCTCCATCAACAGGCTGTTGGAGGCTTGATTTACTTATGCATAACTTGACATGATATTCAGTTTGTTGTCTCTCAGATGAGCATAATTATGTGTTGCCTAGGTATCAAGCATTGGTAGGTGGCTAAGCACATTTTTCGCTACTTGAGTGGTACTCGGCTACTTGGATTGTTTTATCCCAAGGGGGAGCACTACTGTAAGATTTACATGCTTTTTCTGATTCTCATTGGGCCTGTTGCTATGGCACTCATGTTTCCACTAGTGGTTTTTGCTTCATGCTTGGTAGCTCATGCACATCTTGGTTGAGAAAGAAGTAGACTACTATGGCCACTTCTAGTTGTGAAGCTGAGTATAAGGAAACTTTCACAACAATTGTTGAATGTGTCTGGCTCAAACACCTTTTGGCTTATTTGGGTGTTGGTCGGTCTTCTATCACCACCATCTTCATTGACAGTCAGAGCGCATTGGCAATTGTGAGGAACCCTGTGTTCCATGCTTGCACAAGGCACATTGAGGTGCATTATCATTGAGAGAATAGTTTGGCATATGTGCCCACACAACATAACATTGTAGATCTTTTCACAAGGGCTCTACCTAGGGAGAAATTTGAAGCTTTCCAGAAAGCTTTGGGCTTACTTCCTTTTGTGGATTGATATCTCTCCACATAGCTTGGCACTTCCTTATACATGAGTGCTATCTACTTGTTCCTTACATCACTCCCAAAGGGGAATTGGTTGATATATTTTGGTAGTGATGTGTGTTAACACACTTAGGACTGTCGGGGCACTTTTTTCCCTCTTTAGGAGGTTTTTTCCCCTATCTTGCATATATGCATGTAACCCTAATGGGTCACATATCTTTGTATATTCACTTGGTAATTCAATATTGTGTGTTGTGCTCCAAACTTCTTCTTCTTCTTTGTGCTTTTCGAGTGCTTTTGCAAACCTCAAACTCCAATAGATATGCACCTCACTGTGCATCATGTGAGCATGGAACACAGGGTTCCTCACAACTACCAATGTACTCTTACTGTCAATGAAGATGGTGGTGGGACAAGACTAACCAACACCAAAATCAACCAAAAGGCATCTAAGCTACACAAACTAAAGAGTCACTACAAAAGCTTCCCTATACTCAACCTCACAACTAGAAGTGGCCACAGTAGGTTGTATCTTGCTCAACCAAGATATGCATGAGCTACCAAGAATGAAGCAAAAACCACTCGTGGACACACCAATGTCATAGAAATTATCCCAATCAAAGTCAAAAAAATCATGTAAATCTAGCATTAATGACCCCCTTGGGATAAAACAATCCAACTAGTCAGGTATCACTCAAGTAGCACAAGTTGCGCTCAATCACTTGGCATTGTTTGACACTTGGGCAATGATAAACATGCTCATATGAGAGACATCAAGCTGAATATGAGGCCGAGTTATGCATAAGTAAATCAAGCATCCAATAGCCTGTTGATAGATAATAGCATCAAATGCATCTCGAACATCATGAAGACTCAACGATAAACATGTTTCCATAGAAGTGGCAATACATTTGCAATCTTCAAGGCCAAAACACTACAATAATGTGTCAATATATTCTGTTTGACACAAAGCTATTCCCCCATTGACTTGCATAAAATGAATGCTCAAATAATGATGCAAATGCCCCAAATTATCTCAAAAGAGGCATGAAAATCAGCCTTAAAACAAGAAATATGATCCTCATTTAGACTAGTGAGTAGCATGTCATCAACATACACAATAATGATTAAAAGTACATCATTTGCATGCTTGATAGATAAGGTGCTCTCAGTTGGACTGCTCTAAAACCATGTGCAATCAAGTAGGCATGTATCTTTTCATACCAAGCATGTGGTGCTTGCTTCAAACCATATAATTCCTTTTTCAACTTGCACACTTTGTAACTTTCACGCCCTTTTTTCAACAAACCATGTAGCTAAAATACATACACTTCTTCATGTAAGCCACCATTAAGAAATGTAGTTTTAATGTCCAACTCATGTAGTTCATAGATGCTATGAACATTGGTCATTTGGCATGTGGGTGCAAAGGTCTCATCAAAATCAATGCCTCTTTCTTGAGCATAACCTTTCGCAACAAGCCTGGCCTTATACCTGTCAACTATTCCATCAAGCTTACGCTTCAGCTTGTATACACGTTTAGTGCCAGTGGCCTTTTTTCTTGGAGGATAATCACATAAAGACCAAGAACCAATCTTCATAATAGCATCATATTCTAATTGCATATAAGCTGTCCAATTTTTTGAATTTTGTGCTTCATCAAAGAAACAGTCTCATTCTCATCACAAAGACTAGAGGCAACCATAGCATAGCAATCTCATGCAAAGGAAGCACTATGAGAGTCTGAACGAGTATGATATGATAGCAGTGCAACCAATTTTCTTTCTCTCAAAGTCTGCACCAACCATTTTGGCATAGTTTTTTGCCTCCTCTATATGAGCCCTTTCATCACCAAGTGCATCATGTAAATTTGCATCAGAAATGGAATGATCTACATCATCATGTGGAACCTCTAAGTGTTGAGAAATTGCCTCACTTGGACCAGCACATGATTGTTCACCTCTAAAAGGAGGCAACAAAGTGTCATACACATCTCTACAGCTAACTCAAGTCTCCTTAGTACATGAAAGTAATGGCTGAATTTCATCTTCCACAAGAATAACATCATGGCTAACCAAAATGTGCTTAATCTATGGATGATACAGACGATCGCCTTTGCTTTCATACATGTACCCAACAAAAATACATTTCATTGCTTTATCATCCAATTTCTTGTGTTGTTGTTCAGGCACTAATGCATATGCCAGACAACCATAGACATGCAGATGAGCAAGAGATGGCTTGGGACCATGCCAAGCCTCATATGGAGTGATAGAAAAATTTGGTGGACAGATTTGAAAACAACACCGAGATTTGTCCTCACTTGACTTTTGTACACTTGCTCCTTCCATTTGATCTCATAGATTCTCTATGTGAGTGATAAACACCTCTGCAATCTCCCCATCAACAAACCTTTCTGCTACTAGCTGATTCTCCAAGTTTTGAATCTGTGTCTCATTACAAGTAATAATACTTGTAACTAGATAACAAAGTGCATCTTCATTTCTACATTTCCAAGCATGTAGAAGATCAACATCAAGAGGAATCATTCAACCAAGATTATTTGGATCAAGTGTTTCTCGGGGCTCATGATCAGTCCCAAGAATAGTCTCTAGAAGCTCATATGAATCAAGGATAGAATTGATTTTAAACTTCCACAAGGTGTAGTTTTTACCATCAAGTTTACATTCCTTGAAAGCTGGTGATCGTATCCACAACATTGGGATGACCGGCATCATTGCTTCTCCCACCTATGGTCCACCTACTCTTGTTGAAGAACCACCTTGATTCCCAGTTGTAGACAATGATGCACTACTTGATGTCTTCTCTCTTTTGTCGTTGAAACCACCTTTGTGTTTTTGCTTTTGGACAACTCAGGGCGTCCTACACTCGAATACCATGTAAGAAAATAAAAGCACAATGAAATAAACCAGTAGATAGAGTTGAGAGAAAAACATAGATAAAGATAGATGCATTCTGAGAGACAGAGAACACAAATTCTCAAATTGCCAAGAGTAATGCAACTAGAATGATGGTGTTGTCCACTTGTAGGCTCCCAAATTGGAGCTTGGATGGCAATCTAGATAGACTCTAGATGAAGGGCTTAATAGTGCACAATGCTATGTAGAACTACACAATGGGCCATGCTTATATAGCTTGTACAAAGGGAGTTGGTATAGATAATGCAATCAAGAGATAAAAAATAATTGGCAAAATATACAATCTGACAATGTCTTCATGACTAGAAGTCCTACTCTTGTATAATTCATGGGTCTAGAAGGTTAAATATATGGATTCTAAAGGTTAGAATATGATGTATCTTTACCTTGGTTTACCCCTTGAATTACCCTTGGAACATGCCTTGAACCTTTGGGTGAAACCCTTGGGTTTAATCCTTGGGGTATTTATTCATATGAGCTCCCAATTGAATGGTTGGAATCTTAGGCTTGATATATCCTAAGTTTTGGGAACCTTAGTCTTGGGAGAAGCTTCTCTTGGAGCCGCTTTGGGTATACATGAGAGAAGAATCCTCATTTGATTTAGAAGGCATGTGATAGACCTTGGGAAATTAGAAGACTAGCTTATGTTTGAATCTTATATTACGATCACTGTGATACAGGCCCATGGGTGGCAAGGAGGTGCGTTGATTGTGGTTAGAGTAGCGATCATGGAGCTACCATGGACTGCCCTCTCTCTCCTCTAATTTGTTATAAACAGATAGCATCCCTTCTGCATCTTATAGGCAGAAAACAAGAGGTGCACAACATATGTGGGATATACCAGATAAGCAACCAGGAGCTACAGATTTTTGTGGAACTATCCTCAGCCAAAAAAAAAAGCCATGATGGTGATGACTGAGAGTAGTGCACCTTAGTCTTTTGAAGCCCTTATGTATGGGATGAAACATTTCCATTGAGGACCCTGTCACTTCAAACATTTCCATCGAGGACCCTCTTACTTCACTTCTACTGTGAAAACAGAATGGAATAGAGAGAAAGTCAATTCAAGCTTTGAATTGGAAGAATGTATTATCATCGATCTAGAGGGTATTTCATACTTCTATTTGTTTACTTTCTTTAGCATGCGATTTGAGGTTTTTGCATATATAGAAAGAAATGATCAAAAGCAATGCATATATGCATATATCTTGTATGAGCATGGAAAGTAAAATTCATATATAGATTATGTAATGAGAATTTTGCATTAGATAGCCATTGAACTCATCTCATAAGTGATGCGGCAAAAATAAAAAGGGAAAATAGGTATTTAGGAATCCTTAAAGTTTTTTGTAAGGTTAAATGTTTACATGGGCATACAAATAAGTATGTAAATGCCCAAAAAAAGACCAAAGAAGGTTGCTAAGGTTGGATAGCCCAGCTTTACAACTTTGAGTTTGAAATATCCAAATGGATAATTTTCCTCATGCAAAAGACCAAAGGATGGACGTAGCTTTGATGGAGGTAAGTTTTATTTTTTAATTCTTCTTTCATATTTGTTTTGCCATGCTAGAGCAATGCATTTAAGATTGCATTTCAAATGAAGTGGGAGAAGTCCTAATGCACATCAAATGGTGCATAGAATGATTCATTTAAATGATACCTTTCCCATTAGCATGAAATGGATTCACTTTTGAAACGCTGATTAGATATTGAACGTTGAAGGTTCATCATAGCATGGCATGAATATAATGGAAAGCACAAACATGTATTCATGCATTAAATGGAGTTCTAAAAGTGAATTACATGCATGCTTTATGCATGCTAAGAATCTTCAAGCAAAGATGTATCTCTTCTTGGCATACATTATGTATGGAAAAATTCAATCACATATGCATGGGTTGATGGGATGAGAGAGAAATTAAGTTGGGTAAGTCTAAAGTTTAAGACTAGAATGACTTCTTTATACGAAGTCAAAAGTATAAAATCTTAATGGTATGTTGATGTTAGGTGACTCAATAACCATTAAATTTTAGTTTTTTATATGTTGGCTTAATCCAAAAGCCAAAAAAAATTAACACATATTGAGAAACCTTAAGCATCGAGTCATATTGATGGACCCCTGAGTTCCATAATACCCATGGCATGATTGATCAATAGGGTCAAGGACTTAGGCTCTAAGTTAACTATGAAATGTTTCTCTTCTTATTAACCATAAGTTAGTGGTAATAAGAATTTGGATTGAAAGATATCCAAAAGAGAAATTAAATTCCTATATGAGAACTTAAACACATGGGTAATACCATGAAAGATGTTAAATAGACCTCAAGAACTTCAACATCTGCTCATTGAGGACAATGCTCGCACTAAAAGGAGGAAGATAATGTCGTAAAATGACATTTTAGGGGAAAAATGGTATAATCATTTTACCCTTTCAAAGTGTTCACTTATTCCCTAATAAGTTTCTCCCTTTAATGACAAGAGGTATGATAAACTTGGAGCTTTAAAAGAGTTGCTTTAGGAGTAATTTTGGAGAGAAGGAGAACTAAAGGGTTGTAAGACACCCTAAAAAAAACTACTCCAAAAGACATTCTATTAGCAAGCAACAACTTTCCAATATGGTTAAGATTATGACCAATTGACTGAGTCAATGATGGGCCTATTACTATTTACTTTCAGATAGATGCACAACTATGTCAAAAGATAATATGTAGTATGAAAATACTAGCTATATTATCATATGACATACACAAAGATACTTTCGGTTGCATTGTATTTAAGAAATAGTTCTATGAAAGCTCAATCTTTAAAGTCTTCTCAAGAATAAATCAAGACCTAGTAAGGGTACAACTTACAAAGATTTTGAGAGTACTTGATTAGAATTTGAGGAACAAAGTTTCCATGATAAGATTAAGATGGAAAAAGCCTTCTTAGTAAGTAATCCATGAGTAAGAGCTAAATTTGTTTGCACTAAAGTGAGACTATAAGCTGAATGGTATGGAATGTCTAGGTTTACAATATCACTTATGTGGGTTCAATGGTATGGGACACTCAACTTAAGGATAATGGAAGCTTAAGCTCAAGGATATTTGATGTGGCTTGCTCAATCAAGGATTGAGCATAAATTAAGCTCCAAATTTTTATAGGAAATTGAATGAACATCAATTTCCTTAAAAACCTAAAATTTTTGAGGATAAAGAAAGGTATTATCACTATGAAACTTCTAAGAAAAAGATGCATTCTTAACTCTTTCATAGAAGTTAAGGAGTACATTTGTTATCATGTATGTAAGTGTGTTTGAGATAATCTCAAAACAAAGTAAGAAAAGGATATGCGAGAAGGGAATTCATTGAAGAATTCTAGGGTAAGCTTAAAGCATATCCATGGTAAGGTACCTAAAGATGAATACGATGGATCCAAAGTTTGGATTCGTAAGCATGACAACTTGCTTAATTCAAAAAAGAACACCAAAGGTTCTAAGAACATCAATAGGATGGTGAAGACTTAAGGCAAAGATATAAACTCATGAAGGTATGAGTTAAAGATCCTAGCAAATACCATGGGTAAATATCAAGGAAGCAAAAGGGATCTAAATGAGAAAAAACTTGTTCTTATCTCAAGTTAACCTGGCTAGAGGTAGTTTGAGAGAAAAAAGTGACCTAAATTGGTCAAAGAGATCAAACCCTTTGTGGTCTGATACATCATGCCAAGGAAAATCTAATGCAGAAACTAAAGAAATCTTTGAGGTATAAGATTAATTGGCATGAGATTTAGAAACCTTAGTCTTTGCTCTCATGAATATGATACCAAGAAATCCCAAAATGGAATTCAAATGATCATAGAGCATTGAAAAGACAAGGAAAGTGGAAAGATTAAGGATGTTGATCTATGGATCGAAGAAAGAACTCATTGGTATGGGATAGTGGGAATTAACTCCTGTTAAGAATTTTCTTTGATGGCCAAAGAAAAGAGACTCAAGATCTGATAGAAAATATCAGGATAAGCCTTAAATGTAAGATCATTGAAATTAAGGTCTTAGGTTCATTAAGAGGTGTAGAAATGTACCTCCTTCAACCAATTAAATACACTTGATTGTATTTACAAAAGGGTAAATGGAATAAAATAACATTTACCCTAGAAAAGGCTACCCTCTATCCTCTTAAGTATATGCAATTTTCTCAATAAAATGCATAGCCAACTTTAGTTGGTACAATAGATTTGGATAAATAAGAGGATACTAACATTAGGGAGTTTCCCAAGTTAAACTCGAAAAGTAAAGAGCTTTCCTAAAGTCAAGTGTATTCAAGTAGAAAGCCTTGAATGATAGAAGGATCTATAAAAGATCACCTTTTTATTCTTTGGATGATGAGAATAATTTATTCAAGAATGTTCATAAAGTTCCTAGAGGGGGCGTGCTCTCTCTTAGGGCTATGGTCTTGGTATTTTGTTTTGTGATTAGTAGTTATAGTTTTACAACACCTACTGTCTCGGCCTTATGGGCTAGGGGATAGGCCCCCCAGACCCCACAGAAGGGGGGGCAACCCCCCCTCTACACTTCCCCCATTAAAGTTCTATGGGGAAACCATGTGGTGCCACAATAACTTTATTTTTGCCTTGAATGACAACCTAATGGCCCGGAAGTTTATGCCCTACCTAACCTAATGGCTAGGCTCACAAAGGTCATCTATTACCATAAACAGTCACACATAGACCTCATCTAACTTAGAAGTTAGGGTCCACAAATGTCGGGGATCTCACAATGGCTTCTCCTCATAATGGGGCCCTTAAAACTTAGAGCACCATGGATCATTTGTGGTCACTTGAGGGTGGAGTATTGACTATATCTAACATGCAGAATGGTGGGCATGCCCATTAATCAACCTAGCCCACAGATCACTTAAATCCAACCAACAATTGACCATCCACTTGGTGCCCCTATCCATCCTAGCTATATGAAAAATATCGAGCCCACCTTTATCATGGGGGGAGACACTATAGTTCCTAACTCAGTTTAGGGATAACCTTCTTGTTCATGTCCGTTGCCATCAAGAAATTTTATATGATTTGCTTCTAGCATTTAAAGACTTTTTTCTAGAGGTCTCCAACAAAAAGGGACTAAGAACTCAAGGGAATAAAAATTATTGATAATCTTGGAACTCCCAAATCACATCTAATTGAAAACCCTTAATGTGATTGACAACCCCTTCATCTTGTTGACAACCCTTGATGTGATTGATAACCCCTTCATCTAATTAGCTTCTTTTTAGTCTTACTATGGCTTAGTCGCACCTTAAATTTATTTCAACAATACCTTGAGTTCCATAGTATATTGAGAAATATGAACATTTTACAAACTTTTAATCTCTTTGTATGCTTGATCCAAAATCCATGCTCGACTAGTTCACACCAGGAACTCAATCCCCTCTTATTATGATTGAGCTTGAATCTTGAGGTAACAAGACATTCATTCAAGGAGGACCAAAACTCTCTTATATATCTACATTTGCTTTTATTAGCTCTTTGATATCATTCATTCAAGGAGGACCAAAATCTCATATATATATATACCTTTGTTTTTATTAGCTCTTTGAGAAATCGCTTATGTATATACCTTTGTTTTTATTAGTTCTTTGATATCAAAGGGACCAAAACTCTCTTTGATATCAAAGGGGCCAAAGGGAAGAGCAAAGGGGAAGGCTTGCATGACAAGGCATAAGTAGATAAGAAAGTTTCCATTCATGTTAATTATGCTACATGCATTGTCTAACAGACTAGAGACTCTCTCAAACCCATAGCTTATTCAAATTGTCATAAGCTTTAGCTGAATTGATTTTAGAAAAACTAAAGCCGTCCTTTTGTCTCTTAACATGTTCTATACTCTTGCAATGATTGTTTCCAAAGTATTTTCTCTCATAATAGGTGTCCCATGTATTTGAAACTTGAGTTTTCCCTCTTAATAGTTCTTTACTATGTATGACTAACATCCATAGATCAGCTCAAGGTGAACCCCCAAATTGTGGAGGATAAAGGGTTTCTTATATGCATGGATTGTTCTTTTAAATTTCAACCTCTAAAAATAGCTCGAACTGCCTTAAAACTTAGTATATCTTCTTATATCGAAGAGGTGTAATTTAGTGATAAATGCGAAATTGCACTAGAATCTCTTGAAGTTGCTCTAGTCTCGCTCGTGAGACATAGAAACACTAGTAATGGGTGTGGGATTCCAATCATTCAAATATAAAATAAAGATCTTATTGCTTTAATTCTGTAGGGGAGTTGGTTGGGCACTCACTTCTTGAGGTGAAGGTTGTGTCTTCAATCCCTACAGGCTACTAGACATACTTGGGCTAGTGTGATCAGTCTATCTATGTAATGCCTTTGGGTTGTTGAAATTAGAAACCTTCAGGGAACTTTTTCTTTGTAATGCTTTGGCAATCTAACCCCTAATTTGAGGGATATGGAGGGTCTTATGGGTACTATGGCCTTCATTTATACAATTGTTCTTTCAATACATTCAAGCCACAAGAGATTAGGCTTTGGTTGAACTTCCTTAAGAAAAAAACACCTCTTTATTTATATAAACACTCATATGATAATATATTCCTTTATATCTATATGTGCAAGAGGAATGTACGATCTATCGTATGGTAATGTGAAGGTCCCTTTTATACAGCATATCTGTCATGCATGATGACACTACTTTATAAATTTTTCTGTTCCATATAAAAGAATGAAAAAGCATGTCCTCGCTCCATAGATGGATTGGTTAAGCACTAGCCTCTTGAGGTGGAGGTCTTGTGTTAAACCCTCGGGGTCGATCGATACGTAATGGCTTTGCATAGTGTAAATTAGTTGTGATCTTGTTTAACGCTGCTTTGTAAGATACAAAAGATCTCGGAGATATTATGCCTATTCATTTCCACAATTGCTTTTTCAAAGTTAAAGCTCGGAGAGTAGACGCTTGCCGAGCCTCTATTTATTAAAAAAAAAAAAAAAAAAAAAAATTCGCTGAAGAAGGCATTGAAACAGAGGCGCCGGCTTCCGACCGAGCGTCAAACCTGTGGGCTTACAGGAAGCTCATGCGAGTTCCTGTTGGCCACGAGGAATTAAAAAGGAAAAACATGAACGTGAAGGCGATCCTGTCGCCTCTCTTTCAAATATATGTGACCACCTCGTCGTTGTCGATAGCGGACTTGGATCTGCATTCGCCCACAGGAGAGGCAAAAGTTGTCATTTTCAGATATCCATGGCTGCCAATGTGGTGAAATGGTGGCGAAAGAGGAGAGAAAGTAACGATTTTATGATTGCCTCGCCGAGAGAGGTCAACGCTGAGGAGCGGCGGGCAATTGCAGCAAAGAACTGTGCGGATGGTGTGTCTTCATATCTCTTGCTTTAGTGTATCCCCCAAAAGAAAAACGTGTGTGTGAGAGAGAGAGAGAGAGAGAGAGAGAGAGAGAGAGAGAGAGAGAGAGAGAGAGAGAGAGAGAGAGAGAGAGAGAGAGATCTGATTTATCTAGCATTTGGGGGATCCCTGAGACCATAACAGACTTTGGGTTTGAATAATTTCTTCATATTGTTATTCTTGTAGTTCTATCTTTTAGGCGTATGGAGGCTAGCGCTCTACTTATTTATTTATTTTCAACACAAGCCTTTGTCATGTCTTTAATTTAATTTGCAATCTTATTGGTGATCGAAACTTAGCGCTCAATTTATGTTGTTCATTTGGGTCACTTCATTACTACAAGCCTACAAAATGACACTTATATTGTGGATAACAATGTCACAACTGCTCGTTCATGTTGTGCATGATAAAATCTGGATAACGATACATCTTTTTTGGATAGATAGAACTAAGGTTGCAAACCTATTTTTATTTGTTTTCCTATAGCTCGTCTTCTTTATTTTTCAATCCTAGTTTAGGAATTTGCTACCTAGTTGGATTATTTTTACCGTGTGTAGACCTATAATCTATGTCAATTTTTTTAATGATTCCATTAGATAATACACGCGCTACTTGGATAGGTTCCTCCTATATTGGACCAAAAGAACATAAGGTGAAATTGAGGGAGAAGTTGTCAAAGTGATTCAAACCATTATACTTTCTCATAAGATATGTTGCTACTATTTCCTCTATGTTGCTACCATGGCATAAGGCACCAAACAACAAGCCCAAAAAAAAAAAATGTCACTTTTTTATTCCACAGCAATAATGAAAGATCTTCACCAAAAGTCAATATGCACCTCTTGATTGAAAAGGTTACATACCGGAGAAGAGAAAATATGCATGTTAATTTATATTGTAGCTTTTGGCATGTCAAAGGAAGAACATTTTGGGAAAAGTCACAATCCTTGGAGGTTCTCCTTGGGTTATCAAGTCTTCTCTCAATTGAAAACTTTAAAAGACATTACAAACAATTAAAGGTTTGTGTCGAGTATTAACAATTCATGGGATCCTTCACCATATTCATATGTAACTAGCATAATTTTAGTTTTTGTGTAAAAGGTTATGAAAGAGTTCACCATGTTTTATATTTTATTTTTTATCATAAAAAGTCGGCATGACTACTTACGAGTTCACTAGAAATTATGTGCACATATTAGCAAAATTGTCCTTCCCTCTTAATTTGAATGGAACCATATGGTGTTGGAGGTTTATGAGAGTTAAGTGCCTTAACCAATGTCTCCCTTCTTCTTGCCGTTGTTCCTATAGCATTGTACTTGGGTTGATGTCTTGTTGCACCATGATGTTATCCCCATGGACTATGAGAGATTGGTTACATACATGAGAAGCCTTGACTTGTGTTTTGGAGATGTTGAAGGAGATGAGCTATGTTTGGAGCATTTCCTCCTATTAGAGTAGACATTGGCTTGCATTTTCATTTGGATTTACATGATTCAAAGGTCAACATCAATAACTTCTTAGTGTTTCTCGGAGGTTTCTTGGGCTTTTTCTTTCTTTATTCAACAAGTGCGAGTTTGTCCTCTACCTTCTTTCATTATTGCAAGTATGTACGATAATGCTTGGATAAAGTCTAAGAGGTTGGATGGAAAATCATGGGATTGAGTTTGACTTGTGGAAAGCTTAAGTGAAGAGCAAACTATCTCTAAGTGTATGTAGAGGGATTGAAGCATAATGAAGCCAATGCTATGGCAAAGACTTCATGGAAGGTGTACAATTGTAAGGCCATTGCACAAATCTAAATGGTGGCATTAGATAGAGTGCTAGGAGAATGAAGGGCTTGACTCATCTGAAGTTTGGGTTGAGTTGATTGCCATATAAGATGTATGAGGATGCTTATGGCTTTGTGGTTTGAAGAAGCCAATCATGAGTGGAACACATCTCCACATTCAATGTTTGTTGAATAAACTTGAAAACATGGGATGCGGATCTTCCATGATGATATGAATGTCATATCTACTAGTGTTGTTAGAGTCATGCAAATCTGTAGTGGTTTAAAGCTCAAGTTGAGCAAATATCACATTTGAGGTAGGTAGAGGAGGAATTCTCGATTAAGAAAGTGCTGGATTTTTTTCCTTTTCAATCCCAAAACATATAAGTTCAGAGAATGGACATAGACATGAAAAGTATATGAAACAAGAGGGAACGTAGTCATGAGAGACATTTATGATGTAAAACTATTTCAATCTTTGTTTGGTTTGGAAGTAGACATTTATGATAAAATGTTAGAACTGAAATATGGTAGCAATGAGCATTAACATTATTTAAATGCTTCATATTCAATCAAATATTTCTCATTTAGCATGTTTACAGAGTACTCTCAATTGTTTAGATTTCCTAAGCTTTGTTTGATGTTTTCATCTGTGTTTCAATGTTGTCAATCAACCTCTTTTCTTGTTCAAAAAGGGTATTCATTCAAGGAAATTTGAAATAGATAAGGTTTCGAAAGAGACATTGGAGAGTTACGTAGTGGTGTGCTTGGTTGCTTTAAACACCAAGGGAGTGGGCTTTTGCATCGGGAGAGAGAAAGCAAAGAGAAACCTAGGAGAGAGAAAGCAGAGAGAGAAACTTGTACAGGAATTTGGAGAAGAAGAAGCTGAAGTTGAAGTAGTCCAATTCAAGTTATGAAAGTTTTTGGGACCAAGTCTTATTGATAAGTGACTTTTAGGTTATTTGTTCACACATGGCCAATGACCAAAAGTCATAATTATCACATGGGAGGGTCAAAATACACAAAAGGAGAGTCCTTGGGGCCTTTACCTCAACAACCTCCCACTTAAAGTATTGACCTTGATCAAAGTGATCAAGCCATCCTCTAAGACCTCTCTGATGAAGTGGTGTTTCACATCAATATGCTTTGTGTGAGCATGAATGATGTAACATGGCATTCTTTCCGAAACATATGGCACTCTGGCTCTTGTATCCAAGAGCAGGTGCTTTTTCAGGCATCCAAAACTCATTGCACAAGTGGGCTAAACCAATTGGCTTCCTTGGAAGCTTTTGTGTCTGAAGCTTGGCAACTCATTAGTGCCATCTACAGTAAGATTCATTGTGCCAATACCTTCAATAGAACAAGCATGGTTATTCCCAAGGTATATCATATACATGTCCATGGCTACTTGTATGAAAATTAGTAAAACACTCCTTAATAGGAGTAACATGGAATGATGCAACTGAATCCACAATCCATGTTTGTGACAAAGCATCATTCATGTTGGAGATAGACGTCTGCGGAAGCACGCGAACAACACAAGGAGGGAGAAGAAGCTTGGAGCACAACACACAGTACTAAATGTATTACTAGAGAATGTACAAAGATAAGTAGCCCATTAGGGCAATAGGCGTATATACAAGCGGGGGAAAAAACTTCCTAAAGAGGGAAAAAAGTGCCCTGGCAGTCCGAGTGTGTTCATACACATCACTACCTAAATATATCAACAAATCCCTCTCGGGAGTGATGCGGTGAACAAGGAGTTGGCACTCATGTATAAGGAAGTGCAAAGCTATGCGGAAATCACTCCACAAAAGGAAGTAAGCCCAAAGCTTTGCGGAAAGCTTCAAACTTCTCCCTAGGCAGAGCCTTCGTGAAAAGGTCTGCAATGTTCTCCTGCGCGGGCACATATGCCAAGCTGATCTCCCCGACAGAGAACCTCTCCCTGACATAGTGATAATGCACCTCAATGTGCTTAGCGCGAGCATGGAACACAGGGTTCCTCGCAATTGCCAATGCGCTTTGACTCTCAGTGAAGATGGTGGTGGCAGAAGACTGACCAACACCCATATCAGCCATAAGGCGTCTGAGCCACACACTCTCAACGGTCGTTGTGAAAGCTTCCCTATACTCAGCCTCACAACTGGAAGTGGCCACGGTAGAATGCTTCTTGCTCAACCAAGATATACATGAGCTACCAAGCATGAAGCAAAAGCCACTAGTGGACACGCGAGTGTCATAGTAACCAACCCAATCAGAGTCAGAAAAAGCATGCAAATCTGGCGGTAGTGATCCCCCCTTAGGATAAAACAACCCAAGTAGCCGAGTACCACTCAAGTAGCGAAAGATGCGCTTAAACGCCTGCCAATGCTGGACTCGCGGGCAATGCATAAACGTGCTCATCTGATAGCAAACTGAACATCCGGCCGAGTAATGCATAAGTAAATCAGGCATCCAGAAGCTTGCTGATAGAGAACAACATCAAATGCATCTCCAACATCATGAAGACTCAATCGTAAACCTGTCTCCATAGGAGTGGCAATAGGCTTACAGTCTTCAAGGCCAAAATGCTGCAATAATGTGTCAATATATTTCGTTTGACACAAAGCCATTCCACCATCAACTTGCATAAACTGAATGCCCAAATAGTGATGCAAATGCCCCAAATTAGACATCTCAAATGAGGCATGCAAATCAGCCTTAAAATCATCACTATGCTTCTCAATAGGACCAGTGAGCAGCATGTCGTCAACATAGACAACAATGATCAGAAACACATCATTAGGACACTTAACATATAAGGTGCTTTTAGTTGGACTGTTCTCAAAACCATGTGCAATCAGATAGGCATGTATCTTCTCATACCAAGCACGTGGTGCTTTCTTTAAACCATATAATGTCTTCTTTAACTTGCACACTTGGTTTTCATGCCCTTTTTGCACAAAGCCACGGGCTGAAAAACATACACTTCATCATGCAAGTCACCATTGAGAAATGCAGTTTTAATGTCCAACTGATGTACATTCCAACCGTGATGGGCTCCAAGTGCACAGATACTACGAACAGTAGTCATTCGGTAAGTAGGAGCAAAGGTTTCATCAAAATCAATGCCTCTTTCTTGCGCATAACCCTTTGCAACAAGCGTAGCCTTATACCTGTCAATTGTACCATCAGGTTTACGCTTCTGCTTGTATACCCCCTTAGTGCCAATGGCCTTCTTGCTAGGAGGCAAGTCACATAAAGACCAAGTACCATTCTTCATTATTGCATCATATTCAGATTGCATAGCAGCCATCCAATTTTCTGAATTTTGTGCTTCATCAAACGAAACACTCTCAGTCTCATCACAAAGACTAGATGAAGCCATAGCATAGCAATCTGATGCAAAAGAGGCACTATGAGAACCTGATCGAGTACGATATGACAGAGGTGCATCTAATTTGCTGTCACGCAAGGTCTGCACAAGCCATTTTGGCATAGTTCTTGCCTGCTCAATATCATCTCTCTCATCAGTAAGTGCATCATGTAAATCTGCATCAGGAATGGAATGATATGCATCATCACATGAAACCTGCAAAGGTTGAGAAGTTGCCTCATTAGGACCAGCACTAGACTGTCCACCTGTAAAAGGAGGCAACAAAGTATCATACATGTCTTTGGAGCTAACAAATGTCTACTTAGTACATGAAAGCAATGGCTGAATAGCATCTTCCACGAAAACAACATCACGGCTAACCAGAATGCGTTTAGTCTGTGATGATACAGACGATAGCCTTTACTTTCAGAATTGTACCAAACAAAAATACATTTTATAGCTTTATCATCCAATTTTCTGTGATGTTGTTCAAGCACTAATGCATATGCCAAACAACCAAAAACACGAAGATGAGAAACAGATGGCTTGCGTTCATGCAAAGCCTCATATGGAGTGATAGACTGGAGCGCTTTAGTGGGACACCTGTTAAGTACATATGCTGCACACATGACAGCCTCAAGCCATAAACTATGTGGTAAAGCCCGACTCTTGACCATACACCTCGCCATCTCCATGAGTGACCTGTTCTTTCGTTCAGCAACTCCATTCAATTGAGGTGTATACGACAGTGTACATTGGTGTTTTATCCCACGTTCAACCAGAAATGCATTAAAATCAGAAGACATATATTCCTCCCTTGGATCGGAACAGAGAGTGCCCATTTTACATGCTGACAGATTTTCAGCCAAAACCAAAAACTGTTTGAAGCACATGAACACTTCGGACTTTGCCTTCAATGGATATACCCAGGCATGCCTGGAAAAATCATCAATGAAAGTCACTAAGTAAAGATAATTTCCAAAAGAAGGTGTCTGCATAGGACCACAGACATCACTATGTACAAGCTGTAATTTCTGAGTCTCCCGAACTGAACCATCTTTTGGAAATGAGGAATGCTGCATTTTGGCCAAAATACAGCCTTCACAAACATGTTTTCCAGGTGCCTCAAGTTTGGGCAAAGAGGACACCATTTCAGATTTTTGTAGGCGTAGCAAACTAGCAAAATTCAGATGACCAAAGCATGCACGCCAAAGCTTTGCGTCTGACATAGCGTGAGAATCATGTACGGAAAATGCAGAATCATTCAGAGATCTTTCATAGTCTATGAGCTTATACAGTCCACGACATAAAATGCCAGAAGCAATAATCACATCGCCATTTGACAGAGCATGAACTGTACACCTGTCATCAACAAATTTCATAACCAAGCCAATCTTGGTTAATGCAGAAACTGATAACAGATTCTTCTTGATCCCTGGCACAAATAAAGCATCTGACAAAGTGAAAGAACTACCATGAGCAGTAGTCAAAATGATCTTACCAACTCCCATAACAGGATAAGAGGAGTTGTTGGCGCATGTAACAGTATTACCTGTAGGGGAAGGCTCGAGTGAAGAGAAGAAACTGTGCTGCGAGGTTATATGTTTGGTCGCCCCATTGTCAAAATACCAAACATCTGAGTCTACTGCAGACATGCATTGCTCATGAGATAATGGGTCAAAACTGCAGAGAGTAGTAAATGCCCATTCTTCTTCCTACACAAGATTAGCAGACTCTGTTTTTGGTGTAGAGACCTCTGCAACAACCATCCCAGTCTCTTTCTTCTTTCTTTACCTCTTTAGCAACCAGTTTTGGACAGTTCTTTATGATATGACAGTGTTGCATCGCAACGCGTTGCGATGCGTTCGCAACGTTCGCAACGCAACGTCGCAACGTTGCGACGTTCGCAACGCGTTGCGAACAAAGACAAATTTTTTTGCCTCAAATGAGGCCGTTTCGCCGAAACGGCCTCATTGAGGCAGTATGCTCTGTTGAGATCCTGACCTGAGAGCGCGTTTCGGACAGTCAAAGAGCAATCCAAGGCAAGAGTAGGTTTATTACACACACACCCTCACACACCCGTGCCCCCCCTATCTATTGCTTCCTATCTTGAGTCCTCTCCAAGCTTTTAACCTCTTCCATCAACATGCCTAAAGCAAAACAAGCATGTTGGGAATATGTGACAAGCCAAGGAAAGATGGGCTCCGGGGGTAGTGAGAGATGGACTTGCAAGCTTTGTGGCTATAGTGGAGCCGGTGGAGCCGATAGGATCAAGGCACACCTTGGAAGAGTTAGTGGCATAGGAGTTGCACCTTGCAAAGAGCCTATGCCCGAAGCTATAAAGGGAGAGCTAATGGCATGGGTAACTCAAAAAGCCCAAGGTAGAAGGAATAGTGGAGCCCAATCACAAGCTAGATCATTTGCAAGCGGTTCACATGGTTCTTGTGATCCCCAAACTCAAGCATCTCAAGCTCATGAGGCTTCCATAGACATTGACATAGAGCATGAGCCACCAAGAAAGAGTACAAGAGTAGAGCATGATCCACAAGAGCACCCACTTGGCTCTCTTGGAGGAGCATCTATACGTGTTAGCTTGCAACAACAACGTAAACAAGAAGCCACACAAGCCGTCATGAAAGCTTTTATACAATGTGGTTTGTCTTTTAATGTTGCACGGACACCGACATGGAGAAATGCCATTGAGAAGGTATCACTATTAGGGTTTCGTTGGCAAGGGCCTACCTATGAAGAGTTGAGGACAACGGAGCTCAAAAAAACAAAGGAAGCATTAGAGAGAGAGCTTGATCCCATGAAAGAGACACGGGCAAAGTATGGATGCACAATCATGTGTGATGGATGGACGGACATACGAAAGAGAAATGTGTACAACATTTTGGTGCATTGTTGCAAAGGGACCATGTTCCTTCGAGCCATAGATGCATCAGTTGCTGGTACTACAGTCACATGTGAGTGAACTGATTTCTGAATTTTCAGTTTATATTTGATTGTGCAATTGCCAATGATCAATCATGCATGTGGCATCTCGCATGTGCATGTGCATTGTCACTTGTGCATGTGCAATGTATTATGTGCATGTGCATTGTGCATGTGCATGTGCATGTGCATTGTGCATGTGCCAGTGCCATGTGTCATGTGCCAGTGCCATGTGCCATGTGCCATGTGCCATGTGCATGTGCATGTGCATGTGCATGTGCATGTGCCATGTGCATGTGCATGTGCATGTGCATGTGCCATGTGCATTATGCATGTACGTATGTACATGCATAATGCACATGGCACATGCACATGCACATGCACATGGCACATGCACATGCACATGGCACATGCACATGCACATGCACATGGCACATGCACATGCACATGGCACATGCACATGCACATGGCACATGCACATGCACATGGCACATGCACATGCACATGGCACATGCACATGCACATGCACATGCACATGGCACATGCACATGCACATGGCACATGCACATGCACATGGCACATGCACATGCACATGGCACATGCACATGCACATGGCACATGCACATGCACATGGCACATGCACATGCACATGGCACATGCACATGGCACATGCACATGGCACATGCACATGGCACATGCACATGGCACATGCACATGGCACATGCACATGGCACATGCACATGCACGTGTTATGCAAATGCACATGTGTTATGCAAATGCACATGTGTTATGCAAATGCACATGTGTTATGCAAATGCACATGTGTTATGCACATGCAATGTGCATGTGCATGCAATGTGCATGTGCATGCAATGTGCATGTGCATGCAATGTGCATGTGCATGCAACATGACACATGTTAAGATAAATTATAATTTATCAATTGATTAATGATTCTTGTGTTATATGTAAACAGGTCGGTTCATTTATGACCATATCCGTCAAGCTATCATGGACATTGGTATAGAAAAGGTAGTCCAGGTGGTCACAGATAATGGAAGTAATTGTGTGGCTATGGGCAAGCTTCTAGAAGAAGAATTCCCCTTTATTGTGTGGACATCGTGTGCTGCCCATTGCATTGATTTGCTGATAGAGGATGTGGGGAAGATACCATGGATTTACACCATTTTTACCACTTGCATAAAAGTGGTCTCTTTGTTCACAAAGAGACCAAAATTGCTTGCTATATTTCGGTCTTACAGTGATATTGATTTGGTGAAGCCCGCGAAGTCCAGATTTGCATACATGTGCATAGTCATGGAAAGATTATTAAGAGTGAGGCAAGCACTGATGCAGACAGTTGTATCACCTGATCGGTTAGCTTGGGATGGACATACTAGTCCAAAGGCAGAGCTTGTACGACGCACATGTTTGGATGACAGCTTTTGGAGGGATGTGGAGGGATTAGTGCGGGCCTTACAACCCTTATATTCACTCATACGCATAGCAGATAGAGAGGGCTGCACACTTGGACTTGTTTATGAGTTCATGGATCGTGTCGGAGAGTCTATACAGAGATGTCCTTATTTGACATTGGAGAGGTAAGTTGAAACTTGGGTAACCATATTTTAATTTTTGTATGAGCATTCATGTTCAATTTTCAAGTCTTGACTCTTCAACATTCTTAAATCTTATTGTTTTCTAACTTGATTTGTTTTTTATCCATAGGATAGAAATAAAAGGAATATGGAGGAAGAGGTGGGATTGGTTCCATCGCCCTATACATGGGATGGCCAATCTACTACATCCTTTATGGAGATCTGCATCACAGTCATTGGATATGGAGATTGTGATTGCTTGGAATGACTATGTAAATCGATTGTATGGACCTTCTGATGTGGAGCTACGTAGGAAGTTGGAGCTTCAGCTCACCCAGTTTCAGAATAATGAAGGACTTTTTGGTAGAGACACGGCATGCTTGAGAAGCATGCAGTTGATGCCTGTGACATGGTGGGAGAGATACGGTGTTGGTACACCTGAGCTAGTAAGTCATTCCAATTTCCTTTTGAGTCTTTAACTAATAAGTTATAACTTTGTCTCATGAGTCATTCCTCTTCTTAATGAACTCTTTCTTTTTTATCTTGCAGAGAAAGTTAGCCATCTGCATACTTTCACAAGACTGTAGTGCCAGTCCATGTGAAAGGAATTGGAGTACATGGGCCCTCTTCCACACAAAGAAGAGGAATAGACTATCTACATTGCAGTTGGAGCGGCTTGTCTATTGCCACTGCAACTTGCATTTATTGGAGCGTGGTGGCCACTCAGTAGAGGTGCGGCAGGTGAACGTTGATGAGCTTGATATAGAGAGGGTCCATGATAGACCTAGCATTCCGGCAGAGGACCTTGATCTATATGACATGCTCTATCAAGAGTTGACAGTGCCACAGCATGATACGAGGGAATCTTGGACTCGTTCTAGTCATAGAGCACACAATGTACCTGGTCCATCTACTAGTAGGATGGAGGCATCTATTAGTCGAGCACCACATGATGACGATGATGATGATGATGATGATGATGATGATGATGATGATGATGATGATGATGATGATGATGATGATGATAGTGATGATGATGATAGTGATAATGATTCTGATGGTGATAGTTATTAGTGACTCAGAGGATTTTGAGGATTGATGACTGCTCATGTGACATGTCATATGTATTATGATATTATGAGTCATGACTTATGATTTACTTGATATTGATTGATCATTGTATTATTGACACTGCAGTTTATTGTTTGAACTTTGACTACTTAGTGGTATCATGTGACATGGATGATGGTTATTGGTATGATCATTGATGTATATGTATTATGGACATTGGATTCTGATATCACATATGAGTTATGAGTCATGACAGTCACCAGTGTCATAATTTTGAGATGAGGTTGACTTTTTCACATGTTTTTGTCATAAATTATAATTCTTTGAAGTTTGTTTTTCAATGTTACTTGTAAGTTGTATATAATAGTATTTGTCTGGACTCTGATGTCATATGAGATGCTTTGAAGTTTGATTGTTGAAAACAATGCAATTGCCTGGTGACTGGTCACTGGTGCCAAGTTCCAACATGTGTCATGAACATTGCTAAGTAGTAAGTACTAAGTAGTAAGTACTAAAGTCTAAGTAGTAAGTACTACTAAGTAGTAAGTACTACTAAGTAGTAAGTACTACTAAGTAGTAAGTACTACTAAGTAGTAAGTACTACTAAGTAGTAAGTACTACTAAGTAGTAAGTACTAAGTTACTAAGTTGCTTGAATGTGCATGGTGAATTTGAAATTTGAATTTTAGAATGAGTCATTGAGTCATGATAATGATTAGTTGTAAATTCTGACATCATACATGTGCAATGTGCATTATGCATCTTCCATCACTTCATTGAACAGGGATTCGGGAATTTGGAATGAATCATAAATATTAAATATTCAATACATATTACATAAATTAACATAATACATAAAAAAAAGAAATGGTTCGCAACGTTTTCGCAACGTCCAGGCCCAAACGTTGCGATGTTGCTAACGCGTTAGCAACACGTTGCCTTGGACATTGCGAAAACGTTGCTAACAACCTTGTGATATGATAATTCCCTTTACAGTACTTGCAAAACAATTTCTGCTTTTCTGATTTCTTCTCATCTTTATCTTCCTTCTTCGAATGTGCAGAATTAGCAGATTTCTGCTTATTGGTTGAAGAGCTCCATTTTCCTTTGCCCTTCTGACTAGCCAGGAAAGCTTGATCTGCAACTCGCATAATGGACCTGTTCGCTTATTGGTTGAAGAGCTCCATTTTCCTTTGCCCTTCTGACTAGCCAGGAAAGCTTGATCTGCAACTCGCATAATGGACCTGTTCTGCCTAGATTGATCTTCCTGCAACAGAACAGAGACTAACTTCTCAAATGACAAGGCATTTGGATTTCCTTTCATCATCAACCGAAGAGTAAAGCAAAACTTTGATATGAATCAAGAAGACCATTCAGAACGGTTTGCAGAAGTGAGTGAGCTATTTGGTATGACCTCATCAACAGAAATCAACTCTTAATTCAAGTCTTTGATCTTTGTTAGGAAACTGTCCATAGAATCACCTTCATTCATGTTCTCACTCTCGAACTGTTTTCGGAGGTACGCAACACGAGCCTCATTCTTAGCTTGGTACAATGTGGTAAGTGTATCCAAAGCATCCTTAGCTGTTCTACAAGAGCGAATGTGAGGAATAATGGCACGTTTGACAGACAAAGCTATCAATGCATGTGCTTGGGTATCTCTGCCATCCCAACGAATTTGCTTTGCAGTAGGTGCAGCAGAAACCGTAGCACGAACAGGAGTATGCAGAATATCATCATCTTCGATACCTTCTGCATCAGCTTCTGTACCTGCAGTTGCGACAGAGGCACGTGTCATAGGACGTTTTTCAACACCTTGCACAATGTTCCACAATCCTTTTGCAACCAATACATGTCGCATCATATAAGCCCATAACGGGTAGTTGGTACCATCCAACTTATCCTCAACAGCAAACATACAGACTACATCACTGCTTTCCACCATGGTCGGTGACTAAAATACCTTGATGCAGAAAATTGACAGTAACTCAAAAAGTTGAACGGAACTATCTAGACGAATTCTGCTACACATATAGGAGACTTCGATACGCTTATACTGGTGAACAGAAAGTGGTATATACCTTTGGCATAGAAAGAGGAAATAGCCTGCATAAGCGCTGCGATAGTGCGTTCGGAGGCCGAAACGAGCTCAAATTGCGATGTCGGCACCACAGAGCGAAGCAGTTTTGATCTCGAAAACACGTTGAGTATGCTCATCCAAATTCGTACACTTTTGAGACTGCAACCGGAGGAGTGTGGACGGCACCCTAGATGAAGCGACGACCTGCACTGATACCAATTGTTGGAGATAGACGTCTGCGGAAGCAGGCGAACAACACAAGGAAGGAGAAGAAGCTTGGAGCACAACACACAATACTGAATGTATTACTAGAGAATGTACAAAGATAAGTAACCCATTAGGGCAATAGGTGTATATACAAGTCGGGGGAAAAAAACCTCCTAAAGAGGGAAAAAAGTGCCCCGGTGGTCCTGGTGTGTTCACACACATCACTACCTAAATATATCAACAATTCATAGTAGGCAAAACATCAATAAGATCCCTCTTGGTGATTTGTATATCCTGTGCATGAATATTAATTGAAGCATCAATAACTTTGGCATGATCTGCTACATAGTAGCACAAAGAATATCTTTTGCATATGAGAACTCCTCAATGATAACACTGGCCTTCTCTTTGTCCTTGTCCTTCAAGTTGTCCTGCACTTCTTCTTGGTGTCCCTTTTTTTTATGTCACCTGTGTTCTTCTTTCTTTCTAGTTTAGCTTTGTAGTATCTGTAATCAAACTTCTTTTGACCTTTCCTACCACATTGGTAACAAGTCACTATCCTTTACACAATCAAAGATAAGATTGGGATTATTTGAAAAATGGAACAACCAATGTTTCCCATGAATCAGGTAAGGTCATCAACAAGAAGATGGCCTTAAACTTATCATCAAATGAAACTAATCCGAAGTCTTGCAATTCGGAGAGGATATTGTAAAATCAAACAAGTGAGAAGATGTACTTTTCGACTCATCAAGCTACGTACCCACTAGCTTGCACATAAGTTGCACTTGATTTACAGGTGTTGGTATTTTCATAGGTGGCCTTCAACTTCTCCCATAACTTAAAAGCACTTGTAAGGCCCTTCAGATCCACTAAAATTTCATATGATACAACCATCTTGATATAATTGATGGCCTTCTTGTTTAGGTTCATCCATTCTTCATCTGTCATATCTTTAGGCTTGACTTCCTCAAGAGCCCCTTCTCAATCTTTAAGAAAGAGGATGCCAAGCATTCTCTCTTTCCACAAGTCAAATCAGTTACCCTAAAGTCTCTTGATCTCAAACAAGTTCTTGACATGAGAGGAGGTACAAAGCATGTTTGCACACTGAGAGCTTCAACTTTTCACTGGAAAGGGTAAAATTTTCTTGTGCGCAATCACATGACGATACTATAGCTTAGAAATGAAGCCAAAAAAACTGTTCAAAACTTAGAAAAACCAATATCTGAAATTTGCGATGAAACTCTCCGAAAAACTCAAAATTTGTTTCAATTTTGCAATGGGATTAAGTAATCTTCCAAAAACACCACTTTTACTGCAAAATTTGCTTCAACTTTGCAATGGGATGAAGGTTTTTCACAATGAAATTTTCCCAACGTTGAGAAAATGCCGTCAACTTAGCATAGGCTGAAGTAGAAAAACATTTGGAGCAACTTTGTGGCGATGGAACAACTCAAAACTTTGATATTAGTTGAAAGAGGCTGTAGAGAGCTATGTGGTGGTTGCTTGGTTGCTCCAAACCCAAGGGAGTGGGTTGTTATGTGAAGAGAGAGAAAGTAGAGAGAGAAACTTGTGCATAAATTTGGAGAAGAAGATGGAAAAGCTGAAGTTGAAGAAGTCCCATTCAAGTTATGGAGAGCTAATTATGAATTCAATGCAAAGATAATAATGTAAAGCACCAAGATCATTAACATCAAATATATACTTAAGTTTTGACTTAGAAAGTTGAAGATTTGAGTCCTTGGGACCTGTTGTAATCATATCATCAATATAAATGATTATTATGATCAAAATATTATCTCTAACTTAACATGGAGGGTACAACTAGTTTTTTGAGTTTTCATACAAAGCCATTTGTGCTTGATTGAAACCATAAAGAGCTTTTATAAGCTTGCATATCAAATGTTCTTTACCTGGTTCTTCAAAACCTTTTGGTTGTTGAATATAAACATCTTCATGAAGATCACCATTAAGATAGCAGTTTTGATATCTAACTGTTATACTTTCCAACCAAAGAATGCAACAAGAGAAAGAACAATCTTGACTATGATCATTATAGAAGTAGGTGCAACTTTTTTCATCATAGTCTATGCCTTTCTTTTGTGCATAACCTTTGACAACTAACTGTAAGATCCTCCAAGATCCTCCTTGGACAAGACAAGGCACAAGCCATATTCACAAACAAAAGAAGGGTAGACATGAGACTCACCTCCCAGTTGTAGAGCCAATATGGGCTCATCCTCGAGAGATTGCAACCAAGCGGGCAGCCACCTCTAAGCGAGGTGCACTGGTGCACACAGAGTTTCAAACGATGCTTCAAGTTCTTAAGGTTCATCTGGTTTGAACCGGAAAATGCGGGGCGTGGCAGATTTGAGCTTTTCTTTTTGGGACAAAAACCTTCGACAGGACAGCGGCCTCATTCGTGCTCTTCTTCTCTTGCATCCATGAGTCGTAATTCTGAGTGGTCTTACCTCCTTGCTTGAAGCTCTCCACTCAACTTTGCTCTTTGCTCTCGTGCTCCACATGATGCCCATCTAGATGTCCTTGGCTTTTATGGACATATTTGCTTATTTCTAATGGCTTTCTAATGGCTTAATACATCTTTGCTTATTTCTAATGGCTGTCCTCATCAATTTCCTTAACGAAAAACCAAGAGTCCAATCCCGTGACAACCCAACAGACTCCCAAGTCAAAACGGACTCATCTCGGTGTCTCCACTAATCAGATGCTCAAGAAGTTCCTCGGGACTTTCTCTCCCGCCTCCTGAAGGTGTTCCTAATTTCTGCAGAGAATTTGCGGAGACTTTTTGACCTGCAAAAAACTGTCGAAAACTGATGTTCTTGTTATCTTATTTTTGGTGCAAGTTGCTTTTATGATTGTAGTTCCAGTCTTCCGGATGCCATTGTGGTAGAAAAGCTAAGGGTGGTAATTTTTATAGAAAATATAGATATAATATTAATGAGCTGCTCACAGGATTGCTCGAGTTTATTCTAGAATTCATGTAACCTTAACAAAAAAAGAATAATAGAAAAAAAACAGAAACAACTTCGAAGAAAAGGTACCTATGCCTTGTTTTTGGTACCATACTAGTGCCAAGGCTTTTCTTGTGAAGTTTGATAGCAGGTTCTCTCAGGCTCTATATCATAGCACAGGCTGCTTTTCTGATCATATATAACGGATTACACGAAGCTTGGTCATATTTGGTGTGACATGTCACATGCCACAGGCCTGGCCTCTGCAGAATTTTTTTCTTTTCCCTTGATTATCAGTTGTAGCCACTTCATTTTCTCTGTGTAGTAGTATCCTCTATGTATTAGCAAGAGTTTCGCTGTAGCTGATGTGCTTCCGTTTTTTGAGCTTGAAAGGGTTATTCAGTTTCAGAAGGATTATTTGGGAAGTTTTGCTTGGGGCACAGGGTGCCGAAAGGGGGCAGAATAGATTTGAGAGGGAGTATGGGTTGCAAAGGAGTCTGGATGTGGATTATGTGGAGGCCCGAGGGATAAAAGGGGGGGGGGTGATTTAGAGAGAGCACAAGTGTTTCATTATTATTGTTTCTTTTTGTTTTTTTTTGGAGGGGAAGGGATTGAGAGTGCACACAGAAAATGTGAACCAAACTTTGCTTTCTGTCAAATAGAAGCGGCAAAGGCAGGTGCAAAAGCTGCAGCAATAGCTTTCATTGTGGTGTCCATCCCAACGGTAAGGTTTTTTTCTTGTTAATCAAGTTGCAGATTCTCAAAATCTTATGTCCATCATCGAAAATTTTCATCTGATAATGCACAGGTTGTAGGTGTAAGAATGATACCATGGGCAAAAGCAAACCTTAATCATACTGCCCAGGCATTAATAGTCTCTGCAGGTAAATTTTGGGGTTTATTCTCTCTTATTTATGCAGTAGCCATGCTGTATCTGTTTTATATTTTACTGGATGTGTGATTTCATATGATATGTTGATTGTCTGCAGCTACAGTGGCCACCTACTTCATTGTTTCTGACAAAACAATTCTAGAGTGTGCTAGAGTGACATCTTATGAGAGGATTCAAGCCGAACGAATAGCAGATAAAAGAGATGTCTACCCTGGAAGGGAAAACACTTTAAGCTTAGCACTTTAACCTTGAATGATTCACATCTTCCTTTCACAGTGTAATCCGATGCTGGACATTGCAGCACATCTATTCAGAATCAAGTGGCTATGCTTTTTGTTCACCTTTCTGCTATTTTTCTCCCAACTCTCTCTCTCTCTCTCTCTCTCTCTCTCTCTCTCTCTCTCTCTCTCTCGTGTGGCTCATTCGAGTGCTCCCTCTCTGTGGGTATGGATTGAATGAAATTGATGATCGAGTGCAGTGCACCCATTATATTTTGTAACTTACATGGTAATTTAGAGTTCACATATTTTCATTCTGCGTCAGTCGATGATGAAATTGTAGGAATCATTATCTTTCACATAAAAGCCATGGAAATGCTTTTGCATGTGAGTTGATGAAAAGAATGACATCCTGCCTGTTGGACTTATTGTTAGCGGCCATATAAAATCGTTATTATATGAAAAGGTTATATAGTAACTAACTAAAAAATCTTCAGGATTCCATGAATTATGTTGGAAATTTTCACATAAAAAATCACGTAAATAAAAACTTCAGCATATGAAGTATTGACGGAAAATGGTTCATACTGCCTGTTTGACTTTTTAGGAGTTGCGTTCTGCAGCTAAAAGAATCATAATTATTTGTAAAATGTTGTACACTGCCTATTTGACTTTTAGGAATTGCGTTCTGTAGCTAAAAATAATCATTATCATTTGTAAAATGTCGTACATCATTATGACTTTGCACATCCTTATCCTTAGATCTCTAGATACAATTATAGCAGATTCATAAACAATTTTGTTGAATTGAGCTCTGGGCAAATAATACAGACTACATAATAATTGATCAGTATAAGAGAAAATCTTCAATTAGCACAGATTATTGATTGAAATATTGTTGAGAGAATAACACACTAATAATAATTGGTCAGTACAAAAGAAAAGCTTTAAATGGCACAAAATTATCTCGAAAAAATCTCTTATTTATGCATTGGACAAATCCAATTATGTAAATTTGTGATGCTGACAATCAGGTTTAGTAGTAATGGGCTTGCTGTTTCTCCAAGAAAATCCAATTTCTGAATATGAACAAAATAATGTGTTGTAGACTACGGAATATTATGTTTCCAAAGATGGGAATTATATTAAAATCCTTTATTGGGCAATGGCCAGGCTACATTTTCAGAACATCATTTGGTAGCTATTAGATTGTTAAGGATTCTATAATTTCAAAATGTGGGCATGCCTTTAAACTTTGTAATACAATGTTCTTACTGTAATACTAAAGTAAGGTTGTTGAGTACTGATTGTGGATAGTGGATTGACTTCCTTGTGCTCTGTCTATTTTGTGTTGATATGGTTTCAAGCTGCTTTTCTTGCTTATGGCATGCAATAAAAAAAGCGTTTCTGGAAGGCTTTGGGACATTGAATAAAAAATTAAAGTGCGTGTAAATATTTGTCTATGAGAACTTTGAATATTAATTAACCTTCATAATTGTTTTCTTCTTCTTCATGGTGAGAATCGAGAATTTTATCAAGTCTTCACGTACCATGCAAAATGTGTAAAATCATGTGGGTTACATAATGAAATCACATTTATAAACAGAATACCAATATTTATGGCAAGACAACAGAATCATCCTTCGAAAGGAATTCGCTCAACCAGTTCTAGCGCAGCAACCCCCTGCTCCAACCAATGTGTAAAATATGCATCTGCAGAAGAAGATCTGAATAGAGCCATAGTCCCGATGACAACACTGCTATCTGAAAGTGACCCAAGTGACCATAGTTTTGACTCTACACATGTTGATAGCCCACAGGCTTATTACATACAGTCACCCGAGCATAATGAGGCTTACTATTATGAAGAACCCAGTGAATCTAGTTGGGAGCCAGACTATGCGAATGTCATGTATGCGAGCCCCAACTCTAGATCTCAACCTAGGCAGATAAGACCTCCATTTCCTAGAGGGCCATGCTTCCGATGTCAGGGAGATCACCTCATTCGTGATTGCCCTCTACCAACACCCACACAAACCCAATCTATGATAATTCAAGGCTTTTGCCCAGATTGTGGAAAGGAGCATTTGCTGCGAGAGTGTCCAAAGAACCCCATCAACATGCCAAAAATCGCTCCTATCAATGTTATTGGGCTGATAGTAAACTCTACAGGAAGCATAATTTCCACGGCCCCAGTGCAAGCGGTCACTAGAGCTCAAGCCTTGCAGCAAACTCAAGGTGTGGGGCAAGAAAAGAGTTCTGAGGTGAGCGAGACAGAGAGTATAACTAAGAAAAGGACAAGAGCTTGGAGAGATAGTCGGGAGAGAATGAAAATACAATGGTCACAGAAAATGAGCGAACTTGAAGAAAGCTTGAGAGAAACCAAAGCAAAGATAAGTGAAATCGCATCTCAAAACCACTCTCACACTACACCACCACCATCATTTCCCTCTCCCTCCAACCCATCACCTTCTATTCTCCAAACTTCTGATCCACCACACATAACCCACCCACCACCCAGAGTACGATCAGTCCTAGCCGATCCCACTTCTGAGGATCTAAACATGATGCTTAAAGCATACCAGGCCAGAATCCAGGAAGGGCCAAATGTGACAGATCATGACAAATGTTACCCTAGAGCCGATCTGGAGATAGAGAGAACGAAACTTTGTGCTAAGATGGTAGAATTGGTGCAAGCCATGTTTGAGGCCAGTCGCTCGTTCAATGGCTCTAGCTCCCCTAGAACACCATTGCATTTTGACGGTCTATTAGATAGATTGGAGAGGTTACTTGCAAAATATGGAAAAGGAGCCATCTCACAGTCTAAAGAGAGTGCAAGTGATAGAATAAGCATTCCTCCCCAGGAAGCTTATGTGCCTAACTCCATTGAACCAGACACCTCTTCTTTTATGAATCGGTATTCACCAGAATTCCTGCAAGAGATTCAAGAAGAGAAATGGGCTAAAGAAAGTGAAGAACCTCCTCCAATTGAACTTGTGGATGACGCGCACCATCAATTCCCACAAGACATTCCATCCATTTATGGAGAGCACCAGAGTGCCCAATCTCATGAGAGGTTAGACTTCGAATCTAATTCCTTGCAAGAATTACCCTATTTCACACGCCCATGGGAATCTAAGTCGACTTGCATGAGAGCACCCATGGTCATGATAAGAAACGAAGACTCGATCATACCTAGGAATACAGAGGTAGTAAGGAATACTAAAGTGCAGGACAATCTCACTTTAGAAGAGCTACTCAAGGTTAAGCCTGAATTGTGGAAACATGTAGCCAAACAAGTGCCAGACGTAGTGAAATCTTGTTCCCAGGTAGGGTCTCATAGAATAGTGCCAGAAATACCCTTGGACAAGATAGGAGACATGAGCGAAGGAGAAGAAGGAAACACCTATCTTCCATTTACCCATCAGGGATACACAACAAAGGCAATGTTGGAATCAGGTGCAGGAGTTGCCATTGCTACCACTTCCCTATGGAAGCGTTGGGGTAAGCCAACACTCATGCCAACGAGAATGAAATTGCAGATGGCCGATGATCACATAGAGAGACCCGTAGGATTGCTATAAGGAATAACTCTCACTACATGTGGTGTTTAGTTCGAGCATACTTTTGCTATATGTGACTTTAGCAAAAATCAAGCCTACGAGATGATTTTGGGAAGACCATTCATGCGGCAGTTGCAAGTGGTACAAGTTTGGAAAACCAATTCCTTGTATTTGCAACACGTAGGTGTTACAACCAAAGTCAATCTCAAGGATTACTCTCATAGAGACGTACCGCCTATTCAATGGAATCCCATCCATAGAGCCAAGGATGACACGAAGTCAATGCACTCCATAGGATCAGGATCCTCATGGATGCACGAAGACACTCACTTGTGGATTTGTAAAGTAGCAGTAGAAGAGGAGAAGAGAGAAAAAGCCAGAGAGATAGGTGCGAAGGAAACCCATAGATCAATTCAAGACCCAACCTATGCACCTGTAGTATTTCCTGACAAAGAATTTGAACTTCACGACTGGGCAGAAATTCTAGCAACAATGGATGTAGCCATCAATGAAGAACAATGAACACTCCACTGTGATGAGGATGGCTATGACATTTCAGTCTTCACAATAGAGCCAATTCTGTGTGATCCAATTATTGAGGAATGTGAACCTAGCACTGATGCATTTGAGGATGCAAGTGACTCCGATCTAGAGTCAATCATTATGGACCCACCTTTTGCATCAGATGAGGAAGATTTCCACGAGGTAGAAGCTCACCCTCAGAGACACGAAGAAATTATGAATGAGGTGAGATTAACCACACAAGTGACCACTAAGAACGAAGGCAAGAAGAGGAAGAAGAGAGGTCACACCAGAGGAAGAAGAATCTTTGTTTGAAGTCCCTAAAAATTTCAAGAAGTATGAAGTTGAAGATAGGAGAGTCATGGTAAGAATGCCTAAAGGTGAAGCCGTCATAGGAGAGGCCTATGATAACAAAGAAACTACAAAGAAAATCATAGTGACCTTAGAGGAAGGTGAAGAGCGATGCATATACATAGGACACGACCTGAGTGAAGATGAGGAGTAGGAGTTGATAGCCTTACTACGAGAATATAGAGATGTGTTTGCATGGAGTTACAAGGACCTGAAAGGTGTGGACCCTGACATATGCTCCCACATGATCCCCATGACCTTAGAGGCTAGACCCTCTAAACAGAAGCCATACACATACAATGACAACTATGCTGCCAAAATCAAAGAAGAGATAGATCGCTTAGTTGAAGCCGGATTTATCTATGAAATTGAGCAGACTGAATGGGTTTCCCCCATTGTAGTGGTGCCCAAAAAGAATAGCAAACTACGTGTATGCATTAACTTGAAGAAGGTTAATGCAGCCACTATCAGAGATAGCTATCCACTTCCAATCACTGAGCATCTATTAGAAAGGGTAGCAGGCAAGGAGGTGTACAACTTCTTAGATGGGTTCTCTGGTTACAACTAAGTGGCCATTGCACCAGAAGATCAGCATAAGACGGCTTTTGCCACATAGTGGGGCATATTTGCTTTTTGTGTAATGCCATTTGGTCTAACCAATACGCCTGCAACCTTCCAGAGACTGATGTGTCATGTGTTTAAAGAGTTCTTGAGGAAGAGTTTGGAAGTCTATGTTGATGACCTCTGTGCTCATTCCAACATTAGACGCACACATATACCTGAACTCAGGCAAATCTTTGACAAATATAAAGAATATCAAGTCTGCTTAAACCCAGAAAAGTGTGTTTTCATGGTCAGGCAAGGCAACATTCTAGGACACATAGTGTCAAAGAACGGCATATCCACTGACGAAGAGAAAGTGAGGGCTATTGCAGAACTGCCAAGGCCAAAGAATGTCAAGGAAGTGCAAGCTTTCATGGGGCATTGTGGCTATTACCGATGCTTTATACACATGTATGCCATCATTGCAAAGCCCCTGTACGGTCTTTTGACCAACTTTGAGTGGACAGAGGAATGTGAGAACTCCTTCAATGAGCTTAAACGACGATTATGTTCAACACCGATCTTGACCACACCAGATTGGAATAAGACCTTCCATGTCCATGTGGATGCATCTAATTATGCTATTGGATATGTGCTTGCACAACCTACGGGTGAAGGTTATATGGATCTTCCAATTGCCTATGCTAGTAGAATGCAGCTGAACGAAATTATACCACGACTGAGAGAGAAGGATTCGGCATGGTATATGCGGTTACAAAGTTTAGACACTATTTGCTTGCAAATAAATTTAAATTTTTTACTGATCATCAAGCTCTCCTATACTTGGTAAACAAGCCATGCAATACAGGCAGATTAGTAAGATGGTTCCTCTTACTAATGGAATATGACTTTGAGGTGGTGCTGAGGAAAGGCAAGATGCACTTGAGAGCAGATCATCTCTCGAGGCTCACATCCGGAGAGGTCCCACAAGGAGTATCAGATGACCTTCCTGATGCTTACTTGTTCAATTTGGAAGTTGTACCACAGTGGGCCAAGACCTTAGTGCCAGTACTGACATATGGACCTAAACATCCAGTAGTAAACACTCAAGGTAGGGAGGTAGTAAAAGCACAGAAGTACCATATCATGGCAGGGAGTATGTACAAACATACAGATCAAGGAGTATTAGCATGTTGTGTGGAAGAGGATGAGTACGCGAAGTGGTTGCAATTATCACATATGGGTGCCTTAGGGCAACACTATTCAAGGCAAAGAACTCTACAAACACTTAGGAGACTCGGTGTGCACTGGCCCACTATGGAAGCAGATGTTCATAGGATGTGCAAGGAATGACCTATCTGCCGCACTAAACCACCAGTGGAACATGCCACTCTTTATCGAGTATCTTAGTGCCAGATTGGAGTGAACCCTTAATAGCCTTCTTGAGGATGAGAACCTTTCCCCAAGATATGACATTGGCTTGACAAAGGAGCTTAGAACAAGAGGCTATAGATTATACGCTCATTGGAGGTAATCTATACAGAAGGGGAAAAGATGGGTATCTTAGATTATGTGTCCATGAGAGTGAATATCTCAAGATATTGGAAATTGCTCACCAAGGTGTAGCAGGAGGACACTTTGGACCAGATAGAGTTATCAAGGCGATACTTTTTGCAGGTCTATGGTGGCCCACACTTCACATGGATGCACATGCCTATGTGAAGAGATGTGATATTTGTCAACGAACTTAGTACCCTATATGTAAAGATGAGATGCCATTGAAACCTATGATAGGCGGACGTGCATTCTCCAAGTGGGGAATAGACTTTGTTGGTCCTATTAACCCCCCAGCTAAGGGTTCCCATGCTGAATACATTATTGTGGCCACCGACTATCTAACCGAATGGGTAGAAGTAAAAGCTACAACGAAGAACGACACACAGACCACTGCTAAGTTCTTATTTGAGAATGTGTTGACCAGATACGTGCTACCAATAGAGCTAGTAAGTGATAGAGGCATTCACTTCTTGAATGAAGTCATAGAAAACCTTCTCCAAGAATTCTTGGTGATACATAAGAAGTTGGCCCCCTACCATCCACAAGCTAATGGACAGACTGAGAGCACAAATAAGATTCTATGCAATGTATTGACAAAATTAGTTAATAATAAACACTCTGATTGGGACAAACAGCTACACCATGCTGTTTGGGCATACAGAGTTGCCTATAAAACGGTACTCCAAGCCACACCCTTTCAGATGGTGTTTGGCCAAAATGCAGTGCTACCATTGGACTTTTTGATACCTACCTTGAAAGTAGCATAAGAGCATGATTGGACAGGCCATGAGTTGTCCTCTAGAATCTTTTATCTTGAACGCTTAGGTGAAACACAATTGAGAGCTGCAGCAGGAATTTATGCAACCAAGAAGAGGCAAAAAGCATATTTTGACGCACATGTGAAGGATAAGGGCTTGAAAGCAGGAGACCTAGTCCTAGTCTGCACCTTGAAGCAACACACACGGAAATTAGAGAAGAGAGGCTATGGACCAATGATTATCAATAGGATCTCCACAAGTGGAGCAATACAACTAGCCACTCTAGAAGGTGACATCCTACCAAGTTACATAAGCGGATGCAGAGAAGTTATATCAAGAACCCCTAACGGAAGAGATGCTAAATCGACTCAATACTGCGAAGAAGCGTAAGGAAGAGGAAAAGTGAATTCAAGAAGAAGCACAGACAAAAGCTTTAGAACATATCCGACGAATGAAATTGAGAAGACAAGGTAGAGATCAGCCCATGCCTGTCACTCATGAAGCTCTAGGTTATCACATGGCCATGTGCGAGGCTTCAGGTGAACGGCCCCATAGGATAGTTGATCGACGACCCTTTGTGACCCTATAACTAGGACAAGGAGAGAGTGCAAGGACCTTGAGAGCTTTAATTGACTCAGGAGTAGCCACTTGTGCAGTTCGACTTTCCTACTGGCAAGAATTGTAATTGAAGGTAAAACCTATAGAGACATATCTGATAGGGTTGGGAGGTGTTGAAACCCCTTGCATGGGAGAGGTGGAACTTCCCCTCTACGTTCAAGAAGTCCTAATGGCAGTAAAAGTGCTAGTATGTGAAGAGGATCTTACAGAACCTCTTGTCTTGGGCCAAGACTGGATCTATGATCATGCAATCAACCTCAACCTAAGAAGTGGACTTCTTCAGGCTTGGGTAGGCAAAAACCATCTCATGATAGAATTAGAAAATCAAGCACTCAGGCCATTAGAAAAGGTACCAACTCTTGGTCCCTCCAGGAACCCACATGAAGATAATGATGCTATTCTTGTCGAGAGTTCTATGGTGCAGAGGATTGTCACTCTTGATGAAGGTACAGAAGTCAATGAGGAGTTCCCTTCTTTTCCAAAGAGGATTCGAGAAAGGAAGACCGGGCAACACATGACACCGAGGAGGCTGTTGATCAAGAAGTGTGAACATCAACCTGTGCAATATGAAGTACCTTGTGGCATGAAGCAGACCTGGATACGCAAGGGTAAAAAAACCACGACTCTCGAGACAGATTCCCAAGGAAGCCAACAAGCTACACTGCCAAGGATTACAACGAAGGAGTCCCCTAGGCAACACTCTAGACATACCATTTCTATTTGGGTTCCTAAGCGGTCGATGAAGGCTATCCCCAATGCTCGACAGATATGGGCGCCCAAGACCTGCTTACAATCTCAAATAGCTTCACCTCCATTCACAAGAATGAATCAACACTCACAAGCACTCTTGGCAAACATCTCAGGGCAGACACTTGCACCCCACACCATTACAACTTTGGCCAAACCTAGGACTATCGAGAAATGGGTACCCAAAAGGTCCCAAATCCAACACAATTTGGTCCATAAACCTTTACATATCATCACCTTTAAAGTCTACGATGCCACAATCCAAGTTTGGATAATTAAACCCCACATCAAACCCCCTGACCCAATTTTGTAAATCCTTCCACTCTGATGTAGGTGCATTCTGAGTGCATTGCATATCCAAAGTATGCATCTAGGATGACACTAATCACTAACCAACATTCACACTCATCACAAACACTTCACCCTTAACCAATAACCACTTGGAATGTCATGTTAGTATTGTGGAGGGAACACCATTACATCCTGTTTCCTATGCAACACTAATGTGCATCTCTTCTTCTAGCATATCAACATCATCAACTACCAACAGTCCCATGGCAGAAGCAACAGGCACGAGCTCCCACGCAGGCACTAGTTCTCAAGTCGATTGGGAGACCATGCCCGTGGCGGCCCCACTGACAGCTAGGCCTGAAGAATATCTAAATGTGAGACGAATTCCCATCTCGGATCCACCAAGCGGCTTAAGAGAAAGGGTAAAAGGGCACTCTCATTGGTTCAATGAGATGCCAGGAGATTTTGGTGATGCAGACCACATCTGGGAGTCTAAGTTGGAATTTGGAGGAGTATGGTGGACATTTCAGTTCTTCTCAAGAGAGTTTGAAGAACTACAAAACATAGAACCTCTTCAAGGTATTTGGCAGAAAGTGGGATTGAAGGACTACTTTAGCGCATCCATGCCTAAACCAGATTTCCTTATATGTTACTACTCGATTGCAACTCTTAAAGTGACAGGAGATCGAGATCAGTCAGACACATTCCTTGTGCCCTCTCTATCAAACCCTGAGGAGATGAAAAAGTTCGAGCTGAACATAACTTTAATCAAGGAGGCCCTCTAGATGTATGACACCCATGTACCCTCCGATCGAGACCCTTTGATGTCGGAGTCTATGAAGAACAGTAAACTCAAGAAGTTGAAAGAGATGTGTGCCCTCACCCCAAACATTGCCATACTGTTGCGCATGTGCTTTCAACACTTTGCATTTCCAGCTCAAGACCGATTCACACAGCCTCATAAAAAGATTTGGTACGGGCTATACCTAGCGGAGACAAGGAGTCTACCTATTAAAATGCCAGTGTGGATCCTCGACCAATTATATGAAGCAGGCAAGCGAGGAGTAAGGAAGCCTTCATTGAATGGATGCTGTGCCATTACCAGAATCATTTACAGATACCTAACCTACGATGTGCTGATCGCACGGGCACTTACTTACTCACAGTTGTAGTTCTTCCAAGGACGGAAACCAGGAGTTCAACCAACTAAGCGGATGTGTGGATCTCTTTCCCAAGTCCCAATTCCTTGCGAGTCCACCACAGAAATCTCCCTTAGAGAAGAAGAACAGGTGGCCCCATTCACTATCCATCTCCAACGAGCACAATCAGAGGGCATGGTACAACCCACTCCGTCAGCCCCTCCATTACCCATGGATGCTGAGTTTGCCTCCATGGCTGCATTGGTGGAAGATACATCCTTTGACTTTGAGACCTTCTTGCAAACAATGCAACTATCTGATGGTGAGTTCTTTTTAGACACTGAAGGTCCCGGATCATCATCCAAGAGAGGATGCCCACATTGCGAAGAACAAAGAGTACATTGGGACTTGAACTGGATCTTGAAAGTACTTGAACAAGACTAGAACTTGAACTGGAACTTGAAAGTACTTACTTGGTGATCACAACCCCTTGAGCTTCGAAGACTGGCATTGGCAAGACTGGGAATGAATGTGGTCAACCCCTCCTTTTATAGGTGTTCAAAGGTGGTGCTATATGGTGGTTACGACTTGTTGATGTCATCATGATGTCATCAATTGGAAAGAAGACCTTTGAGTGTCAGAATTCAATAAATAGACAATTGATCTTGGGGTTTTGGCATGTTCCGGACGCAATGGTAGCATTAGTTTCTCCAAAATCTTAACCAAACATGAGATATATGAAATTGGCATGGAATCTAAGGTCTAATATGGTTTTCTTTATATCCATGACATATTGTATCAATTACATATTCTTGTACCATTTTCCCTACGTGGCTGTTCTTGTAATCAAAAGGAGTTGGATGGTACCAACTACCCGTTGTGGGCTTATATGATGCGACATCTATTGGTTGCAAAAGGACTATGGACCATTGTGCAGGGTGTTGAAAAATGTCTTATCACACCTGCAACTATTACAACTGCAGGTACTGAAGCTGATGCAGAAGCTGTCGAAGATGATGATATTTTGCATATTCCTATTCGTGATGCGGTTTCTACTGCACCTACCATAGAGCAAATTTGTTTGGATGGCAGAGATGCCCAAGCACATGCATTGATAGATTTGTCTGTCAAACAAACAATTATTCCTCACATTCACTCTTGCAGAACAACTAAGGATGCTTGGGATACACTTATCACATTGTATCAAGCTAGAAATGAGGCTTGTGTTACTTACCTCCGAAAACAGTTGGAGTGTGAGCACATGAATGAAGGTGATTCTATGGACAATTTTCTAAGAAAGATCAAAGACTTGAAGAAACAATTGATTTCTGTTGATGAGGTTATACCAGATAGCTCACTTGTGCAGAACATTTTGAATGGTCTTCTTGATTCATATCAGAGTTTTGCTTCTACTCTTTGGTTGATAATGAAAGGCAATCCAAATGCCTTGCCATTTGAGGAGTTAGTCTCTGTTCTATTGCAGGAAGATCAATCCAAGCAGAACAGGTCCATTATGCGTGTTGCAGATCAAGCTTTCCTAGATAGTCAGAAGGGCAAAGGAAAATGGAGCTCTTCAATTAGTAAGAAAAAATCTGCTAATTCTACACAATCCAAGAGGGAAGACAAAGATGAAAAAAAATTAGAAAAGCAAAAATTGTTTTGCAAGTACTGTAAAGGAAATGATCATATCATAAAGAACTATCCAAAATTGTCTGCTAAAGAGGCAAAGAAGAAAGAGGCTGGAATGGTTGTTGTAGAGGCCTCTACAACAACCATTCCAGCCATGCAAACACATCTCTGCATTCTCTCAATAGTTCAATCAACTCCTTTTCCTCTTCTACAACAACCATTCCTGCCATGACACAAAGAAAACCATCTTAAACCTTAGATTCCAAGTCAATTTCTTATATCTCATATTTGGTTAAGATTTTGGAGAAACTAATGCTACCATTGCATCCCGAATGTGCCAAAACCCCAAGATCGACTACCTATTTGCTAACTTCTGACACTCGAAGGTCTTGTTTCCAATTGATGATGTCATGGATGTCATCATCAAATCGTAACCGCCCTTGAAACCATATAAAAGGAGGGGTTGGCCATATTCATATTCAGCCTTGTGGATACCAGTCTTGGGAGCTCAAGGAGTCGTGATTGCCAAGTAAGTACTCTCGAGTTCTTGTCTTGTTCCTTGTTCTAGTCTTGTCTAGTCTAGTTCTTGGACATCCTCTCTTGTTCTCACTGCCAAGTAAGTACTCTCCAGTACCAGTTTGAGTTATTGTCTTGTTCCTTGTTCCAGTCTTGTCTAGTCTAGTTCTTGGACATCCTCTCTTGTCCTCTTGTAATCTCGTAGTACGAGATCTTATCGAGTTCTTTCTTGTATCTAGTTAATCTCCCAAACGGAGTTCTTGCAATCGAGATATCTTGTTCCATACCTATGATCCTGGGTTGTTGGAGCTCCTGTATCATCTCTAGTCTAGTTTTCCATACCTATCGGTCCCGGGTTGTGGGACATCTTGTATTGGCTACATCTTCTTGTATCGTTTTCCCTTTGTGGGTGTTATTGTAATCAGAAGTGTGTTTCTGAAATCTTATCTAGTGTAGTCAGAGAGCACAATCTAGTGCTCCCCAAAAGAGAGCTTGCTAATATTGTACAAGAAGAAGAATGGGCGTTTACTATTGTTTGCAGTTTTGACCCATCTTCTCATGAGCAATGCATGTCAGCAGTAGACTCAGATGTTTGGTACTTTGACAATGGTACCTCGCAGAGCAATTTATTCTCTTCACTCGAGCCTACCCCTACAGGGAATACTGTTACATGCACCAACAACTCCTCTTATCCTATTATGGGAGTTGGTAAGATCATTTTGAGTACTGCTGATGGTAGTTCTTTCACTTTGTCATATGCTTTGTTTGTGCCAGGGATAAAAAAAAATATGTTATCAGTTTTTGCATTAACTAAGATTGGCTTGGTTGTGAAATTTGTTGATGACAGATGTATAGTTCATGATCTTTCAAATGGTGATGTGACTATTGCTTCAGGCATTTTATGTCCTGGGCTGTATAAGCTCATAGAAAGATCTGTAAAAAATTCGGCATGTGCAGTACATGATTCTTAGGCTATGTCAGATGCAAAGCTTTGGCATGCACGCTTTGGTCATCTGAATTTTGCTAGTTTGCTATGCTTGTAGAAATCTGAAATGGTGTCCTCTTTGCCCAAACTTGAGGCACCCAGAAAACATGTTTGTGAAGGCTGTATTTTGGGAAAAATGTAGCGTTCCTCCTTTCCAAAAGATGGTTAAGTTTGGGCTACTCAGAAATTGCAGCTTGTACATAATGATGTCCGTGGTCCTATGCAGACACCTTCTTTTGGAAATTATCTTTACTTCATGACTTTCATCAATGATTTTTCCAGGCATGCATGGGTATATCCATTGAAGGCAAAGTCCGAAGTGTTCATGTGCTTCAAACAGTTTTTGGTTTTTGATGAAAATCTGTCAACATGTAAAATGGGCACGCTCCGTTCTGATCGAGGGGGGGAATATATGTCTTCTGATTTTAATGCATTTCTGGTTGAATGTGGGATAAAACACGTGTAGAGTGTCATATACACCTCAACAGAATGGAGTTGCTGAACAAAAGAATAGGTCACTCAAGGAGATGGCGAGCTGTATGGTCAAGAGTCAAGCTTTACCACATAGTTTCTAGCTTGAGGCTATCATATGTGCAACATATGTACTTAATAGGTGTCCCACTAAAGCTGGAGTCTATCACTCTATATGAGGCTTGGCATGATCGCAAGCCATCTATTGCTCATCTACGTGTTTTTGGTTGTTTGACATATGCATTAGTGCCCGAACAACATCGCAGAAAATTGGATGATAAAGCAATAAAGTGTATTTTTGTTGGGTACAATTCTGAAAGTAAAGGCTATCGTCCGTATCATCCACAGACTAAACACATTCTGGTTAGCTGTGATGTTGTTTTTGTGGAAGATGCTATTCAGCCATTGCTTTCATGTACTAAGGAGACATCTGTTAGCTCCAAAGACATGTATGATACTTTGGTGCCTCTTTTTAGAGGTGGATAGTCTAGTGCTGGTCCTAATGAGGCAACTTCTCAGACTTTGCAGGTTTCATGTGATGAAGTAGATCATCCCATTTTTGATGCAGATTTACATGATGAACTTGTTGATGAGAGAACTGATATTGAGGAGGCAAAAACTATGCCAGCATGACTGGTGCAGACTTTGCGTGACAACAAATTAGATGCACCTTTGTCATATTGTACTTGATCTCGCTCTCATGGTGTCTCCTTTGCATCAGATTGCTATGCTATGGCTGCATCTAGTCTCTGTGACGAGAATGATCGTGTTTCATTTGACGAAGCACAAAATTCAAAAAATGGGATGGCTGCTATGCAATTTGAATATGATGCTATAATGAAGAACGATACTTGGTATTTATGTGACTTGCCTCCTGGAAAGAAGGCCATTGGCACTAAGTGGGTTTACAAGCTGAGGCATAAGCCTGATGGAACAACTGACATAGGTATAAGGCTAGGCTTGTTGCAAAGGGTTATGCATAGGAAAGAGGCATTGATTTTCATGAGACCTTTGCACCTGAAAAAAAAAAGAAAAAAATCGAGGGGGGGAGAGGGGGGGCAGGGGGGGTGTCACAGCCTGTATTTCTATCCAGCCCTTTTCAATGCTTGGGGGTATGCCCTGTGGTGCCAAATTATGTGCAACTATGAGGGGTACTAGTACTCCTCATACCAAGCTCTCATTGCCTTCTTGTAAAGACGAGTTGCTAATCAAATATAAACGTGTTCTTGGAAATCTTTTTGGTGTCCCTTTGCCGGCTTGCATTTTCATGGGTTTGAACGTCTCAAGTGGTACCAGAGAAACGACCCTAGGGGAAGCCTTTGAATGGGCGGACTGTCACACCAGTTCTGGCAGCACCATCTAACGTCTCGGGCCCATCCATGGGAAGTTCTTTGACATCGTAGGAGCTCTTTCTCCCTCCCTCCCTCCCTCCCTCCCTTGCAAGCAAGGCACCCCTCAAGCAAGGCACCCCTCAAGCAAGGCACCCCCTTGCCCCCCCCCCCCCCCTTAAGCAAGGCACCCCCTTGCCCCCCCCCCCTCCCTCAAGCAAAGCACCCCCTCCTGTTGGGAGAGGATGGTTGGATGCACTCAGAGATTGAGTAGGTGCTGCTAAACCTGCTTCACACCAGCCCTCTTTGACTCCAGGAATGCTTAGTACACTTGATTAGCTTCCAAATGATACCAAGAAAGCATATATGTACTTTGCAAATGATATGTGTAATGATCAAATCAAAACAGACTACTTGAGACTTCAAAAATCCAAGAAAACTTGCTATTTTGGTAATGACACCTGCTCAGTCTTTCACTCAGTATGACCAGCACACTTACAATTGATCAAATTCCTTCTGGACATATTAAATTAGCTTAACAAGCTACCATTTACAAGTGGAATCATTCAAATTGATAAACTATGCACAAAGAAATAACTTTAGCAAGTTTATGGTCACTCCCGACTTTTTAGGAGATGTGCAGACAAATACCAGAGACTACTTCGAAGACGATTTCTCGAAAATGGCTGAACCAAACTTCTTCAAACTTTGTAGTCTTGTATAATGCTTTAAGCTGGTTCCAACAAGCTTTGAATCACTTGATTTGGTTGAGAAATCACCAAGATATGGCTTGTAGAAGTTGACAGACTTGGAGTGTATACTCAGAGAATCACAGAGATAATGAATGTAACTCTTTCTATTAATTCACATGAATGTACAATCTCATTGGCATTATAAGCATAGCCTAATGAGTTGGAGAGGTGAGGTCTAAGATGTAGTACACTCACACACTCAGATACAAAAGAAATGAACTCGAGAGATGACACCCAACCCGCGAGTTTTGTCTTGAGTTTTTATATGTGTAGGAAGTAAGTTTGAATTTCAAATTCAAATCTAAGGCTCCCTATAATCACTCATCTAAAAGTGGGGAGATATTCTCTCCACTTATACATTCTAATTTCCACGAATCCAATCAAGTAGGTGTGATCATTTACATGTCAAGTCATTTAGACTTTTACAAGGGTTAAAGAAGTAGGAACTTATAAGCATAAGTTCACATGGTCCTTTCTTCAAGTGAATTAAGCTTCCAAGGTTTCAAAACCAAGTTTCCAAGGTTCCAAGGTTCCAAGCCAAGTGTGTGGGCTTGCAAATTACACCAACAGCTCCCCCTCAAGCCAAACACTTTGGCTTAAGTCTTTATCTTCAATCTTCAATCACATCCTGCAATCCAATCATGGATTTGAATATGCATAATTTGTTTCCATCCAAAGCTTTAGTGAGTAAATCTGCACATTGCATGTTAGTAGACACATAAGTCAATTGAATGTCTTTGCTAAGCAACTTTTCTCTCACATAGTGGTAATGAACCTCTATGTGTTTTGTCCTAGCATGATATATTGGATTAGCTGCAAGGTGAAGTGAACTTGTGTTATCTCCAAAGATAATTGGTGGCCTTGTATATAGGCCTAACTCTGTATACAAAAGCTTCAACCAGATAGCTTCTTGAGTGGCATTGGCTAGCCCTCTATACTCTGCTTCAGTGGATGACAATGCCACTGTTGGTTGTTTCTTGGCTGACCAAGAAATAGGTTTATCACCTGCAAAACATATGTATCCTGATGTGCTCCTCCTATCATCCTTGCATCCTGCCCAATCTGCATCTGAATATATTTTAATATCAATATCTGATGTATAAGGAAAGTACAAACCATGGTTCTGAGTTCCCTTTAGATACTTCAAGATCTTCTTTGCTGCCTCTAGGTGAGGTACCCTTGGTTTGTGCATGAATTGGCTTAGCACACTAACTCCATATGCTATGTCAATTCTGGTTAAGGTAGCATAATTCAAACTACCAACCATACTTTGGTATCCTGTAATGTCTTGGACTTCATCACCTTCATGAGCACTAAGCTTTAGGTTGACTTCCATAGGAGTACTTGAGACTTTAGCTTCCTGCAAATTAAACTTCTTCAACATGTCTTGAATATACTTCTTCTGAGTGATGAAGATACCTGAATTTGTATAAACCAATTCAAGACCTAAGAAGTATTTTAATAATCCAAGATCATTGATCTTGAATTCCTTCATCATCTGTCCTTTGATGTGTCTAATCCCACTGACATCATTACCTGTAATGATGATGTCATCAACATAAACACAGAGATAGATTACCTCTGAATTGTTCCTTTTGATAAACAATGATGTATCTGCCTTGCTCATTATAAATCCTTTGTCTTGGAGATAGGTTGTCAACCAGTAATTCCATGCTCTAGGTGCCTGCTTCAAACCATACAGAGCCTTCTTCAATTTACAAACATAATTTACCTTCTTGGGATCTTCATAGCCAGGTGGTTGTGACATGTAGACTTCTTCAGATATCCATCCATTCAAGAAAGCATTCTTGACATCTAATTGGTACATGTTCCAATTCTTGGATGCAGCTACACTCACCAAAATTCTGATTGTTGGCATCTTAGCCACAGGAGAGAATGTCTCCTCATAATCAATGCCTTGGGTTTGTGCAAAACCCTTGGCTACCAACCTAGCTTTGTACCTGTTGATTGTACCATCAGAGTTCCTCTTTAGTTTGTAGATCCATCTGGATCCTATCACCTTCATAGAATCCTTCTTGGGTACCAAGTCCCATGTGTCACTCTCCTTGAGAGCCTCTATTTCTTCATCCATAGCTTCTTTCCATTCTGTTTTTGTGATTGCCTCCTCATATGAACCTGGTTCTTCATTCAACAAATCCTTTGCAAGATATACATAATGCTTAGTTACAAGAGAAGTGTCATACCCATATCTGATAGGCTTCTTACTTTCTCTCTGAGATCTCCTCATTGCTTGAGTTGAGGATTCTGGTATATCCTCTAGCTTCTTCATTTTCATCTTTCCTTTGGACTTCCATGCCTTGAATTCCTCAAGGTTAATTGTGTCATCATCATCTGAACTTGAGTCTTCTTTCTGGATTGGTTCCTCCTTGGTGAGCTTTGGGAAGTCTTCTTCCATGTCATAAGGTAGACTAACCTTCCTGCATTCATTTTCATACCATGAGTCATTCTCATCAAAGATGACATCTCTGCTTACCTTGAAACCTTTCTTTGAGGGGTTGTAGAATCTGTACCCTTTCTGGTTCAATTCATAACCAATGAAGATACATTTTTCAGCTTTAGGGTCTAGCTTTCCCCTTACCTGTGAGGGAATATGCACATATGCAATACAACCAAAGATTTTGCAATGATCCAATGATGGTCTCTTACCATGCCAAGCTTCATATGGTGTCATTCCATCAAGTGTCTTTGATGGCAACCTGTTAATGAGATAGGTGGCAGTAGATACACTCTCTGCCCAAAGATAATTTGGCAACTTCTTTTCATTAAGCATAGACCTAGCTGTTTCTACAATGAGTCTATTCCTTCTTTCAGCTACCCCATTTTGTTCAGGTGAGTACCTTGTAGTTATCTCCCTCTTGATGCCTCTTTCCTGCAAGAAGTCTTCAAATTCATTGGAGAAGTATTCACCTCCCCCATCTGACCTTAGTCTTTTCAAGTTTCTACCTGTTTGATTTTCAACCAGTGCAAGATATCTTTTGAAACAATTAAACACTTCATCTTTATGCTTCATAAAGTATAACACAATCCATCTGCTATAATCATCAATGAAGGACACATAATACCTTGATCCTGAAATGGATGGTTCCTTGCTAGGTCCCCAAACATCTGTATGCACCAATTCCAGATAGTCTTCATGCATAAAACCTTTCTTTGAATAGGGTAATCTGTGTGACTTACCAAATTGACAAGCTCCACACTTGTATATCATGTGTTGCTTGGATACATTAGGTATCCCAAGCACACATTGATCCCTGCACATTTGTTTTAAGGTCCTTTCACCTATATGACCTAACCTCTTGTGCCATATTTCTAATTCTGAAAGTGTCTGATCCTTGTAATTGTAAAAAGCAATGTTCTTTGTGTCCTCTAGCTCAAAAGTAAACAATATACCTGATTTTTCTCCCTTGGCTATCCTTCTGAATCCATGTCTTGGGTCCTCTACATATGCTCCATGTTGAGTGAACCTGACCTGTAAACCTTTTTCCACAATCTGACCTACACTCATTAAGTTCTTGGTGATAGTTGGGACATAAAGTACTCTGCTCAATAAGTTCTGATTACCATCACTAGTCTCTACATTACCAATCTTTACAATAGAATGCTTAGTATCATCACCTGTTTGTACCTGATGTTTGCCCTTGGGTTCCTCAAGATCAGAGAGTAGTGCCACATTGCCAGCTACATGGTTAGAACACCCTGAATCAATATAGAATAAGTGATCATCATTGATACCTGATTTTGAAGTCATATTCATGATCAATAGGGAGTCATCTTGCTCCTCTGTGTAGTTGTTGTAATCCCTTCTATTTCTGAATCCACCTTGGTAGTTACTATTGTGGTTGTGGTTGTAATTGTTGTTGTACTGATTGTTGTATCCATTGTAGCCTTGGTGTTGGTTAAATCTGCCTCTACCTTGAGAGTATCCACCTCTTTGATGGCCTCTTCCTCTCTGATTTTTATAGTTTCTGTAGCACTCATCTGTAGTATGATTAGATAGACCACATATATTGCATGATGATGAATTGTAGGATCTCCCCCTACCTGGCTTACCTCCTCTGCCTCTTCCTCTTGAAGATCTACCTCTCCCTGCATAGTTTGCTTGGGAGGTAGAGCCTTCTTCATCAACCTTCTTACTTTTACCTTTGTCTTTAACCTTCTTATCAGTGTATAAAGCAGAGGGGTCGTTACCTTTTGATTGCTCTCCATTCCTTGTAAGCTTTGCTTCATGTGTGAAGAGTTGACCAATCAGAGTTGTTAGATCAGGAGCATGTATGTCCATGTATAGGTCCATTGATGTGGTAAAGCTCTCCCATTTGTCATCAGCTTTTAGTCCATTGATTACCTGCCTTACTATTTGTTCCTCTTCAATCTCCTCTCCAATACTTGCAAGCTGGTCTGCAATGTCTTTGACCCTAGTGACAAAGTCTGAAACTGATTGCTTTGATTGCTTCCTAAGAGTAGTGAATTCAATCCATAGTTGATTCTTTCTGGCCCTTGTACTTGATGAAAAATATGTTGACAAGGTTTCCCAAGTTTCTTGGGAAGTCTTGCAATTCCTTATGTGAGGTAAAAGGAAATCAGATATAGAGTTAAGAAGGTAAGACCTTGCCAATGCATCTTTTGCACACCATGTGTTGAGCCTTTCTTGTTCATCCTTGGTGGGTAGTCCTCTTGCTTTGAATGAGGGCAATTCCTCATCTCCTGAGATGAATCCAAATAGGCTTCTTCCTTGTAGATAGGTCTTCATCCTCAGAGACCAAGCTTGGTAATTGTTCCTGTCTAATTTGTCAATGAATGAAGGAAAACCATCTCCCATGTTACCTTATTTGCTCTGATACCACTGTTGGGAGAGGATGGTTGGATGCACTCAGAGATTGAGTAGGTGCTGCTAAACCTGCTTCATACCAGCCCTCTTTGACTCCAGGAATGCTTAGTACACTTGATTAGCTTCCAAATGATACCAAGAAAGCATATATGTACTTTGCAAATGATATGTGTAATGATCAAATCAAAACAGACTACTTGAGACTTCAAAAATCCAAGAAAACTTGCTATTTTGGTAATGACACCTGCTCAGTCTTTCACTCAGTATGACCAGCACACTTACAATTGATCAAATTCCTTCTGGACATATTGAATTAGCTTAACAAGATACCATTTGCAAGTGGAATCATTCAAATTGATAAACTATGCACAGAGAAATAACTTTAGCAAGTTTATGGTCACTCCCGACTTTTTAGGAGATGTGCAGACAAATACCAGAGACTTCTTCGAAGACGATTTCTCGAAAATGGCTGAACCAAACTTCTTCAAACTTTTTAGTCTTGTAGAATGCTTTAAGCTGGTTCCAACAAGCTTTGAATCACTTGATTTGGTTGAGAAATCACCAAGATATGGCTTGTAGAAGTTGACAGACTTGGAGTGTATACTCAGAGAATCACAGAGATAATGAATGTAACTCTTTCTATTAATTCACATGAATGTACAATCTCATTGGCATTATAAGCATAGCCTAATGAGTTGGAGAGGTGAGGTCTAAGATGTAGTACACTCACACACTCAGATACAAAAGAAATGAACTCGGGAGATGACACCCAACCCGCGAGTTTTGTCTTGAGTTTTTATATGTGTAGGAAGTAAGTTTGAATTTCAAATTCAAATCTAAGGCTCCCTATAATCACTCATCTAAAAGTGGGGAGATATTCTCTCCACTTATACATTCTAATTTCCACGAATCCAATCAAGTAGGTGTGATCATTTACATGTCGTCATTTAGACTTTTACAAGGGTTAAAGAAGTAGGAACTTATAAGCATAAGTTCACATGGTCCTTTCTTCAAGTGAATTAAGCTTCCAAGGTTTCAAAACCAAGTTTCCAAGGTTCCAAGGTTCCAAGCCAAGTGTGTGGGCTTGCAAATTACACCAACACCTCCCCCCCCCCAAGCAAGGCACCCCCTTGCCTCCCCCCTCAAGGCATCTTCCGTTGCTCCCTGCCAAGGTAAGCGCTAGTGCCACCCGCCGCCCCCTCCTCAAGCTACGCCTCAACCGTGTTTACTCGGTGGACCATCGCCCCCTCGCTAGGTGCCCACGTGCCCTAGCCTCTCTCGTGCCCCTCGATGCCCTCTCCCTTCTGGGTTGCCGCCGGTTGGCTCCATGCCACCATGGCCAGTGAACATGACATTAGCATGGCCGGTTTAACTTCGGGGATGGAACGCGCCAGAAATGTGACCGAACGGCACCGACGTCACAAAGCCCAACGGGTAGCCTTAGAAGAGGAACTAAACCAACTGCTCTTGGTGAATGCCGAGTTACATGAATGCCTCCAGGAGGCCGAGCTAAACACCGAGATCCATACCCAAACAAAGGATGACCAAGTCCCACCCAACCCCGACCCTGTGCATAACCGCATAGATAGACTAGAAGATACACTCGCCCGGCTAACCACCTTAGTCAAAACCCATCTCCTATCCAAGGATCAATCGAAACCCCAACCGCACCCTCAACCAAGTCCCCAACCGATACCCCAACCTACCCCCACCCCAACATCCCAACATAATCCAACCCCGCTCAACCCGACACTGCTCACTCAACTTCAACCGGTGGACCTAGACGAACCCAACTCCTTTGGCTTCTTCAAACCGAACCCACCTCACAAGTACCGAGGCGGCCGCAGTTCCATAGTCGTCAACGGCTGGATCGAAGGGATGGAAAGTTACCTCCAGATGCTCCGGGTTGGCCGCAACAATTGGACGCGCATTGCCGGCTAGTTCCTATAGGACGAGGCCTCTGTGTGGTACATGGTGGAGCAAAAGAAGCAAGCCTGGGCATTGTGGGACCACTTCAAGACCGCCATCATCGACTATTTTGTGCCTCGCAACGAAGCGTTCTAGGCACGGGATGAATGGCGTAGCCTACGTCAAGACAAGTTCATGGGGCCATACATACCTCAGTACTGCAAGCTCATGCTTCCGATCACCGACATGGCCGAGATCCACCGCCGGCACAGTTTCCTCTATGGATTCTCCCCCTACTACAAGAAAGAGGTGGAGAAATAAGACCCCCAGACCTGGGGGATGCTGCTCGCATAGCAGAACGACTTAATGATGCATACTCCAATCAACTTGCACGACCAAGCGATGGAGGTCAGACCAGCTGCAAAGACACTTCCACCAACAAGGAGCAAGGGTCGACATACCGAAGGCCAACCGAAAACCAACGTGGACAAGGACTCAAAGCCCTCCCGGCCCCAAGGGAAAACCACTCAGGATCACCCAACCAAAGCAACCAAAACCGGCGAGACCCTCGATTGGTGTGCAAATATTGCCAAGGCAGCCACTCCCACAGAACGCTGCTGGAGAAAACGCCTCGACACCCGAGTGCAAGCCATGAAGACGGAAGAGGCATCCATGTCCGGGCCCAAGATCACGGAAATTCATAGCGATGAATCGGAGGACTCCTCACCACGCAAGCCTTCAATGTCAAAGGGGAAAGTGTCGACTGCAACCGAGTCTGTGCGCCTCGTGCAGACAGGCCATTTGACAGTGAGCAAACGGAACCGAAGCAAAAACACAAAGGCAAAGGGAAAGCACATGCAAGGGCCTCGACCTCCACACACACGCCAATGCCTTTATCTCATAAATAGCTCAGACGGGCCGTCTATCGAGGCAGGATAGCATATTTATGCGTTCTCAGGCCGGTGGCAAAGGAAACGGGACCACAACCGATCGATGTGTCGAAGATTGGGCACCCGAGTTTCCAGATGCTTATGGAAGAGTTCACAGATGTACTCACAGACACACTCCCACCCGGTCTCCTGCCCTTATGTAATTTTGAACATCAGATTGACACGCTTCCGGATCAACTGCCCCCTTCGCAAGCCCCATATCGAATGAACGAGACTGATCTTCAAGAGCTAAAATGGCAACTACACGAACTAGAGGCACAAGGATACAACCGACAAAGCAGCTCACCTTACGGAGCCCCGATCCTGTTTGTGAAGAAGAAAGATGGCTCCGTACACCTATGCATCGACTATCATGCACTCAACAAAGGCACGGTCAAGAGCAAATACCCCATCCTCGTGATGGAAGAACTCTTAGATCGCCTCGGGAAGGCACGGTACTTCACGCACATCGACCTCTAGTCCGACTACCATCAAATCAGAGTGGCACAGGAACACATAGAGAAGACGACCTTCCACACTCGCTACATCAGCTATGAGTGGCTAGTCATGCCGTTTGGACTTACAGGTGCACCGGCCACTTTCTATTGGGAGATGAACGATGGCTTCCGGGACATGCTAGACCTCTTCCTTATCATTTATATCGATGATCTACTTATCTATAGTCGCACGATAGAGGAGCACTATGAGCATGTTCGGGCTATCTTGCAACGCCTATGGCAACGTCGACTCTTCGCCAAGCCAAGCAAGTGCGAGTTCTACATGAAGAAGGTGGAATTCCTGGGATTCATTGTCTCCGAACTTGGCCTACATGCTGACCCCCAGAAAGTCAAAGCAGTGCTCGAATGGGCACCCCCAAAGACCCTCAAAGAGGTGTGAGAATTCATCGGCTTCTGCCAATTTCTTCGTCGTTTTATCTAGGGCTTTAGCAAGATCGCGGCTCCACTTCTGGAGTTGGTCAAAGAGAAGGAACCATTCAAATGGGGAGTGGACGAGGAAGAAGCGTTTGAAGCATTGAAGGTGGCCATGTGCCATGCCCCGGTCTTGAAGCTCCCAGAGTTGGACAAACCTTTCGAAGTTCACACCGATGCATCTGGTTCGGCCATTGGCGGCGTACTCTTACAAGATGGACAACCAGTTGCATACGAGTCTCACAAGCTCACCGGACCCGAGCTCATATGGAGCATACATGAGCAAGAAATGCTGGCTGTCTTCCATTGCCTACGCAAGTGGAGGCACTACGTCTTGGAAAAACATACAAAGGTCTTCACTGACAACATATCTTTGAAGTATTTCACTTCACAACCCAAGTTAAGCCTGAAACAAGCAAAATGGAAAGATTTTCTTGCCGAGTTCGACATAGAGATACTTCACAAGCCGGCTAAGCAGAACGCCATGCCCGATGGCTAAGTGGAAGACCCGAGATCCAATCCATGTCCACCGTTTCATCCGATTTGAAAGGCAGGATTCAACGTGCACATGCACAAGACATCTGAGTCCAAGAAATCCTCCTAGAGCTCCAAAGTCCCCAACCATCTGGCCGCTACACAGTGCAAGAGGGCATACTCCATCGCAAAGGGAAGATCTACGTGCCATACGACTTCAAAGTACGCAAAGAGCTGCTGTGGGAAGCACATGATTACAAAGTGGCCGGCCATGGCGATCAAAATCACAGCTATGAGACGCTCCACAAGCACTTTTACTGGCCCTGCATGAAGGCACAAGTCCAGGAATATGTAGAAATGTGCCCGACATGCTAGTTGGTCCGTCAAGATCGAGTCAAGTCCATAGGCCTCCTACAACCCCTCGCGATCTCAAACCGGCCTTGGGACATGATCAGCATGGACTTCATAACCGAGCTCCCACCATCCCAAGGGTTCAACACCATATTCGTAGTAGTAGACTACTTCACCAAGCAGGCCTACTTCATCCCTGCCAAACCGCCTCTTACTGCTAAGGCAGTGGCTCATCTCTTCTTCACTCACATTGTGAAGTATCATGGAATGCCTTTGGCCATCGTTTCGGATCGGGATGGATGCTTCCTAAGCCGGCTATGGACAGAGCTTTTTCGCCTTTTGGGAACGCAACTTAGGTTCTCATCAGCCTACCATCCACAAACAGATGGGTAGATAGAACGGGTGAACCAGACAATCGAAGATTATATCCGCAATTATGTCAGGACCGACTAGAAGGACTGGGCAAAGCACTTAGACATTTTGGAGTTCCACTACAATGCCTCCATCCACTCAAGTACGAAGATGACTCCATTCGAATTGGGGACCGACAAGGAGGTAATCACGCCCTTGGCCCTCACACGAGACTCTACACTTGCAACGAATGACCCTAATTGCGGCACCTTCTTGGATCAATGGAAGACAAAGCTGGAAGAAGCCAAGTCCAGTTTGCAACGAAGCAAAGAACGCATGGCCAGGTATGCAAAAAAGAAATGAAGGCTCGGCAAAGATTTCCAAGTCGGTGACTTAGTTTTGGTCAGTGCATGCAACATTACCTTACCCAAGAACATAACACACAAGTTCAATCATCGCTACTACGGCCCATACAAGGTGGAGAAGCAGATCAACGAGGTCATGTATAGCTTGGACCTACCCGATAATGTCTAGTTTCACAACGCATCCCATGTGAGCCTACTCAAACGGTTCAAACCTGACTCAACTTACGACCGCAAGGTCCGAGTTCTTCATGATGGGGAGAACCGATTCGAGCCTGAGGCCATCTTACGGGATCGCAACACACGTGAAGGTCCCCAATTTCTCATCAAGTTCAAAGGCCGCCCCTTAGTAGATGCGGATTGGCTTCCGGCCCACACCTTTGGCCCCGACCATCCGTTAGTACGAAAATATTACCGCTACACTTAAGTCACTTTGGCTATAAGCCCCATGTAATGTTCCCAAATTTTGTAAAAACACCAACTTTTTATAAGACCCGAACCCGCTTGTTGAGGACACCAAGCTCTTCAAGCCGGGAGATGATGTCACAGCATGTATTTCTATCCAGCCCTTTTGAGTGCTTGGGGGGTATGCACTATGGCGCCAAATTGTGCGCAACTATGAGGGGTACTAGTACTCCTCATACCGAGCTCTCATTTACTTCTTGTAAACATGAGTTGCTCATCAAATATAAACATGTTCTTGGCAATCTTCTTGGTGTCCCTTTGCCAGCTTGCATTTTCGTGGGTTTGAACGTCTCAGGGGAAAGGGGGGGCCGAGCGGGTGGGGGGTGGGCGGGTGGGGGGGCAGGCAGGGGGGAAGGGAGGGGCGGGGAGGGCGGGCCAGTAGGCGGGGGGCGGGTGGGCAGGCGGGCAGGCGAGCGACAGGCGGGCTGTCGGGGGGGGGGGTGTGCGGCGGGGGGGGGGGGGGGGGGAGGGGGGGCTTTTTTTATTTTGAAAAAATTCCAAGGAAGGTTTTTTTTCTTTTTTTTTTGTTTGTTTTTTTCTGAAAAAAATCCTTTGGGGGGCCTTTTTGTTTTGAAAATATCCAAAATTAAAGAAAATTACAGAAAAAATCCAAAAAAAACCCAAAAAAATCCAAAAGAATTTTGAAAAAAGTATCAGTAAATTTCCTACAGGTTGAGGCCAACTTCCTCCCTCAAAACCATAGAGAGCTTCCATATTCCTCCAATTTGGCAAGAAAATGACATTTGAAAATGATGAAAAATGCTAGAAAAATTCTAAAAATGCTTGAAAAATTCCTAAAAATTCCCAAAAATTTCCAAAAAATTGTACTTATGCAAAGGTTATGAAATGGTTGCTAAATTTGCTAAAAACGCAAGGAACAAGCATGAAATGGATAAAGAAAACTACTAAAACTTGAGCAAAATGAAATGTCTATGTACAACTTGGACATATTTTGCAGGTTCCAGGTGATCCATAATTCTTCAATTGTGTTGATGATAGGCCTTGAGCCTTGATATGTTGATCAGTGGCAAGGCCTCTCCTTTTAGCGTCTCTAACTCCACAACAACCCAATTCAGCATTGTTTTAACTCGATAAGGTCCTTTCCAGTGTGGAAGCCATTTTCCTCTGACTTAAGAACTAACATGCCTGGCTCTATGTGGTTGTTCCATAGATTTTGATCATGTGCCTCCTTCCTCTTCATCTGAGTCTCTATCAATTGTTTTGCTGCATGAAGACGTATCTCCTCCACTTTATGTAGTGCTCCAAGCCTCTGAGAGACACCACAATCTTTCTTTCCCTGCATGAATGCTACTTTTGGTGATCCATGTAAAAATTCAAAGGGTTCAATTGGCAATATCCCATAAACTAGTTGAAATGGAGAATATCCAGTGGCCTCTTTGTAAGCTAACCTGTATGCCCATAGGGTACCTTGATAAGCAATGCCCCAGGAAGTGGGCTGTAATATACATTCCTTCCTTAACATGGCAATTAATACTTTATTAGTGGATTTTGCTTGTCCATTAGCTCTTGGGTAATACGCACAAGAGGTCCTATGTAGAATTCTGTATCTGTTGAAAATTTCCTGTAGGACCTTATTCACAAAATGAGTACCTTGGTATGTACAAATTTCAAGTGGACATCCAAACCTACAAATGAAGCTACTGTAAATGAAATCAGCAACAGTTTGAGCAGTGCAAGCAGGTGAGACAATATCTTCAACCCACTTTGTCGCATAGTCTGTGGCGATTAATATATACTTCTGTCTTCTTGGAATTGACGGAGGGTAGATGGGCCCTACAAAATCTAGCCCCCGCTTCTCAAATGGCTACCAAGAAGTGGAAATAATCAAAGGGTTGTGCCTCTACTTTGTTGGTTTGGGTCCACACCTTTGGCAAACATCACATGCCTTCCCCCATTCATCTGCATCTTTGAATAATGTAGGCCACCATAAACCAGCATCAAGGATCCTCTGACTCATAATGTGTCCTGGAAGGTGCCCACCACCTGTTCCTTCATGTGCAGATTGAAGGACTTCCCTCACTTCTTCTTATTCCATGCACTTCTTGAACCTGTTGTCCTTTCCCTGTCTATATAATTTTTCTTCAATGAAGGTATAAGGTTTACTCTTGATTAGCAGTCTCTTTCTTTGCACAACACTTGCCTTCTCTGGATACACTCCAGTTTTAATGAAATTCTTGATATCATAATACCAACCTTGAGCTTGTACAGTGAACAGATTAGCATATGGAAAATCATCATTGACTCCAATAGCTTGATCCATCATATTGATCCTGGATAGGTGATCCACCATGACATTTTCTTTACCTTGTCTATGGACTACATAAAAATCAAACTCCTGGAACAAAAGTAGCCACCTCCATATCCTTGCTTGTGGCTTGTTCAATAAATACCTGAGTGGTTGATGATCAGTGATGATAACAAACTTCACACCTAGCAAATAATGACAAAATTTTTGTACTGCGAAAACCATTGCTAGAGCTTCCCTTTTTTTTGTGCTATAATTCTTTTCAGCTTTAGTCAAAATTCGACTAACATACTGAATAGACCTGTCAAGTTTGAATTCTTCACTATGTTGAGCCAACACTGCACCCACCGCATATGCACTGGCATCTACATGCACATGAAAAATTTTTGACCAATCTGGGGTGATAAGAATTGGTGCAGCCACCAATTTGGACCTTAATGTCTGATAAACATTCTCTTCTTCCTCTTCCCATTTAAAGGGAACTTCTTTACCTGTAAGTCTGGCCAATGGCCTGGCTATCTCTGCATACATTTTTATAAACCTTCTATGGCACCTAGTATACCCCAAGAAACTCTGAATCTCTTTAGGAGATTTGGGTTTAGGCAACTTTAGTATAGAAATAATTTTATCCGGATCTGGAGCCATACCTTTAGCCGACACCACATGTCCCAAGAGGGTTCCTTTTGTCACGAGGAAATGACATTTGTTTGGGTTGAGCTTTAGCTTAGTCTCCCTGCATCTCTTAAAAACACTCTGCAGCTATCGCAAGTGATGATCCAAGCAATCTAAAGGGGTCTTTTTGTGCAATCTTGAAAATGAAGAAAAGTCATCCATGAAAATTCTAAGTGTTTCTAGCAATAAGGGTCCAACAATGATGTTGACAGTTCTGTTAAAGGTTGCTGGAGCATTTTTGAGTCCAAAGGGCATTTTTACATACACATATGTTCTCCAAGGTGTGATAAAAGCAGTCTTTACACGATCCTGTGGATGTATGGATATTTGATTATAGCCACTAAAGCCATCCATAAAGCTATATAATGCATGTCCAACCACTTCTTCAATGACCTACTCTGCAAATGGCATGGGGAATCCATCTAGAATGGTCACCTTGTTGAGTGCTCTAAAGTCAACACAAATTTTGATTTTGTTGGTATTCTTCTTTGGTACTATAATCGTAGGTGACAACCATTCTGAGCGTTCCATAGGAATGATGATTCCTGCATCCTCCATCTTCTGTATCTCCACATAAACAACTTCAGCATATTTTGGGTTAAGTCTATAACTCTTTCCTCTTATTGGTTTGGCTCCATCAACCAGAGGGATTCCGTGCTCTCCATAATTGGCAGGCACTCCTTCTAAGTCTTTATAATGCCAAGCAAAAACATGTTCATAGTGGGTCAAGAAAGATTTTACCTTTTCAAGGAGTTCTGGGTGGCTCCACAACCAAGTAGCCACCAAAACTAAACTATTATTTTCCTGAGTGCTAATTGTACTTCTTTGACAGGGTTTCTCTCTACCATGGTATCTTCATGCTCATCACCAACCTTGTTTTCTTCCCACAGCTTTTCATGCATTGTTGCATAAGCATGAGTGTTCTGGATTTCAATATATTCTTCCTTGTCATACATCCATCCTGTAGGGATTTCTTGAATTGGTAAAGAACATTCTTCACTAGTATGTTTTACCTTGTCTTTAACATTAGTAACTTCCTTCTCGGCTGTTTTTGCATCCTCCTCCAAGTTGTATTTGAGGGGTGTCTTCCTCCCCCTTCTGTGGTCTGTGATGGGTTCTCCCAATCCATCAACTTGAACTTTATCCTCATTTTAATTATAACATTCCTCTGTGCAAGAATTATTAAGAAAAATTCCAAAACAAGAGGAAGAGTTGCCTGCTTGGAGCCAATTTAGAATATCCTCTTCTTCCTTGAACTCTATTTGGGGTTGGTCCTCTGGTTCTGGTTCCATGCAAATGCCAACTGTTTGCATCATGCTAGTGTTCCCTTGATGGTCTGGGCCCTCCTCTAAATGTATCTATGTCAGTTCTTGCCCTTTCTTTTGTACCCACATAATGTCCTTAACCCAATCATGGATGACACTTGCATGCCTCAGCCATGGTCTTCCAATTAAGAGGGAAAATCCTCCTTCAACCTGGGGTAGTCTTAAAACCACAAAATCCAGAATGAAGAGATTACCTTGTACTTCCAATGGAACTTTTGGGATCACTCCCAAGGGCCTTACCTTGCTTTTGAAGTGTTTCAATGGCGATGCACCACAGTGCACTCTCCTTCTCGAGAGCTCCACGACGATATGCTCGGAGTAGAAAATCGAGCTTCTGAGGCCGCACACAGTACTCTGCACTGAGGCTGTAGAATACGCAGGAAACACAGTACACAGGAAGCACGAAGACAGACTTCTTAGGTCTTACAAATGCGGTCAAACTTATAGTCTGTGACTGACCAGGCCACTATATGTTTTATTAAAGAACATATACAAAGAATTGTCGAGTGGCCATTTGGCCTTTCACATGGACACTAACGGTAATAATCTCCCACTAAAAGCCAATATGGACAGAGTAACTATGGGAGAAAAAAAAAGAATGATAAAGAATACCTGAGTGTAAGTATACAAACTATACCTCCTACCTGATGGGCATGTTACACAATATACAAGTGACTGCGTAAGATCAAGGATCAAGTAACCCCCATCAAGGATCAAGTAACCCCCATCAAGTGACAACAGTGTCGAAAGCTATCCTGTGGTAGAACTTTAGTCAAAGCATCTGCAACATTATCTAGAGTGTGAACCTTCTCAAGAATAATGCTCTCAGTGGCTAAGCAATCTCTAATGAAGTGATACCTCACCTCAATGTGCTTGGTCTTTGCATGATAGACCGGATTCTTAGCCAAAGCAATGGCACTCTGACTATCACTAAGCAAGTGAGGTACATGCTGAGGTAAACCCATATCACAAGCAAGACGAAAAAGCCACAATGCTTCCTTACATGCCTCACTTGCTGCAACATACTCTGCTTCTGTGGTGGAAACAACTATACATTCTTGAAGATGAGCTCCAAGAGATAGCACCTCCAGCAAAATGAAAAATGTACCCTGATGTAGACTTACGATTGTCTACACAACCAGCATAGTCAAAATCTGTGTAACCAATAATGGATGCTTTCCCTTTTTACCTAAGCATAGACACTTGTCCTTAGTGCCACTCAGATATCTCAAAATCATTTTTACCGCTTCCCAATGTTTCTTGCCAGGATTAGACATATATCTGCTCACAACTCCCATTGCAAATGCAATGTCTGGTCTCGTAGCTACCATAGCATACATGAGACTACCAACAACAGACTGATAGGGAATTTTGGTCATGAATTTCTTTTTCTCATCTGATTTGGGGCAATCATCCTTGCTCAATTTCACATATGTGGGTAAAGGTGTACTCAATGCCTTTCCACCCTGCATATTGAATCGGTGAAGTACTTTGGATATATACTCACTTTGATACAAGTATATGCATCTTTTACTCCTATCACGAGTAATGCGCATGCCAAGAATATGTTTGGCATCCCCCAAATCCTTCATATCAAATGTCTGACTCAACTTCTTTTTGAGAAGTGACAAATCATAAGAGGACTTCCCAGCAATCAACATATCATTGACGTAAAGTATCAAGCATATCAAGCTGCCATCAGAACATCTCTTTGTGTAGATACAATGATCCTCATTGCTCTGAGAATAGCCTTGGGACTTCATAAAAGCATCAAAATTTTGGTACCATTGTCTAGGAGACTGTTTAAGTCCATACAAGCTCTTCTTGAGCTTACAAACTAGACTTTCCTTGCAAGGAACTACATAACCCTCTGGTTGTTCCATATAGATCTCATCTGTAAGATCTCCATGCAAGAAAGCTATTTTCACATCCATTTGGACTAGCTCTAAGTCCTCCATTGCAACAAATCCAAGCAACATGCACAAAGTAGTCATCTTGACCACTGGAGAGAAGATTTCCTCAAAATCAACACCATGTTGTTGCTTAAAACCCTTTGCAACAAGTCGTGCTTTATATTTTGGAGAAGCACTATCTGATGTGAATTTCAGCTTATATACCCATTTACATGGTAAAGCTTTTTTGCCCTTTGGCAAAGGTACTAAGTCCCAAGTACCATTCTTGTGAATAGAATCCAACTCACTCTTCATGGCACACTCCCACTTGACATGATCCTCTGTCTGCATAGCCTCTTTGTAGCAAGAAGGCTCACCGGCATCTGTTTAGCATAACAAAATCTAAACCTGGAACGTATCTATCAGGTGGATATGAGACACATGCAGAACGTCTCAATGGTTGGTGAACAGGAACATGTGCAGATTGATCTGAATGGACATTCTCTTGAACATCCCTATGTGCAGCATTTTTATGCATGCTAACCGGAGGACTAGTATCCTCAAACACCAGTCTTCTCACTTCAACCTCCTTAATGGGCTGTATATGCATCTTAGACTCATTAAAAATGACATCACTACTTCTGATCACTGACCGTGTTTCAGGATCCCATAAGCGATATCCAAATTGTCCTACTCGACCATAACCAAGAAAAATGCATTTCTTTGACTTATGGTCCAACTTTTGTCTAAGATGCTTGGGTATATGAACATATGCTTCACACCCAAAAACTCGAAGATGATCATAATATGGTGGTTTCCTCTCAGCTTTGGGTTCTATGCCACTTTCAGACCTTTGGCAGTACTAGGTGAAAGGTTAATCACATGAACTGCAGTCAATACTGCTTTTGCCCAAAAACCTTGTGAGAGGTTTGCATGATGCAACATAGAGACTACTCTATCTTGAATAGTTCTATTCATCCTCTCAGCTACACCATTCTGTACTAGGGTATAAGGAGCTGTAAACTCTCTATGAATCCCTCTAGACTGGCAGAAAAGGCTTAATTCATGTGAGGTATACTCACCCCCATTATCTGAATGTAAAGCCTTAAGCTTAGTTCCCTTTTCAGTCTTAACTGAAGCAAACCATTTTCTAAAAGTAGGGAATACATCATCCTTTGATTTGATAGGATATACCCAGACTTTTCTAGTAGCATCATCTATGAAAGTGACAAAGTAAAGAGAACCCCCTAAGGACCTAGTGGGCATAGGACCACACACATCTGTATGAACGAGATCTAAAGGTTGAATTGAAGAGTCAATGTGCGTTCTATGCACATTTCTGGTTTGCTTTCCATATTGACAATGCTCACAAAATGAAAAATAAGAGAAAGATAACATAGGTAAGTAGCCAGAACGAGAAAGATTTTCCATTCCACTATGAGATATATGGCCCAAACGACCATGCCAAATACAAGCCATAGGCTATTCAGTAATATCTAACAAGTGTTCTTTCTGTGATACAAATAAAGGATAAAGTGAGCCAACTTTGCTTCCTTTTGCAATAACCATATTGCCCTTTGATATACGAAAGGACTGAGCATAGAAGACCACCTTGTAACCAAGGTCATCAAGTTGACCAACTGACATCAAACTGCGTGATAACTGAGGTACATGGCGTACATTATGCATAGTAAATTTTGAACCATCAATGAACTGCACACCCACATCTCCAATCCCCACAACATCACACTGGTAAGATTCACCAAGTCTCACGGTACCAAGAGACTTTGCTGCATAATTAGAGAACCATTCTCTATGTGGTGTCACATGGAAAGAAGCACCAGAATCTAGTAGCCAGGTGTGGGAAAGAGAATCAGCCATAAGTGCCTCAGATGGCACATTACTATCAAGTGTCAACACATCAGCATCATCAGAAATAACATTAATTTCTTCAATCTTCACAGTCGAAGTAGATGGTGCAGGTAACTGTTTAACATGCCCATCAACATTCTGTCCTTTACCTTTAGCATTCTTTAATGCATAACAGTCTTTCTTCATGTGTCCTTTCTTATGACAATAATGGCATTCGATATCCCTCTTCCTTGATTTACTTCTACTCTTATTCCGTTGACCATTCTTTTCCTTGTTCTTGCTCCTGCCACGTTGTTGATTCTTTCCTTGGTAATAATCACGAACATTATATGCATCTCCACTCTGAGTGCCAACCATAGATTTTCTACGAATCTCCTCACTCAAGAGTGCTCCACATATGTCATCATAGACGAGTTTACCACCAGGTGCACTGTTGCTAATGTGCAAAACGTATCCCATGATGATGGCAGGGTGCATAACAGCAATACTGCTTTCATTTCATTATCCATATCCATTTTCTGAGCCTGTAACTGGGAGAATATAGCATCAAACTCATTTAGATGAGCAGCAACACTATCTGTGTCCTTAATACGAAGGTCATATAATTTTCTCATCAGATACACTTTATTTGATGCCGTCTCTTTTTCATATGTATTGCATAACTTCTTCCAAAGCTCCTCTGCACTTTCACAGTCTAATACTGTAAAGTAAACATTATATGCCAAGTGCAAGCGAATGGTAGACCTGGCCATTTCATCTAACTCATCCCAATCATCTTCATCCATGTCAGCAGGCTTCTTTGAAATCCCATTTATTGGCTTCCATTGCCTCCTTTGAATCAGCACATCTTTAATCTGATTCTTCCATAGAGCAAAGTTTGTGCCATCAAATTTTCGGATCTCAAAATGGTCTTTGCCCTGCAAGTTATAGCTCTTCCTCGGAACACCTTTACTAGACCCTGATACACTGGATGTGCCTGAGACCTCTGATGCCATGATCGTAGAGAACTGAATAGAATGATAATGGAGCTAGAAGAGTCCAAACACCAACAAATAAGTGTATCAAGGAGTAAATCGACCACTGTCAAAGTATCATAAAACTGCAAGTACTGACATGTCTACCTGCATAGTGAATCACTGAATCCACTGCATATAATCAGTTACCCAATAGAAGCCAACTAGGCTTATCGAGCACCTATGAACAACTATCATACATCTCCTATGGCGAGGCTGGGTAAGTCTTCCACCTGCATCACCGAAGAGACCCCGACATCTGGGTGTCTCCCAGTTAAGAAAACCTCACCACGACCCTCTTTATCAAACGTAAAAGGCTTTATGCAAAGAACGTAACCGCTATATCAATGACCACATGGACGTACATAAGTGGTATCCACATAAGCGTACATGGTGTGTATGTGCTCAATATATGCAGTAAAATGACACTAAAAGGCTGAATACATAGCCCAAAAACTAGCCAATAACACTTGCAAGTGTCTGTCAACTCTGATGTTTTAGGCTTTAAAAACCTGCATAAATTTGCAGCGACTGCTCCCACCAAAACTGAAAACCCCTCGACAAACCTGTAGTTTTACGAGTCTGGCTGAAAATACAGCCCCAAAGGTTGATATTTATTGTCTGAGAAGTACAAGGAACACTCTTCTTGATGTTCTTGGACCTGTGCGAAGAGAACTATGTGCGAAAGTACTCCGAAATGGCTCCAAAAAAACACCCCAAAATTGCTTCAGAAATAGGCTTTGAAAGCAAAAATGAAGCTTTGAGGGACCAAAACTTGTTCAAGGTAATGTCAACCTTAGTATTTCCCCTTCTTCAAATACCACAAGAGTGTAGCTTAGTGGCAAGAGATTGCCACTGTTAAGCGAGCTCTGGGGGGAACAGTACTGGGATGAGTGACCTCCCGGGAAGTACCGGGAACCTCTATATTCCTTGATCATTGAGGTCCTCCCTCGCGCGCAGCCAACGATGCCAATAGTGACTTCGTTGACTCGGATGACAAGGTATGCCAAGGTCTATGCCTTGGTCGCCGCCTTAGTCGAAAGCCTGGGGGGGGGGGCTCGCTTCGCTCGCACAAAAGGAACAAAGCTTTTGCCTCGAACTGCTCTGATACCAGTGAAGTGTTTCAATGGCGATGCACCACAGTGCGCTCTCCTTCTCGAGAGCTCCACGATGATATGCTCGGAGTAGAAAACCGAGCTCCTGAGGCCGCACATAGTACTCTGCACTGAGGCTGTAGAATACGCAGGAAACACAGTACACAGGAAGCATGAAGACAGACTTCTTAGGTTTTACAAATGCGGTCGAACTTATAGTCTGTGACTGACCAAGCCACTATATGTTTTATTAAAGAACATATACAAAGAAGTGTCCGGTGGCCATTTGGCCTTTCACATGGACACTAACGGTAACAACTTTGATCTGCTAAAATAACAGTGAAATTTACAGGCCTTGAAGGGTGTAATCCAATCTTTTCCATTGTATGTTCAGGCATCAAGTTAATGTCGGAACCACCATCCACAATAACTCCTTGAAACTCATGACCTTTGATAGATACTGTCAGCCAAGGACTCTTATAATCTGTAAGGGGTGCTTCCCCTACAAGTTTACCTTTATGCATAACAACAGTCTTTGCCACTAAACTTGTAGTGGAAGCCTCATCAATTATCTACAAGAGTTCTGACTGGAATTTCCCATCCATTTTTATTCAATTAAAAATACTAACCTCCTTTTTTATGGACTTTAGTTTTGAAGCCTCTGATTCCTTAAGAGCATGGGCTCCAATTGACTTATCAAACTCCTCATGAGCCCTATTGAATGCATGCCCAATGGCATCACTGGTACATATGAGATCTCCTGTTGGCCTTGTCTCTGCACATGTGGTGGCTTTGTCTTCAGATGTCTCTTTGGCTTTATTCGATCCATTAATTCGTGATTCTTGACCTATTTCCACTTGAGCCTTCCCCTTGCTTCTTGTCTGCATTGTAAAAGATTCAATTTCTTCTAATTGCACCACCCTCGTAGATGGTGATGGCCCATTGATTTGATCTAGCATTTCTTCTTTGTGCACAGAAATCATTTGAATGTGGGGCCTAGATGAAGAGGCTTGATTCATAGGACAAAAATTCATATAGTGGTCTCTGGCCTCTGGCCAGTTCCTGCAAAGAGGGGCATTTTCTGGTAGAGTGCACCTACTTTGATAATGCCCACATTCTCCACATTTGAAACAAATGATTGGTATCCTAGACCCATTTCCAAAGTTATTCCTCTGTCTAGGGTTGTAATTGTTACCTTGATTGGGTGCAACTGCCATCACATTTGCTGGTGGTAGGTGTCCTCCTTGTGTCCAATATGTTGTTGCAGGCATTCCTCTTGATTGGCATTCCTGGGCTTCATGAACAACTTTCTTGCATAATTGGCAAGTCACACTTAACAGAGGACATTCACTTATTATATGACCTTGCTTGCTTCACATGGTACACCAAAGTCCACTCTTGATGCCACCCCCTTTGAGTTCTAGCAACTCCTGTCGTAGTTGAGCCAATTCCTCTGCTTGAGCTTCCTCCTCCTTTTGGAGCTTTAATGCCTCAATCTCCCTCCTCAACTGAGTAACAACATTCTCCTCCTCTTTGTGAGGCTTATTCCTTTTTAAGCCCTTCAGCTTTTTCCTTGGCTGGATTACTGGATCCTCCATTCCTGTAGAATAGGGTGGCTAAGAAGAAATGGCTCCATATTGTTGCCTTATCTGCTCCAGCCGTGTAGCTCTGTTGATGAACTCCTCTATGGAGGCTGTGGGCAACACTAATTCCTTGATTTTACATTGGGTGGTCACTGGAAGTGGCTTAGCTAACCATTTCTTGACAAAAAAATCATGTAGTGGATCTGGCAACTTAGCCATTAGTGCCTTAGCCCTAGTTACAAACTTTGGGAACTTTTCACCTGGACCTAATCTCAAATTTTCTAGTTCCTCGATGATGATCTCTGTAGTATTTCCATGCTGGAATTGAGTCCTCAATGCATCTTTCATTAAGTCCCAAGTTGTAAAATGGTTTTCAGCAAATTGGCTGAACCATAACCCTTCTAATGTGGTAGGGAAAAGTATCAAAAAGGCATCCTCCCTTCCCATTAAGCCTCTAGTTTTGCATAGTGCTAAAAACCTTCTAATATGTCATCGAGATCTTCTTGAGCTAAGCCTTTGAAAGAAGGAAATTTTATATTTAATCTTGATAGTAGGGTTTCCAAGTCTACCTGTCCTGCCATGCTCTTTACTGATGAAGTTGACGAAAGTGGACTGGAGGATCTTCTAGTAGCCTTCCTTCTTGTTTGCTTGCAGGTGACCCTCAATGTTTGGGACCAGGTTGCGCTCATGGGCTGTTCATAGTCCTTTTGGTATGAGATAATTGATAAGAATATTTACCTCTTAGTCCACTGAAGTAGTACTATTGGCACTTGAACTCTTCTACCCTTTGCACTTGGCTTCTCCTATGCTCAAATCTCCTTGGTGTCCCACCGGGCGCGCCAAATTTTGTTGGGGGATTCTTCGACAAGAAGAGATTTGAGTATTTGTAGGAGAAAAGGGAAAGACAAGAAGAAAGATGCACACTATAAGCCTCTATCGATTGATTATAAGAAGACAAATACAATGGTGATGCACAATACAATCCTAGAATACAACCCAATGCTTCTGTGCAAAATCCCACAAACTTCTCAATCACAAAAATACTAAATACCCAAGGGTCTTGTTGCTGTCAGCCTTCTCTACACCAGACCTCCACCTTCTCCAAGCCTACACTTATGCACACCTTGCACCAAGCTTCCAATGAGGGGGAGGGTTGGACACCTTCTGTCGACACACACAAAGCTTCAATGAGACCTTGGGATCCTTGGGGTGAATAGCTTAGCACTCTCTGCACACTTCCGTAGTCACTCTTCATGCACACCTTGCACTTCACTTCTCTACGTCGCACATTGTGTGTCTCTTGCACTTCTTTCTCTTGCCTAGCTTAGACTATGCTCACTCTGGTTAGTCTTAGAATAGTCCAAGAATAGTCCTTGTCTTGATTTGAGTGTCGATTCACGTACACTCATAATTGCAAGAGCATCTTGGTGCTCACTTTGATGTCCCAAGATTGTCTCCACAAGTGGGCAGCCAATGAATCCCTATTTTGTCCTGTAGTGACTTTAAACTAAAACAAAAATTTTAATTGGGGGGCCATACTTTCACTTCTCGTACGCTGCCGCTTCACATACCTTCACCTTTTGTCTTTTAATTCTTCACTTGTGCACCTAAGAGAGGGTTCACCTAAACCTTACACTTTTAAACACTTTGAACCTTAGGGAAATTAGAGAAATACCTCTGCAACCTGCAACCACCTTCTCCAATTCACCCTTTCTGGACAATTAATTGTGCACTCCCTGTGCACTTTGACACCTGAACTTCGAACACTTTGACTTTTCACATGTTGACTTTGATTTTGATCTTGTTGACCTTGATTGCTTTGACTTTGATCTTTGACTTTGATTGCAATTGACTTTGATTGTGGTTGACTTTGACCAATATGATGTTTATGAGCTCAACATAAGGAAATCTATGTTCCATGCTCACACAAAGCACATTGAGGTGCACTAACATTATTTCAGGGAGAGGTTCTCTGCTAGAGAGATCAATTTGGCATTTGTGCCCACATAGGATAACATTACAGATCTTTTCACAAAGGCTTTGCCTAGGGAGAGGTTTGAAACTTTCCATAAAGCTTTGGGCTCACTTCCTTTGTGGATTGATCTCTTTCCACATAGCTTGGGACTTCCTTATACATGAGTGCAAGCTCCTTGTTCACGGTATCACTCCCAAGGGGGATTTGTTGTTATATTTTGGTAGTGATGTGTGTTAACACACTTAGGACTGATGGGGTAGTTTTTTCCCTCATTAAGATTGCCCCCCCCCTCCCCGAGCTTGTATATATGCCTATAAACCTAACGGTTTATTTATCTTTGTACTCACTTGGTAATTCATTTTCTGTGTTATGCTCCAAGCTTCTTCATCCTCCTTATGCTATTTGTGTGCTTTCATAGAACTCAAACTCCAACAATTGAAATATTATACTTTATGATTCTTTATCTGTCATTTCATGAAAACAATATTTGTTGCTTATTTGCATTTTTTTGGTCATTTGACTTATGTGATATATAGTGCCTAAGAGATTAATGATGAGGTTATGAATTATACTATTATTGGATACAATTATGAAAACAAATGCTATCACTTATATCATATATAAATTAAGCACATTTGGCTAATTAAGTTGTATATTTTTATTAGTATATTCCAATAGTGGCATGTGTGAATACACTTAGGATTACTAGGGCATCTTTGTGCCTCTTTAGGAGGTTTTTACACTCTACTTGTATATATTTCCATACCTCTAAGATTTGTTGGGATAGATGGATGGATGCTCCAAGAAACTGAGTAGGTACTGCTAAACCTGCTTTGTACCAGCCCTCTTTTGCTTCAGAGTTGATAAGTAGACCTTCTTAGATTTCCAATAACACCAAAAATTGGCCTATGTACTTTGGAAGTGATGTGTGTAATGATTGAACCAAACCAGATAACTTTGAAGTTCACAAACTCAAGAAAACCTTCTATTTATGTCTTGATACCTGCTGGATGTTTTACTCAGTGTGACCAGCATAGTGAAATTGATACAATTCATTCTAGGGGTATTCAATTAGCTTAGTAAGCTACCATTTGAAAGTAGAATGATGTAAAAAGATAAACTATGCTAAGAGAAATTAATTTAGCAAGTTTAGCTATATCCCCGACTTTTTAGGACTGTAGCAGAAATTGACCAGAGTTAACCTTGACACAGATTTCTCTGAAATGGCTGAATAGAATTACTTCAAACTTTGATAGCATGTAGATGACTTTGAGCGGAATCCAACAAGCCTTGAATCACTTGATTTGGTGAAGAATTGACCGAGATATGCCCTTGACAAGTTGACAAACTTTTGAGTAGACTAATAGAGAACTCAGAGATTAATGATATAAATGCATCTATTAATGAACACTTGTATACAATCCCATTGGCATGAACAACATTGCCTAATGGTGTAGAGAGGCGTAGGCTATAGTATAGACCGCACACACACTCAAACTCAGTAGAATGAGGCTCGGGACTGATCTCTCTTACACGCGACTTTTCATGTCCACTTTTATATGTAATGAGCAAAGATTTGAATTCAAATTCAAATTTTGGCTCCCTATGATCAAGCTCCTAAATGCTTGGAGATATTCCTTCAATCAAATGAACTACTTTTCCACGACTCACTTTGGTAGGTGATTACAAAAGGTTCTAAGTCAATTTGACTTTTACAATGAGGTAAAATGGTAATTAACCACTAGCATATGTTCCTATGCTTCTTCATGTTATGTGTATCCTTCAATGCATACTTTGAGCCAAATGTGTAGGCTTGCAATTTACACCAACAGCTCCCCCTCAAGCCAAAATTTTTGGCTTAAGTCTTCATCTTCAATCTTCAAGTATATCCTGCAATCCAATCATGGATTTGAACCTGCAAAGTTTTGTTCCATCCAAAGCTTTAGTCAACAAATCTGCACATTGCATGTTTGTTGATACATAGGTAAGTTGAATGTCCTTGCTTATCAACTTCTCTATCACATAATGATAATGGACCTCTATGTGTTTGGTCCTAGCATGATAGATAGGATTAGCTGCAAGGTAAAGAGAACTTGTATTATCTCCAAAGATTATTGGAGACCTAGTATATAAGCCCAATTCTGTATACAAAAGCTTAATCCAAATTGCTTCTTGTGTGGCATTAGCTAGTCCTCTATACTCTGCCTCTGTGGAAGACAAAGCAACAATAGGTTGCTTCTTTGAAGACCATGAAATTGGTTTGTCACCTGCAAAGGAAATATATCTAGAAGTGCTCCTCCTATCATCCTTGCATCCTGCCCAATCTGCATCTGAATAAATTTTGATATCAATATCTGAAGTGTAAGGAAAATACAAACCATGGTTCTGTGTACCCTTGAGATACTTCAAGATTCTCTTGGCAGCCTCTAAGTGAGGTATCCTTGGCTTGTGCATAAATTGACTTAGCATACTCACACCATATGCAATATCAATTCTTGTAAGAGTAGCATAGTTCAAGCTACCCACCATACTTTGATAGCCTGTAATGTCTTTGACTTCAGCACCTTCATGGGCACTTAGCTTTAGGTTTACCTCCATTGGAGTGCTTGCTCCTTTAGCATCCTGCAAGTGAAACTTCTTCAACATATCGTGTACATACTTTTTCTGAGTAATGTATATCCCTGAATTAGTGTAAATTAATTCAAGCCCTAGAAAATACTTCAATAAGCCAAGATCATTGATCTTGAACTCATTCATCATCTAGCTTTTGATATACCTGATTCCATTGACATCATTACCTATAATGATGATGTCATCAACATAAACACAGAGATATATTACCTCTGAATTAATTCTCTTAATGAACAGAGAAGTGTCAACCTTGCTCATGACAAAACCTTGGTCTTGGAGGTATGTAGTTAACCTGTAATTCCATGCCCTAGGTGCCTGCTTCAATCCATATAAAGCCTTCTTTAATTTGCAAACATAAGTTACCTTCTTAGGGTCCTCATAGCCAGGAGGATGTGACATATAAACTTCTTCTGAAATCCATCCATTCAAGAAAGCATTCTTGACATCCAATTGGTACATGTTCCAATTCTTTGATGCAGCCACACTTACCAACACTCTGATTGTTGGCATCTTGGCCACAAGAGAAAATGTCTCTTCATAGTCAATGCCTTGGGTTTGTGCAAAACCCTTAGCTACCAATCTGGCTTTGTACCTATTAATTGTTCCATCAAAATTTCTTTTCAACTTATAAATCCATCTGGATCCTATTACCTTCATAGAATCCTTCTTGGGTACTAACTCCCACGTGTCACTCTCCTTGAGTGCTTCAATCTCCTCATCCATAGCTTCTTTCCACTCTGATTTGGTTATTGCTTCTTCATATGAACTTGGTTCTTCATTTGACAAATCTTTGGCAAGATAAACAGAATGTTTAGTAACAAGAGATGTATCATACCCATATCTGATAGGTTTCTTTCTTTCTCTTTGAGATCTTCTGATTGATTGAGTTGATGATTCAGGTATGTCTTCAAGCTTCTTCATCTTCATTTTGCCCTTGGACTTCCATGCCTTGAATTCTTCAAGGTTGATAGTGTCTCCATCATCTGAACTTGAGTCTTCATTCTGAGTAGGTTCCTCCTTTGCAAGTTTTGGAAATTCCTCTTCCAAGTCATAGGGTAGTTTAACCTTCCTGCATTCATTCTCATACCAAGAATCATTTTCATCAAGGATCACATCTCTCCTTACCATAAATCCCTTATTGGTAGGATTATAAAACCTGTAACCTTTTTTATTTAAATCATACCCAATGAAAATGCATTTTTCAGCCTTTGGATCTAGCTTACCTCTTATCTGAGAAGGAATGTGCACATATGCTACACACCCAAATATTTTGCAGTGATCTAATGATGGTCTCTTACCATGCCATGCTTCATAGGGTGTCATACCATCAAGTGACTTAGATGGTAACCTGTTTATGAGGTAAGTGGCAGTAGAAACACTCTCTGCCCATAGATAGTTAGGTAACTTCTTCTCATTAAGCATAGATCTAGCTGTCTCAACAATTAACCTATTTCTTCTCTCAGCTACCCCATTCTGTTCAAGAGAATACCTTGTGGTTATCTCTCTTTTGATGCCTCTGTCCTGCAAGAAGTCTTCAAATTCATTGGAGAAGTACTCACCTCCTCCATCTGACCTTAGCCTCTTCAAATTCCTTCCTATCTGGTTTTCAACTAATGCAAGATATTTCTTAAAACAATTAAATAACTCATCCTTGTGCTTCATGAAGTATAATACAGTCCATGTGCTATAATCATCAATGAAAGACACATAGTACCTCGATCCTGAGACTGAGGGTTCTTTGCTAGGTCCCCATACATCTGTGTGTACAAGCTCTAGGTAGTCTTCATGCATATATCCTTTCTTGGAGAAGGGTAACCTGTGAGACTTACCAAATTGATAAGCACCACACTTGTAAATCATATGTTGCTTGGATACATTAAGTATCCCAAGCACACATTGGTCCCTGCACATTTGTTTCAAGGTTCTTTCTCCTATGCGTCCTAACCTTTTGTGCCAAATCTCAAGTTCTGAAAGTGTTTGATCTTTATAACTGTATAGTGCAATATTCTTTGTATCTTCCAACTCAAAAGTGAAAAGTCTACCTGATTTTTCTCCTTCAGCAATCCTCTTGAACCCATGTCTTGGGTCCTCCACATATGCTCCATATTGATTGAATCTGACCTACAAACCTTTCTCCACAATCTGACCAACACTCATCAATTTTTTGGTAATGGTTGGTACATAGAGTACCCTGCTCAACAAATTCTGATTACCATCACAAGTCTTAACATTTCCAACTTTAACTACTGAATGCTTTGTATCATCACCTGTTTGGACTTGATGTTTACCTTTTGGTTCCTCAAGATCAGAGAGTAGTGCCACATTGCCAGCCACATGATTTGAGCACCCTGAGTCAATGTAGAATAAGTGTTCATCATTTGTACTTGACTTTGAAGTCATGTTCATGATCAGAAGAGAGTCATCCTGCTCCTCTGTGTAGTTATTGTAGTTCTTTCTGTTTTTGAATCCTCCTTGGTAGTTGCCATTGTAATTGTTGTTGTAATTATTGTTGTAATTGTTGTTGTGGCCTTGGTGATGGTTGAACCTTCCTCTTGACTGTGAGTATCCACTTCTTTGGTAGCCTCTTCCTCTCTGATTTTTATAATTCCTGAAACACTCATCTGTAGTATGATTTGATAAACCACAAATGTTGCATGGTGATGAGTTATAGGGTCTCCCCCTACCTTGCTTACCTCCTCTGCCCCTTCCTCTTGAAGATCTACCTCTCCCTACATAGTTGGCTTGGGAGGTAGAACCTTCATCTTCCATTTTTTTGCTCTTGCATTTATCCTTAGACTTATTATCTGTGTATAGGGCAGAAGAGTTATTACCTTTGGATGTATCTCCATTTTTGGTGAGCTTTGCTTCATGTGTAAATAGTTGTCCCATAAGAGTTGTAAGATCTGGAGTGTGCATGTCCATGTAGAGATCCATTGCAGTGGTGAAGCTTTCCCATTTGTCATCAGCCTTGATTCCATTGATCACTTGTCTTACAATTTGTTCTTCTTCAATCTCTTCTCCTATGCTTGCTAACTAATCTGCAACATCTTTGATCTTGGTCACAAATTCTGAAACAACTTGCTTAGGTTGCTTCCTTAGTGTTGTGAATTCAATCCACAACTGATTTTTCCTAGCCCTTGTATTGGAGGAAAAATATGATGACAAGGTTTCCCAAGTTTCTTGGGATGTTTTACAATTTCTGATATGTGGAAAAAGAAAGTCAGAGATAGAGTTGAGTAAATATGACCTTGCCAATGCATCCTTAGCACACCATGTGTTGAGTTTTTCTTGTTCTTCTTTGGTTGGCAATCCTCTTGCTTTGAATGAGGGCAATTCCTCATCTCCTGAGATGTATCCATAGAGACTCCTTCCTTGTAAGTAGGTCTTCATCCTTAGAGACCAAGCTTGATAGTTGTTCCTGTCCAATTTATCAGTAAATGAAGGAAAACCATCTCCCATTTTACCTCTATTGCTCTGATACCACTGTTAGGATAGATGGATGGATGCTCCAAGAGACTGAGTAGGTACTGCTAAACCTGCTTTGTACCAGCTCTCTTTTGCTTCAGAGTTGATAAGTAGACCTTCTTAGCTTTCCAATAACACCAAAAATTGGCCTATGTACTTTGGAAGTGATTTGTGTAATGATTGAACCAAAACAGATGACTTTGAAGTTCACAAACTCAAGAAAACCTTCTATTTATGTCTTGATACCTGCTAGATGTTTTACTCAGTGTGACCAGCACAATAGAAATTGATAAAATTCCTTCTAGGGGTATTCAATTAGCTTAGTAAGCTACCATTTGCAAGTAGAATGATGTAAAAAGATAAACTATGCTAAGAGAAATTAATTTAGCAAGTTTAGCTATACCCCCGACTTTTTAGAACTGTAGCAGAAATTGACCAGAGTTCGCCTCGACACAGATTTCTCTGAAATGGCTGAATAGAATTACTTCAAACTTTGACAGCGTGTAGATGACTTTGATATAAATCCAACAAGTTTTGAATCACTCGATTTGGTGAAGAATTGACCGAGATATGCCCTTGACAAGTTGAAAGACTTTTGAGTAGACTAACAGAGAACTCAGAGATTAATGATATAAATGTATCTATTAATGAACACTTGTATACAATCCCATTGGCATGAACAACATTGCCTAATGGTGTAGAGAGGTGTAGGCTATAGTATAGACCTCACACACACTCCAACTCAGTAGAATGAGGCTCGGGAATGATCTCTCTTACACGCGACTTTTCATGTCCACTTTTATATGTAATGAGCAAAGATTTGAATTCAAATTCAAATTTTGGCTCCCTATGATCAAGCTCCTAAATGCTTGGAGATATTCCTTCAATCAAATGAACTACTTTTCCACGACTCACTTTGGTAGGTGATTACAAAAGGTTCACTGCCAGTTCTAAGTATATTCGATCGCATGCATGCATCATAAGAGAGAGTGTATGGCTTGCGGTAATCTAATGTGTACATGGTGATATCCATGGATGATCTATATTGATCTACATCGACACCGTCAAGTGATAAGTCGCTATGGTTAGTGTGTCCTACTGGAGCAACGAGGTCCCACTAAACCGTTGTACATGCATCAACACCTAAAGCACAGAGTGTTCATGCACAAATTGCTACAGGCGGATTAAATCTCTGATTTACAGAAATCAATTAGCGACAGAGCATATCCTATACAGTGTCCGCCTTCTACCTCCTCCCACGAGTCTAAATACCCGATCTTGCCATCATAGATAGATATAGGCCTCTCCTCGGTGACTAACTACACCATCGGAACCACAGAGAGTTCATGTAGCACCATCTCTTTGTCCTCATAGTGAGAGGGCCTATGACAACGAGAAGAACACAGAGAGGGAGGAGGAACGCATTGTTGCGAGTTCAGAGACGGCCACACATCTAATGCACCATTGTTCTTGAGTGCGTCAACATACTCAGACACCGAGAATGCAAGGAGAAAGAACGCCTGACTTAGAAGGGAGGCCTATCCAGATCAACACAGAGAAAGCAAGAGAAAGTCACAATTCTTGCCATGTCAGACTACTCTCTGAAGCCTTATTCTCATCACAGCATTAGGCTTCAGACGACACAACGAACGAGCTCATCTACGCCCGTGAGAAAGAGAAAGAAAGAGAGAGAGAAGGATTGCAGATAGAACCGGATGCCACTTCTCTGAGCAAAAGAAAGAATGCAAGACGAGCTGTGCTGCACAATGCTCTCTGATGCAAGAGACAGAGGAGGACAAACTTTGCTGTGCTGTGTTCCCTGATGCAAGCGATCAAGGATGAACTATTTTCTCTAGCAAAAGTAAAATAGGAGAAGTATGCACTATTCCCGAGCTTGAGCAGAGGCTAATCGACGCTTTCTGGCCTATCTTCTGTAATGGATCTGGCACGACGTGCTGGCAACTTGGCAAGCAAGAAACTCATTTTTTTGTTGAGGACATCAGTGATGATGTCAGAACAATGAGAAACTATCATGAGTTCTTCACCTGCTATAGCAGTCATCTGGCGACGGGAATGCTTGTCTGACTCAATCTTTTTTAAAAAATGGAGGTTTGGCCGACGCCTACTCTTCCGGACTTTAACTTTGAAATTGCAACTGTACAAGGAAGGGCATAGTACTCATGTGACCCCCTTAATCCCACAAGAACAGAGATTTACAAGACTGGGTTGAACGGCAGTCATAACTACCGCGGTGATGGTCAAACGGTGGCCAACAGCCACATACAACAGTTTCTGGGATTCATATGTCCCTACATGTTGCTGCCAAGGGTTGAACCCTCGCCCCCGCCTCAAGAGGCGAGAGCCCAACCACCAGGCCAGCGAACCGGGACTCTCTGACTCAATCTTGCATGCGCTCTTCTAGCCCTTTCAATTAGCATCAGATCGGATCTGCTCGCAATCACACCTCCTAACTTTGATGCCAACTCAGTTAAGGTTATTCTAGCCCTTTCAATTAGCATCAGATCGGATCTGCTCGCAATCACACCTCCTGACTGCTGACTCTTGATTGTCGTGAGAGATCTACCCACTTTAATTTTGTTCTTCTACGAAGCATGCCATCTGCCCAAAGGAATCGGGACTCCATCTGCGCAACATTCACCAATAGTATTAGTTTGCTATATTTGTTTAGGATCACGAACATTTTTTGTCGCTTGTCATACTTTGAATCAAATTGTTCCTTGAAGATTTATATCAACCAATCTTCACACTCTCACTTTGGCATAAGGCATTGCTGCGCACACATTTGAAGTATTTTCTTGACTTTATTGAGAAGGTACCACATGAATTAGTTCCTCTCACTCGGTGGCATTATCTACACAATAACCTCTCACTACACACATACCAACGCTAAAGGAGTCTCTTATAAGCTTAACTCTGGTGGGTCCCAACCTTCTCATAAGTATCCCATTTGGCACTTAGTGCCTTTGCTTTGTAACATCAAAAAGAAGAATCTTGTGTGTGTGCACACTTGTGGGTTGGAGGCTACTCTAAGCCCATCCACAAGCTCTCTCAAAGTTTTCAAGCCTACTCTAATGCTAGTGTGGTGTCCAACGGGCTAATCTAAGCCCTCTCCTCTCGTGTCGACTTATCTCGGTGTTGTACAAGTCCATGGCTACTCTAAGGCCCCCCCACCCCTCCTCAAGAATTTTAAGTGCGATATCTAGTTGTTCATTTCAAGCTTTGCAATTATTTTGAAGCAGCATCTTTGGTAAGAGATTTTGGTAGTGTTTATAAACACTTTATCCTCAAAGCTTTGTAATGACCAAAAGTGAAGGTAACTCAACATCTATGGCTAACTTCTTATCCTCGTTCACCCCTATTTTTATGCGTAAGGATGAACGCCTCAATGGATAAAATTACAATCCATGGAAAAATATCATGCGCGCATATCTCTACACGAATCTCTTGCATGAGGTAGTAGACGGGTTAGACCCCGAACCTAATAGGCATACCAACTTAGAAGATCATTCTTCCTTGCCTCAATCTGTATGTGCTTCTCTTTGATTGTGAGTGTGTGTGTGTGTGTGTGTGTGTGTGAGAGAGAGAGAGAGAGAGAGAGAGAGAGAGAGAGAGAGAGAGAGAGAGAGAGAGAGAGAGAGAGAGAGAGAGAGAGAGAGAGAGAGAGAGATCTCTTCCTTATCTCCTTCCTCATGACAATAGGTGCAACAAGAACCGCAACATGGATAGGAATTTGAAGATCACCATCTTCAATGCCATCTCCATGACCTTAAATAACTCTATTTACAAGTGTAGTTGGTCGTTTTTCAACACCCTACACAATATTCTAGAGTTATTTTGCAAGCAATACATGACGCATCATATATGCCCAGAATGGGTAATTGGTGCCATCCAACTTATCCTCAATAACCAACATATGGAATACATAATTGCTTTCAAACATGGTCATTGACTAAAATAACCCAATGCAAAAAAATGACTATAGCTCAAAAAGTTGAATAGAATCACCTTGTCAGCTTCTAGTAAACTTGTAGCAAACTTCGAGGTGCTTGTAATGGCAAACCCAAACGTGTATATATGTTTGACACAAAAAGACAAAATTGCCTACACAAGCACTATGGCAGTGCATCCGGAGGTCCAAACAAGCTAAGATTGCAATTTCAACATTATAGAGTGAAGTCGTTTTGAATGCCTAATCACCTTGAATATGCTTGCCAATTTTTGTGTGATTCTAAGTCTGTGATCAGAGAGGTATTGATGATGTCATAGATGAAGCAGCTACCTACTCTGATACCAATTGTTGGAATTCGAGGTCTACAGAATCACACAAACAACTCAAGGAAGAAGAAGCTTAGAGCACAACACAAAATACTGAATGTATTACCAAGTGAATGTACAACATAAGTAACCCATTGGGGTTATAGGCGTATATACAAGCTAGGGGAAAAAATCTCCTAAAGAGGGAAAAATGTGCCCCGATGGTCCTAAGTGTGTTCACACACATCACTACCAAAATATCAACAACTTCGTGCAGCAAGTGGAGTCAAGTGGGGACTTTGGTGCATAATGTGTAGCAAACAATGACATGTGGTAAGTGAATGTTCTCTCTTAAATGTAACTTTCTAGTTATGCAGGAAACATGGCCATGAAGCCCAAGAGTGCCACTCATGAGGGATTCTACCACAAGCATATTAGGGACAAGGACGAGCAAAAATAGGGCCTTTGCTACCACCAAATGTAATGGCTACGACTCCAACTCAAGGTAATCCTCACAACCCACATCCTAGGGGAAACTTTGGAAATGGGACAAAAAGGCCAATTATCTATTTTAGGTGTGTAGAATGTGGGCATTACTAGAGAAAATTTCTTTTTCTAGATGGTTCTTCTATGTGCAAAAATTTCCTAGAAGCTAGAGATCATAATACATGTGTTTCCCAGAAATAAAGCATCCACACCAAGAACACACATACAGATGATCTTTGTGGACAATGAAGATGCTAGAAACGAAAGAAGTATGCCATCATTAGCTACTAGGGTAGTGCATTTAGAAGAAATTTAATCTATGGTTATGCGGACAAGGAGCAAGGGGAAGCTTCCTCAGGAAGAACCTAGTCGAGAGTCCAACACACGTGGAGTGACTACGGAAAAAGAGATAGTTGGAATCAAGCCTACCCCAAATGAAGATATCCTATCAAAAGAAGATCCTACAAACACAAATGAAGTAATTGGACAATCATATAGTAGGGCCCGAAAAGATCTTGAGGACTTGCACATTGCCCAAGCCCCTATGGAATCAGAGGCTTCAAGATTGTTGAAAGAAATAAAGAACGAGATTAGTCTCTTTGACCTATTAAAAATGGATGCAAGATTCACGTGAGAAGTTTTACAGATCATACATGAAGTGTCCACATCCAATTTAGATGCAAAGAATAATGATCTTTGTGAAGGAAGGGTGATAGGGGAAGCCCTTGTTAGGGGAGCATTCAGCATTAAATTATAGTTGGTATTTTCACTTAATACCTCACGAGTGAGTCAATGGCATCTAATTTGTATGGAGATGAGCACTCCATGTTTGTTCTTTGCAGTGTGGACTTTGATTTCGTTGCACATCCGTAAACTCCCCATCCTGTGTAATCATCTTCAAAGCTTTTGAAGAAGACTTGCTAAGAATGTGATTAATTATGTGAATAGCATCATACCAAAAATTGAAGACATCATACTACATGCCATTTCAACAACAATCCTATTCTTTATCTTTGAAATGCCATTCTATTCTGGAGTGCAAGCAATAGTGAGTTGACAAGAAATACTTTTGTCTTCTAAAAATCACTTGAAGTCATTTGACATGTATTTACTTCTCTATCACATTCTAAAAATCAGAAATTTGGGTTGATTTCATTTTCAACACTGAGTCACAACAAAGGAGAACAAAGACATGTTCTCTTTTTATTTGGACCTGAACATCATGAAATCATGCAAAAAAGGGTCCATTTCACAACCTTTAGTCAAAACCACTTGTCTCTTGCTCATAAAAAATAGAAGGAAGCTTGATTTTATAACCTTAGAAGTCTGAACTAGATAGAATAATTTTCTTAGGATCAAGAAAAGAAACTTTATGATCAAGTACCCCACATCATAACCTTCGACTCTAGAAAAACGAAATTCAAGTCAAACAATAATAAGTGAAACCTCTTCATTTACTTTTTAAATCGATAGAAGCACATATGATAAGAGCCTAAATGCTATTCATAATTTGCATTGCATGAGATGGAACAAACCATTAATGTTTTTCATAGGGCAATTCCGATAATAATCATGTCAGTGTCTAGTATAGACATTGAGAGTAGGCTTTTTGCATACCATATTGAATACCACAAAGCATTTTCTAACTAACATTTCAAAAAGACGACCTTAAACAACCATAAATGCTAAACAATACCCACACGTTGATCAAACAAGAAAGATCAACATAGATAACAATAAGGACAATTTGAAACAAACACTTAGAATTGTATTTCTATTAAATTGCTTTTTCAAGTCAAGATATTGTTTACAAAAATAAAAAGCTTCTACAATAGAAGCTGATCATACGTTTCCTCAGGTTCATGCATAATATCATCTTCTTGAGCTTTAGAAGTCATAGCCTGTTTTTCTTGCTCCAAGATTGGCTCTTCAAGCTCAGCCATATCTCCATGTTCATCAGCAAGTGGTGGAACAGGCTCCCTTGAAGCAACTTGGAATCTTTCAGTATCTGTTATGTGCTTCCTTCCTACCTCTTGGTCCTCATCTAGGCATCCATTCAACCCATTTATCCTCATTCTTATGAAGCTCACTTGAGCTTGATCTTTCTCTATAGCTATGCAATGCCTGAACATCTTTAATGAGCAAGCAAGAGTCGTTCCTGAAAAGAAAGCAAAACAATAAGAGGCACATCAAGATGCATGGTAAATGAGATCCATAGAACTACAATTACCTGTGCCGGAGAAAAGTTCTAGGACCCAATCATCATCATTGGAAAACAACTCAATGCCCAAGTTTGGATCATTGCAAGATATTTGAGTGTGTTGCATATGCACACATACCATCTCAAGTTAGAGGTAAAATTGATCCTAAGGCAGAGGAGTGTGTCTTTATAGGCTATGCCCTTAATCAAAAGGGTTATAGGTTGTATAATCCTAGCACCAAAGTCTTCATAGTTATTTGAGATGTATTGTTTGATGAAAAAAAATCTTGGTCCGAAGATGATTGCAGGAAGATCAAGCTACCATATGATTTTGAAGAAGACTTTCGAACATTCTCAAGCAAGGGTACACATACACTTAAAGCATCAAGTGATTTTGAAGATTATCAAAAGACTCCTAGGAGGGATATTAACTCATAGAACTCCAAAGGTAAAGCCAAGGTACGAGAGTTGAGGGATATTGTAGAATCCTTTCAATAAACCATCAAGAGATCTACAATGGAAAAGAAGAAACTAGAAAGGTATAGTTATGACACATCATTAGTAACTAGAAATTCTATCTATATAGCTCAAGACTTGAACTCTAAAGAGACCTCATCTTATGAGGAGCCCAAGAAAAAAACCAAAATGGATGAATGCTATCAAAGAAGAGATTGAAGCCTTTCAAGAAAATAACATTTGAGAATTGGTGCCCAAAAACTCCTATCATGAAGGGCATTGCATCTAGATGGATCTACAAGGTTAAGAGAAACTATGATGGAATTATTAATAGGTAGGTACAAGGATAGAGATGTGGCTTAAGGGTATGCTCAGACCGAAGGTATTTATATTATGAGGAAACCTTCTCTCCTTTGGCAAAGATTCCAACAATCAGGGTGCTTATGAGCATTGCATGTGTGAAAAATTGGGAAATCTATCAGAGGGATGTGAAGACTACATTTCTAAATGGATGGATACATAAAGAGGTATACATGACTCAACCCCCTAGTTTTGAAGGCTCTCATTGTCTTGAATATGTGTGCAGGTTAAGAAAGAATCATATGGGCTAAAGCAATATCCAAGAGCTTGAAATCATAGGCTTGTGACTTATTTGTAGGGCAAAGGTTTTGTGGTGAGCAAAGTAGATCCTTCTCTCTTTATCAAGAAACCACATGGAGAATTCATACAACTTTGTGTATATGTATATGAAATCATACTCACAGGTAATGATGATGAAGTTATTCAAATGATTAATCTACAAATGAAGGAAGAATTCAGGATCATTGTCTTAGGGCAACTCACTTACTTCCTTGGATTGGAAGTAGTGTATACTAAGAAGGGTATGCATTTTACTCACAAGAAGTACATTAAGGACATGCTACCCAAGTTCAAAGTGGGGAATACTAAGGTTCCTGGTACACCCATGGAGGTGAACTCAAAGATAAGTGCTCATGAAGGTGAGATAATTGAAGTCTGACAAGCTATCAAAGCTTGGTGGGAAGTTTAAACTATGCTATGCTCAATATAGTAGACATATGTTATAGTGTAGGTATTTTAAGCCAGGTTATGCATACACCTAGGAAGCACACATGGAGGCAAATAAAAGGATTCACAAATATCTTAAATGAAAAATAAATGAAGGTCTATTTTACCTATACAAATTTGATGTAGACATAAAGCTATTCTCTGATGTATGTTGGAAAAGATCAAAAGATGATAGAAGAAGTACTTTAGGATATGTTTCATTTGTACGCACAAAGCTAATATCATGTTCATCTAAGAAGCAACCTATTGTTGATCTTTCATCTGCAGAGGTTGAGTATAGAGGCCTGACAAATGGGAATTAGGAAACCATGTGGATTAAGACACTATACTCATATTTGGGTGTGAATTCATCCCCTCATCATATTTTTTGGGATAACATAAGTTCTTTACATCTTGCAGCTAGGCCCATTCATCATGGTGCTTGATACAAAGTTATAAGCGTATCCCAAGCATGCTTTACTATTTTGCAAGAGCAAATATAAGGTATAATGGCATGTTTGACAGACAAAGCTATCAATGCATGATTTGAGCATCTCTGCCATCCCAACAAAGTTGCTCTATAGTAGGTGTAGCAGGACTCAAAGCATGAACAAGAATTTGAAGATTTCCATCTTGAATGCCTTCTGCATCACCTTCAATAATTGTATTTGTAGGTGTAGTAGGTTGTTTATACTGCATAATATTCCATGATTCTTTACATTCATCTGAAATAAAGCTTAGATTGCCCAACAATGAAATAAAAACTATTTTAGTGAATCATCATTGGACCTTGGCTAATCTGAGAGAACACTTGCAGGTGATTATGGGGTTTGAAGGACTAACTCAATCCAAATTCAAAATACAAGGACATAAGGTAAGAAATGTTTTGTGCTTTTGTTAAACTAATTTTTTCATTATTGCTTATTTTAGTTTTATAACTTCGATTTCTTGCAAATTAATTACAGGTGGGAAGAAGATTGGAATACAAAATGAAACTCCCTGTAGATTGGAGCAAAGATGGAACAGAATTCTCATTGACATAGTTCTTTTGCAACCTGATAATGTCACTTTTTGGGTCCTAGTCATTGTATCTAATGGATTTTACACTTTGAAGAAAATTGTAAAAAGTAGGACAACCAATTCATGTTAGATATTGTATATACCTTCTTATTTGCAATGGTAATTTCAAAACTTTTGGAATGTCAAAAGTCTATGTTCACTACTTTGAAATGTGGTTGGCCATGTTTTTTGTTGTGTTATGTTTAGACATTTGCTTTGATGCAAAAAATTCATATCCTTTGGTGTCCTCTGCATTATTTTGTCATCAAAAACATATTTTTTGAACTTTCAGTATTTTATTATGTACTTTTAAATGTGGGTCTAGTCGCTTAAAAAACTTGAAACTACTATAAAAATGGGCTCTATGTGCTCATTTCTCACATTTGCACTCACAAAGAGCTAGAAAGCATAGACTAGCCAATAGAATTCTCGCATGCAAGCAATGGCTGCTACCACTTCCACTCCCATGAAATCTCCTCCAGATCTATTCATGGAGTTTTTGGATACAACGGTCATACAAACTACAACGATCATACAGGTTTGTATGACCTAGTATGTAGAGTCCCTAAACTTGAAGGGACACTAGCCATGAACTCCAATGTGCTCGAGGAGATTACAATTTTTTTGGAATTCTACATATTAAGATATGCTATAGATATTCCAGCATATGAGTGTAAATGGGTCCCCTATGACCTACTTTTATACATTCATAAAGGAGATGAGGCCTTTGCAAAGCGCTTAAAGTGTTTCATGACTATTGCTGAGGATGTAGAGCACCTGTTAGATCACACAGTGCCCTTAATTAAACAATTAAATAAGAAGAGGAAGATGGGAAGAAAATATCTCTCCTATGTTGCAACACCAATCTTTTTTGTCAAACACTTATGGTAGAGAACTGGGGAGAGAAAGAGATAAAAACATAGACCATAACTAAAGACAAAACATTTCATTAATCATTGAAGTACATTGCAAAATATCCTTCGTAGAAGCTACAAGATACAGAGGTTATGGGTTATTTCCTCTAATTCTTCTTGCTAGCTGAATATCTTTGGGTTGTATGGTTACTCTCTTGGCATGAATAGCACATATGTTAGAATATTCAAGCATGGAGATGAGGTAGGCCTCTACTGCCTCTTGAAGTGCCTCAAGTGCTATCCCTTGTATTCGTAACCTACACAATAGCTTTGCAGTTCTTCCTTTACCACTCTTGCAAATTCTCTTCGTGGTATTAGAAGCTCAATTGATTTTTGATAGTATCGTATCTCTAGAAATGCTATGTAGTGCCTCTATCGTCTTTGTGGAGCTCTTGCATTGGGCGGTATGTTAGGTTGTCATTGAGGTCTATGTCATGGTTGATAATTCTTCTTCCTCCTATGTGCTCGATGTGAGGGTCTAGCTTCATCTGCCACATTCTATTGTTGACGTGCATGTTGACTTTGCTCCCTTTCCTCCTCTGTTGGTATTTGGCCTTATCCCTGTGGAAGTGTTTTGCCTCCATGTGTTATCCTATGGCTCATTGGAATGTGCACTTGATTCCATGGTGGTTGAGTGTTGCTTTCCTCATTAGTCGATGATTCTCCATCGGAAGCACCCTCCGATATAACCATCCTCCTTGACACTTGTTTGGGTCTTGCCTTGATGGGTGTCCTCTCTGGTGGCTAATCATCAAAATCTGAATTGACCGTCCTTGAGACCAATCCTTTTGTTTAATAGAAACTTCATATTCTTGCAATGGATTGCTCCCAGATGGTGTGCCATCATGTGAGAGATGCCTAGAAGTGGTGTGGGAACCACTTCGGGGTCTCTAGGGGGGGGGGTGAAGCCATGGTGGGCATTGAGTTCCTTGAACATGGCTAGGATAGACCACGCGGTCTTTCCTTGCAATGTGCTTGGTGTATTCCATTCTCTTGAGTTGAAAAAGTGTGAAATGGAGTGAGTTCTCTCTATTTATAGAGTTTGTTTTAAAATTGTCTGTTCACACTAAAATGGACAAAACCAATTTAGAACCATACATAATATAATAATAGAAATAGTAACACGTTGATACCAAAATTATATTAATCCTATGATTTACCACATAATGGGATATATTGAATTCACTTTACTTCCAAGCCGAGCCTTCTCTTTGTCTTTTACACTACTAGAAATAGGGGTTCATAGCGACACCCCCAATGAAAAAAAGCAAGTTTCATCGCTTATGTGATGCAAACTGAGAAGACATAGTCTTCACCATGCCGAAGCTTGAAAGGCATAAGCTTGAACAAAGAGGATGTGTGGTGGATTGTTTGAAGAATGGTGGGGCTGACTCGACTCCTAAGTCATTCAGTGAAGCTCTACATAACAATAAAGGTTTATTCCAACCCTCTCTTCAACTGCCCAGAACATGTAGGTAAACCTGTTTACGCTTCTGTTCCTGTTCTCGACAAAGGCAAGAAGAAAGTGTTTGGAGACGATGTAGCGCACAAAATAAACATTGAGTTGTAAAACACTGATGAAGAAGGTAACACACTAGTTATTGACGCTAACCTTTTCAACAACTAGCAGAGCCAGATGACAGACAAGGTTGTCATTGGGCTCTGTCACGGTCCTTGACCTGCTCTTGATAATCTTAAACAGTGGATAAAGAGTAACTGGGAAGCTAGGGTATTTTCATTAAGCACATTCAATACATTCTGAATAATTACTTTCTGTTTTACTTCGACGATGCTTGTAATACACTGAAGGTGGTCAGTGAAGGTCAATGGATGTTTGGGATTACCCCCATTACCTTCTTCAAATGGTATGTGGGGTTTGACCCTAAAGGTCCCAAACCATCTAAGGTTCCTGTTTGGGTTGACCTACTTGATTTACCTGTTGTTTTTTATCCTTGGGTTGACAAACTTGGAAGTCTGATTGGTAAAGTGTTAGGACAATGTAATAAAGGTCTGATAAATCCTCATTGGGATCCCCCAATCTTGGTTGAGGTCAATACTGACGGTCCCATTAAGACCTCGCTAGTGATAAAAGGCTCTGACGGTAAACACTTGCATGAGTAGAAAATAACGTATAGAAACCTCCCAAACGCTTGTTTTAATTGTTATAAAAAGGGGCACCTGATCAAAGAATATCCTACGCTGGTAGAGAATAGAACCAATGATTTGAAGAAGAATGATATCATAGGTGAAAGTTCGAGCAAAATGTATAATTCTTATCAACCCAAAGTCTCAGGTCTAGATAAAAAAAGAAGAGTTTTTCTCAAGGTAATCAGTTTGAAGCGCTTCTCGAGGCCCATCCCGATGACCACCTGGTAAGCCTTCGTATCAGTTGTGGGTATACCATCACGATTGCCAATTTTCGTGTAGGAGGCTCATGTTGCTTTTAGGTCACAAGTGGAATTCTTTTTATTCTTTTGTGTCGACCTGGAGGGTCTTTGGTTAATAGAGAGAAAATTAAAAAGAATTGCTAGGCTTTGCGTCGATCAAGTTTGCTTCATTGTGATGGTGTGGAGGGGAAGTTAATCATTACGATTGGTCAGCAATTATCACTTTGTTGTTTGCACTCTCAATGTGCCATGGGGTCGCTCGATTAAAGGAGAACTCACTTGCTTTTAAAGGAGGGTCCTTCAAGGTAACCGTTGAGCATTTTCAAAAACTGAAGGGAATCATTTTTTGACTGAAGCTTTAAAGGTGGATTGCTTTTCTACGTGGTTCGTGGTCTTCCTGGAATTTTCTCTCTGACGTCCAATCTAGGGTCCTTGTCGTGCCTTTGGCAGCCCCCTCCCTCGTGAGAAAAAAACTGGCCCCGACCCCTAGGGGGATTGGTAATCTTGCCCCTATTTTGGAGGGGGGTTCTTGTGTCGCCCATGGGGCCTCCGAGGGTGTTGAGCCTCCTTTGGTCTCTCTTAGTAGATCAACAATCCTATCAATGCAAGAAGAGATGAAGAAAGTTTGTCTCATTGGACAAGTGTTTGGCCCTAGGCCTCTGCTGGGAGCCATGTGCAAGTGGCTCCGCAAAGAGTGGCTCCCTCGTGGCTTGATTGTTTGTAAGTGTCAGTTCTTACCAGCTAGTCAAATGTTGCTAGTCTTTGAGAATGAAGATATGGCATTTTGAGCCCTCAATGTCGACACCTGGTAACTCAAGTGGACAACCTTGTGCCTGTTCAGATGGTCCCCCGATTTTATTCTTGACAAATCGAAATCCCTCCACTACCCTTTCTAGGCTGAGCTCACTAACCGGCCTTACTTCTTGTACAACTTCGTGTGGGACATTGTATCTCCTATCGGCAAGCCATTGGCTTTGTGGGAGGATGTTGGTGGTCTCATTTATGAAGGTGCAAGACATTCATTCAATGCTTGGTGGCACCGTCAAATCTATGTTGAGGCTCACCTTAGTTCGTCGCTTCCATCAAAGATCAGAGTGGACCTAGGCGAAGGGGAAGTCTGGGAACAAGACATTAACTACAAAGACCTACCTAACGTGTGCTTTCGTTGTGACCAACAAGGCCACATGATCAAAGATTTCCCACTCACACAAAAAGAACACAAAAGTAAGAAGCAACCAGAAACACTCAAGACAATAATGGGACACTGAGTCGCCTGACAAATGAAGAGGAAGTTAAGGGCCCGCATAACCCAGAAGCAGACACAAATGGGTCCACGAAAGTCAAAAGAAGAAGGAAAAGAAGCCCTAGGGTGACATTTGAGCGAAACCATATGCCACAACCCCCCCCCCCCCCAAACAGCTTGTATTGCAATGTGGAAAAGGATATTAATGAGCTTGATTACCTAGGTAGGAACTAGTTTGAGGTGGACACTAGCGGCAAAGCCCTAGCGCTCCCTGACAACAAAGAAACCTACGAGGAGGGTTACACTACAAGTAGAGAAGATGGCTTTACCACTTGTAATGAAGATAACATGGATAGTGAAAGTTCCATCATTGGATTGAATATTCGAAATAGTTTGCTACTCATTCCAATAGGAGGCCTCCTGCAAGGGAAAACAACCTATTGAGTTATCGTGGAAAAGCTCCCATAAGAAAAAATTGCTAACTCAAGACTTCTTATCGGCGAAAAAGAAAGATGAGTCCAAGAAGAGAAAGGATAAGGCCCCCTCCCGCAAAGAGGGTAACTTACGACAATGATCATCATCTCCTTAAATGCTAGAGGGCTAACCGACCCTTCAAGAGTGACCATCATTTGTCAATGGATTTGTGACAAGAGACTAAACCCAGAATTCATCTGTATTCAAGAGACTTTAATTGATGGAGCAGACCTTCAGAAACGTCTAAGACATGTCTCCCCGACCCATGTTTGGATTTGGACATCGCACCCCTGAGGGTTTAGTGTGATGCTAATCGGTATAAATCAGTTCTCATTTGAAAAGCTTGAGAACTCCATTGAATAAGACCAAAGCCATCGGTGGATTGCCATTTCGTTTGGTGCCCCCCTTTGATTTACTTTAGTTTCTATGTACGCCCCTAATGGGGAGATGGAGAGACTGAACACCTAGGCCTCCTTGGACTCGCTCCCGCACAACGTGCTAATTTGTGGTGACTTCAATATGGTGGAGGACCCTACGGACAGATGGAATAGCAAGGGTCAGGTCATCAATGATCAGGAGAAAGAAACTTGGTACAAAACCAAACTACACTTGACTTGGTCAAATTCAAAGATTTGAGTGGCTTTTCATGGTCAAATCTCCAAGCCGATGAGGACCTGAGTAAAGCTAGACTGGTTAGAAGCTACATTCCTCAAAACATTATTCATCAATGGGGCCACCCTTCCCTCTTGCAACGCACTAACCTAGCCATCTCTGATCACTACCCGATCATTATTGCTTTCCAACCTCTCACCAAATTCCATAAGGCTCCATGGTTCCACACCTGCACGACCTCCTTCTCTCTCTCTTCCGTCCATCAAGAAATTGCTCAAGTGTGGAAGGAGATGTTCCCCTCCTGATCATCCCCAGCAAGTGCTAGAGATGTGTGGTCGAAAAGTCATGACAGATCATGATAAGAACCAAGAAAATGCTCGACACTATTCGGTGGGCTCATAGAGAATCTCTATATCATAGACGCTAAGCTCAATCCTAGAAAGGTCTATGAAAAATCAGAGCGTTCTTGAGGTACGAGGAAGAAATACAAAGGAAAAATTTGCAACTTTTCTTTAAGAAGTGGTGGGCTGGCAAAACCGACAAACCCACCAAAGAGATGTTGCGCATCCTGAAAAGGAAACAAAATAGAGAATCAATCCCCCTATTGCTGGACTCAAATGGCGATGTATGCAATACGGAAGAAGAAAATTTCGAGATCATTGAAGAGCACTTTTCGAGACCCTTGGGGATCTTGACTCCCCTCTCCCACCATAGATGGGACTACATGGCAGCCATATCTAGAATATCCTCTCATAGGATCCCACACAACCTTTGTTCCTTGCTTGATGCCCCTATCTCGAAAGAAGAAATCATTGAATTCATTGATGCCCTCCCTTGTGGTAAATGATTTCTTTAAGTCCTTCAAGATGGTGGTGGCGACCCCCCTTTGTTTGGTCTAGCGAGAGGCACTCGAGTTTAGCACACTTCCGACTTGTCTCAACAATGGAATCATCAAGTTAATCAAGAAAGGGGAAAAGAACAAGATTGAGAACTGGCATTCGGGATGCTCAAAATGGGTTATAAGATCATTCCCAACGTTATAGCCAACAGAATTTCCAACCATCCGAGAGCATGATTCAGCGAGGATCAAAAAGGTTTTGTGAAAGGAAGTTCAATATTGGAAGCCATCATAGATATTTGGGAAGGTCACGACTTCACAAATGAGTCAAAAAAGATGTGGTTTTACTCAAGATCGACTTTGACAAAGCCTACAATAGACTAGAATCAGACTATATTCTGCGGTCACTTAAAGATCTTGGATGCTGTCAGAAATTCACCAAGATGATCTCGACCCTTCTGGGAAAAGTGTCGACTCAAATTAATGTTAATGGCCAACTTTTGAAGGTGATCAAGCTAAGAAGATCAATTAGACAAGGGTGTTCATTGGCTCCCCTTCTCTTTGCCATTGTCACGGAAGGGCTTAGCCAGCTGGTGGAACAATAGGTGGAAGCTGGTAATATCAAAGGCCTTGGATTGCCTCATGACCAAGGCCAGATCACCATGAGACTTTTTGCCAATGATATGAATGCGTTTGTCCACAACGGTCCTACTAGCCTAGAGACGTTTTGGAGGTGCTTGGATACTTTCTGTGAAGCCTCTAGATCCAAAATCAACCACTCTAAGACCACTTTCAAAGGTATTGTTGGGATCTAGCCTGACCTTCTCTTTGATCATGGTTGTCAAAACATTCCTCAGGGCCAAATTTTCTAACTTCTTGGGATTCCCTTGGGATTTGGTATCTCGATGGAGAAGCTGTGGAACTCGGTCCTAGCCAGACTCGAACGCAAGTTAAACTATTGGAGAGGTATGCAAATCAATCTTGCTGGTAGCCTTATGGTTATCAACACGTTCCTCATTTCTTCGACCATTTACTTATATTAAAAATCAATAGAACAAGACTTTTCATTACTTAATACCATAAACGCAATTCCAAACATAACTGAAATGAACAATATATATATATATATATATATATATATATATATATATATATATGTATATATATATATATATATATATATATATATATATATATATATATATATATATATATATATATATATATATATATATATGTAAATACATATCCATTGTCATAGTCAAGAATCATAATCATCATCATCCTCATCATCATCATCATCCTTATCCTCATCATCATGATCATCCGCATGATCTGATGTATCTGTGTGAGCACCCTGTGGCGATCGAGATCGTCCCTCCTATGTCTGTCTCTCCACCTCATCCATATCTACCTCTCCATAATACTCCTCTATTACATATAACAAACATAAATAAGTAAAACAATTAAAATATCCATAAAAATAAAATAATTATATAAAATTTAATAATATTCACAAATGCATCTGGATGATCTCACATATACTCTGTCAAACGCCGATATCCAAAATGTGTAGCATACTCGATCTCATGTTTCGTAGGATATCAACCATAATCCTTTCACTACATTGAAACAAAAAAAAAAACATTAGTTTCTTACGTTTTAACTAAAATAAAAAATATATTTACAATAACACATATAGTTGCAAATGTAGCTACAAAACCATGATGCCACATTTGAACTAAGTGCGATGTGTAGTGCGTCTCAACTCTCCTCTTTGCAACAACCTATTTATTTAAAGAAAAAAGAAATACATAAACTAAATGTAAAAAATTAACAAAATATATTAGAATTATAAATATAAACTATTAATTTGTATACCTTCTACTGAGGAAATGACTCTTGAAGATAGAGCTGTCTACGAAAAACCTTCCACACCTCAGGTGGTATGTTAGGTCGCCTCTTATTTTTTTCCACCATACAATATCTCCTGTTATTGTAATCTCAAACAGAAAAAAAGAATCAAAATACATACACATATATACACACACATACACATACCCACATACACATGTACATGCAAACATATACACATACATATATGCGTACATATACACATATACATTCATATAACATAAACACACAGATACATATCCACATATATACATACACACATACACATGCATGCATATACACACATTCATACAAAATACATGCATTTATGGCACAATAATGTATATTTTTGTATATGTGAATATGTGTGTATGTGTAAATGTGTATATGTGTATATGTGAATATGTGTGTATGTGTAAATATCTATATGTGAATGTTCATGTATGTAAATAATCGGATTATTAATATCTAATACCATTATTTGTAGATTCCGATCAATCAGATGAAACTCCACCGGCTTTTCTTAATCATGCAAGGACTATATACTGTAAGTATATCAAACTTTTAAGTTTAAATATATTTGATGGATACACAGCTAATATATTTTGTTTTTTCTTGTTATAATCAGATTCTAATCAGTCAAAGGGCACTCCACAACCTCCTACCCATGCAACGACTTCACATGTGTCCTCCGATAGGAATTATGATGAAATTTACTATCAAGAGCATATTATATGTTGGTGTAACTCTTGCTATGGCACGTATCAAAGACCATGATTGGAATGTGTCGGGGGATTCTTGTGCAGAAATGGATTTGTGTGTTTGTAGGAGAAGGGAGAAAGATAAGAAGAAAGGTATAGACACCGAAAGCTTCTGTATTTTGATTATAAGGAGAAAAGTACAATGATGATGTACATTACAATCCAAATGCTCTTTGTGAAAAATCCCAAAGAGTGCACACTCTTCTTGCACACCTTGCACTTTACTTCTCTGCATTGCATACTCACTATATGTCTCTTGCACTTCTCTCTTAGCGTAGATTATCTCCCTTGCTTAGTCTAACCAAGAATAATGCCTTGCCTTGATTTGAGTGTCGTTTCACGTACGCTCCTAACTATTAGAGTATCTTGGTGCTCACTTTGATGTCCCAAGGTTGTCTCCAAAAGTGGGCAACCAATGAATCCTTGTTTTGACCTACACTGACTTTAGACTAAAACAAAATTTTTAATTGGGGGGCCATACTTTCACTTCTACGTATCCTCCCTCTTCACATACCTTCACTTTTTCCTTTTACTTCCTCAATAATTGTGCACCTAAGAGAAGGTTCACCTCAACCTTCCAAATACTTTTACAAACACTTTGAACCTTAGAGAATTACAAAACTACACTCTACAACCTGCAACCAACTTTCTACAATTATACCCTTTGTAAACAATTAATTGTGCACTACCTGTGCACCTTGACACCAGAACTTTCAATGCTTTAACTTCACCCATGTTGACTTTGATCTTAAACATGTTGACTTTGACTACTTTGACTTTGACCCTTTGACTTTGACTATGGTTGACTTGACCAATATGACATTTATGGGCTCAAGAGAATGTATTGAACATGAGACACAGTATGGTACTTTTGAGTGTGCACCACCACCTGGTCAACATGGTAATGCTTGGATATGTATTTTTCTATAAATTAATGCCATTATTTTATTTAAAAACCATATAAAAAATCAAATTATTGTTGATATACACGAATACTTGCTCAATGATGATGAGGATGATAATAATTCTCATATGTATAATGTTAATATACCTGGTACACATCATGGACTTGCTGTTCATCAGTTATAAGAAGAGGTTTCTAGAAATCCTCTACCCTCTACCTCTTGGTTTAGAGAGTGAATTGGCTAGAGATTATCCATTGCCAGCTCGTGATCGTTCTCTAGTACAAACATATGATAGAAGAGGATATGGAGGATGGAATAGAGGACCACTTCCTTTAGATGGAGAGGTTTTTAACTTTTGGGGTAATCACTATATGATTGCTCCATCCACTATTACTAATGTTGGTCATGGTCTCTTTATTGTAGAGGATTTGCATGTGCCTCCGGACTTTGAAGTCACTCTTATGTCATTTTGTGGCCCTATATATGGATGGGGAGATTGGCATCAACTTGCACGTTATGTTCATGAATCACCATACATGAGTAGAGATGTATCAAGATACATAGTTGTCAATGCTATTACTACATTACATGCTGGTGATGAATTATTAGTGAATTATGGATGGCGTAGACCTCCAAGAGCACCTTTTAGCTATAGAGAGAATTTAACTTTTCTATCCATATTTAATAATTTATATATTTAATTTTGTGTTTAAAGTTTAGTTTTTATTCATTTATGGAATATTAATGATTTTTACTCATGTGTGTAGATTCCGACGTATGATGTTGATTATATTCCTCCACACCATTCAGAATTGCTAGTAAGACCTCATTTATCAGAAGCTTCTATGAGGAGGCTATGCAAAAGGGATCCTCTGGAATATGCAAGGTTGAAACATCCATATTCTAAAGAAGATAAAGGACAAGATTTGTGTCACAATGATGAAGATGCAATGGCATGGCAGCTTTTATTGAGGATTGGTATCAGAATGATAGTGAGAGCATTGATATTTTAAAAAATGAGAAATATCTTCAAGAGGAATGTCTAAAGCATGTATATGAAGGAATCCGTCTGACACGACTAAGTGCGAGCTTACTTATTCTCAATCTTCAAAATCCTTTTGGATGGAGTAATGTATCTGTTTCGACACTATTAAGGTATAATTTTTTATTTTCTATCTATTTATATGTATACATGCATAAATATATACATATAAATACATGCATACATAGACATACATACACACACACACACACACACACACTATATATATATATATATATATATATATATATATATATATATATATATATATATATATATATATATATATATATATATATATATATATATATATATATATATATGAATTTATAGACACATATAAACATACCCACATATATACGCACATACACATGTTATGAGAGTAAAGTCAAATTATACATACCTTTATCGAATGAAGATATGTTGTCCATCTAGCCTTCAGAATTGTCGCCCCAACCTTTAGAATCTTCATGGCATATCTGCTTCTCCTATTCTAGTCTACCTAATACCTGCGTTGCTAACTCTTTTATGAACTTTGCATACAAATTTTAAGTATGAGTTAGCTATGGAGATATTAAGTCATTTGAAAAATAGGAGAAGTAAATTTATCTCAAATATTTTGAAGGATGGAAGAATAATTTTAAAGGATTGGCAGACACAAAGTGTTCAATCAGTGCAGGTTTTTGTTTTTACCTTAGCTAAGGTAAGAACAAGAACTTGCATTGAATGAACACTTTTAGTCCGCCCATACTTTAAAACTATTCATCCATCTTCCAAAATCTTTGAGAGAAATTTGCTTGTGTTATTTTCCAAACGACCTAATACCTCCATAGTTAACTAATACTTAATCCTTGTAAACAAATATGTAAGTCTTAGTTAGCAAGGCAGGTAATAGATTAGCTATAAAATGGGAGACGGCCAAATGATTCAGTGGTCTAGATATCTATATGAAAGTCTACAAACCGCAATAAACAAAAAGAAATTAAAAACGACATCAAATATACACAGCTACATATGCATACATACATATACATACATACATACATACACATTCATACATACATACACATACATACATACACATACATACATACACATACATACATGCACATATATACACACACATACATATACATATATGCATACACATATGCATACGTACATATACACATATAAAACACATATACACATATAGACACATACATACATATACACATATGCATACATATATGCATGCACATGCATATACACATCCACAATATACCCATACACATAAGCATACATATATATAAAATTATATGCATATATATATTTATATATATGTATATTTATTTATTTATTTTTATTAATATGTCTTTTTTTCATGAATTTACAGGTTATTATCTAAAACGTTTTTACCAAGTCAGAATATTCTTCCTACCTCACGTGATGAAATGAAGAAGATAATCAACAATCTTGGAATAGATTATCAATGTATACATGGATGTCCTAACGATTGTATTCTATATAGAGTTGAATATGTAGACTCTTTGACATGTCCAAAATGTCAATCTCCTTGATATAGTGATGAAGAAGGTGAAATCCCAAAAAATGTATTGAGACATTTTCCATTGGCTCCACAGATTAGACATATGTTTCAAAGCCCCAAATTATCAAAGCTTTTGACATGGGAACATGATCATAAAAGTACTGATGGAATAATTAGAAGATGATAATGTTGCTTTTTAGCATATTTTTATTCTACATGGCCTGATTTTGCACAAAATCCACAGAATCTAAAGTTATGAGTTGCATTCGATGGGGTTAATCCATTCTCCATGGAATCTAGTAGATGGTCAACGTGGCCAGTGGTAGTCATAAATTACAATCTTCCACCACATCTTAACATTAAAAAGGAACATTTAATGCTTTCACTTTTAATTCTAGGAAAAAGAAAAATTAAAGATATGAATATATATCTTGCTCCTCTCATTGACGATCTCCAAGAGTTATGGAGAGGTATTAATGTCATTGATGTATCGAAAAGCATCAATGAAAGATATATTATAGTTTGTGGTATTGTGGCTTGGACTATTCATGATTTTCTAGGATATGGTGTTTGTTGAGGTATTGATGTAATTTTAAAGAGCTTATCTGGGTTAAAGACCCATGATTGGCATGATTTGGACTCCTACAGGATATGGAGCATATCTCCAAAACATATTTACTATGGCTGATAAGAGCTTCTCTAGGTTAAAGACCCATGATTGGCATAACTTTTTGATTGGATGTACAACGAAAGAAGTACGAGATGTGATCTATCATCTTGGATCGCTTATAAGGTAATTATGATACTTTTATATTTAATATATATGAATATTTGATATCTTTTATTTTTGAATTAACTTCTTTATAAATTTTTTATGATACATATAGATAGAATACATCAAAAGAGATTGACAAAAACTCGATCCCACAAAAAAACGTGAATGCCAAGAGTGTTGGAATATGCAAGTCCACATCATCTCTTCAAAGTATTATTATAGGTTGAACTCTTTATTAAAGTTCATTATATTCTTAGAGTGATTTATTATGTTTTCCACATCAGCCATAGTCATGAACAAAGCATATTTGAAGTCAATGCCAAGTTGGAAAAGTGTTCCTATAATTTAGGAAAAATTTCAAGACAGCAGCACACCTTTTCTGAAGGCCGTTTTGCACGGATCATATCTCGCTAGCCATGCATCCTTTTTGGTTGATTCAAAAACCGAAATGTTCTCCATAATATCAGGTATCCGCTCACCAAAACTCTCCCACAAATTCGTCTCCAAACTCAAGTTATGCTGGCCACAAGTTGGTAGGTAGAGAATTGGCAGATTGCTGAAAATGACCAGTAGGCCAACTTTGGAAGCTTGTATCTTGAGCTACGTGCATCATCTCAAAATGATTTCTTCAGCAAACTTGTTCCCCATATCATGGAGAATCTCGATCTAAAATAGTTTCACTAAACGTGCATGCATTAGAGAGTTATGCCTATGTAAATAGAGGCTTCTGAGCATTTTCGGTAGACAGACAGAGGGCTCGAGTTGAGAGACAGTCAACTCATTTTTTTGTAGTTGTGCAGTGCATCCCAGGGACTGAAGTGGAGTGGTGTATACCAAACACTCTTGACCATTATACATTGGCTTCATGTGTATCATTAAGCTCATTTGATAGTGTTATCATCTTTATTCTTTTCAAGTAGTTTGAGCTTGAGTTAGCTTCTACTACTGAACTTTGTATTCCTTGTTGATTTAAGGATTGCTCACTTATTTGTCTCTCATATCTCATCTCATATATTCTTTGAGAGTGTGTTTAAGCTCAGCTCCTCATTTTTCTCATGGTATCAGATCACCTAGGTTAGAAGTGCCTAGTGTGAGCATATTTGAGTAAAGGGAAGAGTCTTGATTCAACCTGTTGCAGTTGAAGATGGCACCAAGTCTCCACAACCTACACTTAGAAGGAGTTGAGAAGCTCAATGGCAACAACTATTCTACATGGAAGGTAAAGATGGAGTCCTTACTTTTCTTTCAAGATTGTTGGGATTTAATTTCGATGGACAGACCGACTGGAAGTGAAGAAGAATTATCCAAATGGGATAAGAAGGCCATGTTTGCAGTTCATATGATAAGTTTGAGTGTCAAAGATGACATTCTCAGCCATCTCCTTGATGTGAAGACTCCCAAGAAGGCATGGGAGACATTGAAGAATATCTACGAGTCCAGGAGCACCTCGAGGCAAGTGGCATTGAGGGCTGAACTTACCAATTGTACGAGGAAGCAAGGAGATGATGCTTCAAGCTTCATCAAGAGAGTCAAGGATCTACATCAACAACTAGTGGCTGTTGGAGATAAGATGTCTGACAACGAGCTCTCTACAATGATCATCCATGGATTGCGAGATGGATATGAAGGCTTAGTTCAAGGCCTCATCATCTTGAGGGAGAATCCATCTCTTGAGGAGACGGAACAAATTTTCAGAGATGGAGATCAAAGGCAGGCTGCAATGAAGTCAATACATGATGGAGGAAAGGCATCAACATCAAATGACAAAGCACTCTTCTCATCAAGGGGAAGAGGAAGATTCAACACACAAAGAGGAAGAGGGTGGCATCAGCCACTCACAACCAAGATCGACAAGATCATGAAGGTAATCAATCTTTCCAAGAAAGAGGACATCCTTCCTCAAGAGGTAGAGGAAGAGGAGAAGATAGAGGTTGATATTACTCTATCCAATGTTACAATTGCTCTAGGTATGGTCATTTTGCTAAAGATTGTAGGAGTAATCAAGATAATGGGAGAGGAAGATCAGCCCACTACACGGATGGAGAAGGTGGAAATGAGTCCACTCATTTTGAAGAAGATTTATTCACTTGTATCATTAGAAGAGATAGCAACCCATACACATGATCCCAAAGAGGAACCATGGTGGATCGATAGCGGAGCAAGTTCTCATATGACTTCTCATGCTCAATACTTTTCTAATATTGATGATTCTCATAATGGTACTATCTTTACAGCAGATAGTACTCCAAATTCCATTGCAGGGAAATGTGACATACCCATTCGATTGGGAACGGGAGAGAAAAAGACACTCGGCAATGTTCACTTGGTACCATTGCTTACCAAGAATCTACTTTCAGTTGGAGCTATGACTGAGAAGGGACTCAAAATAGAGTTTGAAGGCCAGCAATGCCTCATTAAAGATCCAAATAATTCCTACAAAGTGGTTGCTATAGGAAGAAATCAAGGAAAGCTTTTCAAGTTAGAAGGAGAAGTCTCAGCATTTTCAGCAATGGGAAATGACAAAGAAGCCCCCATTATGCCTACCGAGTTATGGCACAAGAGGTATGGTCACTTGAACTTCAATAGTATGTGTATGCTGAAGGAGAAAGGCATGGTCATTGGAATTCTAGCATTACAAAGGATTGGAAAAGTGTGTGAAGCGTGCTGCCTTGGAAAGCATGCTAGGAGTAAGTTCTCAAAGAGCAGCTCAAGGGCATGTGATATACTTGATGTGGTGCATGTTGATGTATGTGATTTAGCCCAGACTCCCTCACTTGGAGGGAATATTTATTTTGTTACCTTCATGGATGATTTCTCTAGATATACTTGGGTTTATTTTATGAAGTCCAAGGCTAATGTATTTCAGATTTTCAAACACTTTCATGCTATGGTGGAAAAGATGACAGGAGGAAGACTAAAGACTCTACGGTCTGACAATGGAGGAGAATTCTTGTTGAAGGATTTCAGCCATTATCTACTTGAAAATGGCATTCGAAGGCAACTTACTTGCAACTACACTCCACAACAAAATGGAGTGGCAAAGAGGAAGAATAGGACATTATTTGAAGCAACAAGATGCATGCTCAAAGACAAAGGTTTGAGCAACATCTTTTGGGCTGAATCAATCAACACTTCATGCTATTTGATGAATAGGTCTCCTACTGAAGTCTTGAAGGGCATTACCCCCTATGAAGCTCTTCACAACATCAAGCCTAAGGTACATCATTTAAGAGTTTTCGGTTGCCTCGCATTTTCTCACATTCCAGATGAAAAGAGGAAGAAGCTGGATGAGAAGTCCAAGAAATGCATCTTTGTTGGATATAGTGATGTAAACAAAGCTTACAAACTTTATGATCCATGTAAGAAGGAGACATTCCTATCACGGGATGTGATTTTTGATGAGAATGCAAGCTTGAGTTCAGCATCAATTTCAGATTTGGATAAAAGCTCTTCAACAACAGTTAAAGTTGAAGTTCCATCTTCTACACATGAGGAAACCATTGAAGAATTAGAGGAAGAAGATGAAGATCATCGTGCAACTCTTAGAAGGTCTTCAAGGATCAGAACACAACCTCAAAGACTTACATATCAACGAGGTAATTCCTCAAGTTTTGAGCAAAGTAATGTTGCTTTGCTTAGCTCTATTTTACAACATGACAAAATGTCAACATACAAGGCTGCTAGTACTCAAAAAGAATGGCAAGAAGCTATGGACAAAGAGATGGCTGCTCTTCATCAAAATGGGACATGGGAGTTATGTCCATTACCTCCCAACAAGAAAGCAATCGGATGCAAATGGATCTACAAGCTGAAATTCAACAAGGAAGGGAAGATAGATAGACACAAAGCAAGGTTAGTAGCTAAAGGATATTGTCAACTATATGGATTGGATTATGATGAAACATACGCTCCAGCAGCAAAGATGAGTTCAGTTAGGTTATTAATTTCCCTTGCCTCCATATTCAAGTGGAAGGTGAAGCAAATGGATGTCAACAATGCCTTCCTCAATGGCATACTTGAGGAAGAAGTCTACATGCAACAACCGAAAGGATACATTGTCAAAGGTAAAGAGAACATGGTATGCAAACTTCTCAAAAGTTTGTATGGTTTGAAGCAAGCTCACCGAGCTTGGTATGCAAGGATTGATGAGCATCTTTGCTCTCAAGGCTTTCAAAGAAGCAATGTTGATCATAGTTTGTATTATAAAGTCAAGGGAAAAGATATTGTTATTGTTCTTCTATATGTGGATGATCTCATGTTGACAGGAAGCAATGAAGCAATGATTGAAGATGTTCAAAGAAAACTCTCTAAAGAGTTTGAAATGAAGGATCTTGGTGACTTACACTACATTCTTGGCATCGAAGTCTCTCGACTAGAGAAGGGAGATATATTTATCTCTCAACAAAAGTATCTTTTTTCCATTCTTGATAGGTTTGAGATGTCTCACTCTTAGCCGGTCTCGACACCTATGGAGTCAACTCTCAAACTCATGAAGGAAAAGAATGGTGTTCCATATGATGAAACACTATATAGACAACTCATAGGATCTCTCCTCTATTTGACCATCACAAGACCTGATATTTGTTTTGCAGTGAACTCTCTCTCCAAATATCTACAAGCTCCCAAAGTATCTCATTGGAATTCAGCCAAGAGGATACTAAGATATTTGAAAGGTACTTCTTCACTTGGAATTCTCTATGGAGGAGATACACTGAATCTTCATGGATTTAGTGATTTAGATTATGCAACAAACTTGGTTGATAGAAAGAGAATAAGTGGAAATGCCTTCTTCCTAGGCAATGGAGCTATTTCATGAAGTTCCAAAAAGCAAAGTACAATCACCTTATCCTCTACAGAAGCTGAATACAAAGCTCTCACAACGTCAGCTTGTGAAGCTATTTGGCTGAGAAGATACTTGGATGAGATTGGTTTCGGTGAAAACCAACCTACAACCATTCATTGTGATAATGTCTCAACTGAATCTTTGGTGAAGAATCCAGTCATGCATCAACGAACCAAGCACATTGAAGTGAGGGAGCACTTCATCAGAGAGAAGATACAAAGTGGTGATATCATCTTACACCATTGCAACACAAAGGAAAATGTGGCTGACCTCTTCACTAAAGCTCTCGGCAAGGAGTTGTTCATCAAGCATAGATCATCACTTGGCATGATGGAGCTTCCCTTAAGGGAAGGAAGTCATGAGTAATGGAAGGCTAATCATGCATCTTCAACAAATAAGGGAAGGCACATCCTCATATACCTTCAACAAGCATTTTATTTGAGGTTCTTATTATTTTGAAGATGTTGGACTTGAGGGAAGGTGTTGGAATATGCAAGTCCACATCATCTCTTCAAAGTATTATTATAGGTTGAACTCTTTATTAAAGTTCATTATATTCTTAGAGTGATTTATTATGTTTTCCACATCAGCCATAGTCATGAATAAAGCATATTTGAAGTCAATGCCAAGTTGGAAAAGTGTTCCTATAATTTAAGAAAAATTTCAGGATAGCAGCACACCTTTTTTGAAGGTAGTTTTGCACGGATCATATCTCGCTAACCGTGCCTCATTTTTGGTTGATTCAAAAACTGAAATGTTCTCCATAACATTAGGTATCAGGTCACCAAAAATCTCTCCCAACTTCGTCTCGAAACTCAAGTTATGTTGACCACAAGTTGGTAGGTAGAAAATTGGAAGATTGCTGAAAACGACGAGTAGGCCAATTTTGGAAGCTTGTATCTTGAGCTACATGCGTCATCCCAAATGGTTTCTTCAGCAAAGTTGTTCCCCATATCATGGAGAATCTCCGTCTAAAACAGTTTCACCAAACTCTCATGCATTAGAGTGTTATGCCTATTTAAACAGAGGCTTCTGAGCATTTTCGGCATATAGACAGAGGGCTGGAGTTGAGAGACAAACGACTCATTTTTTTGTAGTTGTGGAGTGCATCCTAGGGACTGAAGTGGAGTGGTGTATACCAAACACTCTTGCCCATTATACATTGGCTTCATGTGTATCATTGAGCTCATTTGATAGTGTTATCAGCTTTGTTCTTTTCAAGTAGTTTGAGCTTGAGTTAGCTTCTACTACTGAACTTTGTATTCTTGTTGATTTAAGGATTGCTCACTTATTTGTCTCTCATATCTCATCTCATATATTCTTTGAGAGTGTGTTTAAGCTCAGCGCCTCATTTTTCTCAAAGAGCTACTATGTTTGATGGAGAAAGAGCCTCATACTTAATTTTATGATATCCAGGTTGATTTATTAGCCCATCTTGTAGATGAAATAGAGATTGCAGGTGTTGTCAACACTTGATGGATGTTTTGGGTCGGGGGATTTATGGGAATATTAAAAGGTTATGTGTGACAAAGAGCAAACCAGAAGGATCCATGGCAAAGGGTTGGATGCTTGAAGAGTGCATGTACTATGTTAGTGAGTACCTTGAAAGAGTTCATGAAGAAGCTCCATGTTCATGGACCAACGAGTCTTCTTCAAAAATAACAGACGAGGTATTATCAAGTAAGGGAGTTCCATTTTTATTTATATTTCAAGAAAAAAATGATGTTTCTACTTTTGTAGCATATAATACCGAATGCATTCAAGAATTCCTTAGCAAGTACAAACAGGAACTTCAAAATCTCCAAAGTAAAAGATAAAGAAACAAAAGATATAGACGTAATCTCACTAATATTGAGATTACAAATATATCTTCTTTTATAGATTGGCTATATGGTCATTTGCAATGCGCAAAGGAAAATAATGAAGAAATCTCAGATGAGTAGAGAGAGTTAATGATAGGTTGTGAATGAGAGGTAATTTTATTTTAATAATATTTTGTTTTTTTCATATATGTATATTAGTTTCTCTTTACTAATTTAATTTCTTTTGTAGGCTTGAATGTTCACTAATGTGTGGGCTTTTGGACCGCATATTAGAATCAACGCCATTCATTCTTTACGTAAAATAGAGGATTCTAGTATTGTTGCTTCTTTCAAGCAACTATCACATGCTAGCTCAAAAGACACAACCTTTATAGATGGCGAACTTGGTTATGTGGGAACTGCTGTTGGCATCTATGAGATATCATTTCGTACATTCAAATAAGTAAAAAAATGTTAATATTTTTTATGATAGAGTTTATATATTTTGATAGGTCATTTTGAAGGTTGACTGGTTTCAAGCTGAGTATAAAGGTAGTAATTGCACATTGAGAAAGGAATTATCTGGGTTTTCGGCAATTTCTTCCTCCAAGGTAATGCGATCTACTAGAGAACCATATATTCTTCCTAGGCATTTTGAACAAGCATTTTTTTATAAAAGCCCCAATGTTCATCCTTAGTGGCAACTCGTTCATGTTCAACCTAGAGGTAGGTCATTGTTTGAATAGTTTATTGTTAGAGAGATCAAAGAAAGTCCTCTTGATGATTCACCATCAGATACTCATACATCAACATCTGAAAGGGAAATCAGAATCACTATACATGATAATGATACTAATCTTTTTTATGAAGAGGATAATACTCTACATGCTGATTCTATTGATGATGAAGAGGAATTAAAAAATTGATATTAATCCATCAATAGATAATGTCATTCATGAGAACACAGATTCAACAATCGATAAATGAAATCAATAAGGATAATGAAGATGAGACTATATTGATCTCTTAGCAAAATGATGGCAATAATGAAAACATACGAGCAGATTAGATAGTAAATCTTACTCTAATTATCAATCAATAATCATTTGAATGGATATCAGATAATAGACTCTTCTTTATTCAACTAGAATATCAATGAATCCTAATAAAGAGATGAAATCATGTTCTTTTAAGTTAGAACATGAAGCTCAGGGGTATGCCTAATTATTTTGTATATAGCTTTATCTTAGAGGAGCAAATTTTTGTCATGTATGTATGCATATGTGTGAATATTCATGTGTATTATATGTATACATGTGTTAGTATGCACATATATGTGTTTCATGTATATGTATGCGTGTGCATGTGTGTGATATATGTATGCATGTGTTAGTATGCACACGTGTATATATGCATATGCATTTGTGTAATATATGCATATGCATTTGTGTAATATATGCAAGTGTGTTTATAATTGTTTTTGCATGTATAAGTATACATGTGTGCATGTAGGCATGTATATATGATGTGTACATGTATATATATATTTGTGTCTTTGTGTAAATGTGTACATGTAAATATGTATGCTTGTATATATAAACATGTGTGCATATAGGCATGTATATGTCATGCATAGTGTATCTACTCATTTTATATTTATGTATGTGTATCTACATGATGTGTATGTATCTTTATATATGTTATGATCCTTGTTGATTCGAGTAGCTATGTATAGAGGCATAAGGTTGGGAGGAGAGACATCTCTCTAGTAGGTGGTCGGAGGAATAGATGCAATGTGTACATCTACTTCAATCATATGGCTAAAAGGTTGAATTAGAGTTTCTAAATTAGGGTTTGCTAAACCCTAATATCAAAATAAGTGTTTTTGAATTAGGATATATATATATATATATATATATATATATATATATATGTATGTATGTATGTATGTATGTATGTATGTATGTATGTATGTATGTATGTATGTATGTATGTATGTATGTATGTATGTATGTATGTATGTATGTATGTATGTATGTATGTATGTATGTATGTATGTATGTATGTATGTATATATATATATATATATATATATATATATATATATATATATATATATATATATATATATATATATAAATATTTATAATAGGGTTTTTGAATATATATATATATATATATATATATATATATATATATATATATATATATATATATATATATATATATATATATATATATATATATATATATATATATATATATATATATATATATATATATAGTATGTGTGTCTATATGTGGGTATGCATGTGTGTATGCATGTTTATGTGTATATATGTATGTAAATATGACTATGTGAGTATGTGGATGTGTCTATGTGTGCATTCATTATATGTGTGTAACTACATGCATGTGTATGTGTGTGTAAATGTGTCGAGTACCCATTTCTAATGGCATCATGCAACGACATAATGGAAGCAAAGCACAGAGAAGAAGACAAAAAGCTCAATACGAGGGCAGAGACATAGACCCTCCCCATAGGGAGGGAGGGCAAAACAGGAGTTTTGTCTGCTCACATAGAGGACCTTAACCTAGGCTTTTTCAGGTTGGATGTCATGGCCCATGTGATAGACATTGGCAATAGTTTGATGTCATGGCCCATGTGTGCTTCGGAAAAGAGAGATGAAGATTGATGGGGTGGAAGCACATGGGCATCCAACCATTTGAACTGTGACAAAAGAATGTGACAGAGTCACTTGAAATTGGAGGCCACCGAATTCAGCATGTGAGTGACCTTCTCATTTTATGATAAAAAAGGGTTCATTACTTTTAATATCATTGTTACTATTTATATCATTGCTAAAAAGATTTTAGATTAACAAACAAAGGATATATCATGTTGCATGTACCTCTAAAGGTTTATCCAATCAATTACTGGCACGTGAGTTAACTTATCGCAATGATGATTCCTTGTTCCTATTTTTTTAAAATTTTATGTGCTGAATTTTGAAATATTTTTTGTATGTGCCTATTTGAGCTGGCACCGCTAGGGTCATGTATGTCGTACATGTGTATGTATTTATGTACATATGTATGTATGTGTGTATGTATTTATGTACGTATGTACACAAGTATGTAAATAACTATGTATGTATTTATGCATACATGTACGTACATATGCATGTACGTATGTATGTATGCGTGTACGTACGTATGTATATATGTAAGCATGCATGTATGTACGTACGTATGTGTGTAATTGATACACGTGGATGTATGAATGCGTCCATGTTTGTACGTATTGTTGAATGGCTAATTCTATCACTCTATGGTACCAGTTGGAGCATATAGACTCTCATTCCGCGCAACGAATAGTGTGGCTCAGCGCACTCTGAGATTTACGCGCAACGAATAGTGTGGCTCAGCGCACTCTGAGATTTGCGTAAGGTTAAACCCATTTCTAAAACTCATATCTCTTGCAAAACAGTGTTTGTTTCATACACTTGCTAATGTCTTTAAAATTACGCCATGCATTCGCGTCCTTAACATTAAGACATCTTCATCATCATATACACTCTTCACCATCATCTTCATCATTGTGGATAGAGACTCTTCATCATCATCTTCATCATTGTGGACATGTTGTTAATGTCTTTGAGATTTCTTTCTTGTTTGCTACAGATATTGGACGGCAAAGTCTAACATTGCCTCCTCTTCTATCTGGTCAACTGAAAAGTTGTTCATTTGCTGAAAGTTGGTTGTGTTAAGTGCTTTAGGCACTTTTCTTTTTATTGTCCATCCTTTATTCTAACTGCAAAATCTTTTGGGTCTTTTAACCTCATCCTTGCATATGTCCTCTCATGAATTTACATCTTCCATTAATTTCACAGACCTGAATGACGATGTGGCAGCGTGATGTAAAAACTACTTATGTATAAGTTTTTTGTATGAATACTGTACTGCGAGTGTGTCCACCACTGCTCCTGAAGGTTAATCTCTGTTGGTTTTGTGCAGCTGTGGCGACCATTAGACACAGACGATCGCGAGAGAGAGAGAGAGATAGAGAGGAGAGAGAAAGCTAAAAATGTGCGTTCGATGCGGCGGCAGTGAAACATATTACTCATAGATACATTATATTTGTTTGATTTACAATATATTGCCACATCAGCAAATCTCTCTCAGAATGAGCTTGAATACAAAATGAAAGAAACACATATGTCCATACAAGATGAAATAACATGAAATGAAATCTAAATACAAACTAAAGCTTTCTAACTCCTAAAGCTTCTCTCAAGTAGATGAACTTGTCTTTGGGAAGAGGTTTGGTGAAGATGTCTACCACTTGTTCTCCAGTGTTGATGTGAATCACCTCCACTTCTCCTTCGATGACCTTCTCACAAACAAAGTGATAATGAACTTCGATGTGCTTGGATCTCGCATGATAAAGTGGATTCTTTGATAACATTATGCTGCTCACATTGTCATAGTAGATGACCACCTTATCGATGTAGACTCCCATTTCTTTGAGTAGATACTTAATCCATGTTGCTTCACGAACGACTTGTGTATTGCCTCTATATTCAGCTTCGATACTTGACAAAGCGACACTTGGTTGCTTCTTGCTACTCCAAGAAATGATTGCACTTCCAAGCGAAAAAGAAAATCCACTCGTTGACCTTTGATCCATGACATTTCCTGCCCAATCCGCATCCATGTATGCATATATGCATGGCTGAACGTTTCTCTAATAATACAAGCCATACTTGCATGTCCCTTTCACATATCGCAATATGCGTCTCACTGCATCCAAGTGCACTCTACATGGCTTATACATAAACTGACTCATCAAACCAAGTGCAAAACTCAAATCTGGTCTTGTCTATTTTACATAAATCAAAGTACTTCCAACCCTCTTCCTATACATATTCGCATCATGTAAGTATTTCCCATCATCCATAAGCTTAGCATTAGTATCAAATGGCATATCAACAGGTTTGCAAGCACTCATACCAAATCCTTCAAGCATTCCCAACATATAATTGCATTGTATCATCCAAATTTCCTCTTTCATTAAAATTACTTCAATTCGGAAAAAGTATTTCAGCTCTCCCAAATCCGACATCAAAAATTCAGATTTTAGTTGTTTTTTCAAATGAGCAATCCTCTTCTCATCATTGCCAGTAATGATCAAATCATCGACATAAATCACTAATAGAATCATTAAGCTTCCTTGATTCCATACAAGGAGTGAGCAATCAGCCTTCGATTGCATAAATTTCACATCCAATGACTTCTTAGTGAATCATTCACACCATGCTCTTGGTGCTTGTTTCAAACCATAAAGCGCTTTCTTTAAATTGCATATATACTCAGGATACTTTGGATGCACTTAACCTTCTGGTTGCTGCATATGGAATTCCTCATGCAATTTGCCATTCAAAAATGCATTCTTAACATCCATTTGATACAATTCCTAATTGTTCATAGCAGCCCATGCAATCACGCTTCTCACCGTTGTCATTTTCACTACTGGACTACACGTTTCATCATAATCCAATCCATATACTTGTGCATATCCTTTTGCGACTAACCACGCTTTAAATCTTTCCAATGAACCATCACTTTTTCACTTCACTTTGTATACCCATTTGCATCCAATAGCTTTCTTATTCAGTGGCAATTTCACTAATTTCCATGTATCATTCTTCTTCAATGCATTCATCTCATCATCCATTGCTTTGCACCAATCTTCACTTTGTGACGCATCATGAAAATGCTTTGGCTCCTCATGCTTGATTCTCTCAATCACGTATGCATAATGAAGCTTCATAGATGTATTGTATAGATTCACTCTATCCATAGGATGTCTTACTCTCGTAGATCATCTCAAGGGTGTTTCCTCATCTGATCTTGAACGTGTCTCTTTTCTTGCATATGGGGGAACATATTTCTCCTTCATATTTTTCAACATGCCAGGCGTAATCATCATCAATATCTAAATTAGACATGTACTTATCTTTCCCTTTCTCCTTTCTTCTTGCATAGTCTTTTGCATTTTCACTCCATGACATTTCACGTGTAGGAAACTCATATGAACCATAGTTTTGGCTTTCTTCATGATCAAAATGCTTATGAATTGTTCTTGGCTCATCATGAACATTATGCCATTAGGGGAAAAAGTGAACCCTACATGGACCTTGTAAGGATTCATAATTTTCAAGAATTAAAAAGCTTAATCTATGGAATTAAGAGGGCTTATAAAACCACTAGTGGTATTGTGAAATAAAATAATGATTGATAGAATATTGAGTTTCAAATTTGAAAAGAAAATGTTTTTGGCCATTGGATCCTTCAATTCAATGGCCAAGATCAAAAGGTATCAAGCATGAGAGTTTGTCTGACATGCATGATAGTATGTAGATTCTCACAGATCTTTTTCGTTCAAGCTCTTCAAGAATTGTGACCCTCAGATCTTAGAAGATCTGACGTTCAACCAGATTTAACGTTGATCTCTTTTGTGCGCTGAATAGGAGTCGTCCGATGCATCTCCTCATCGTATGGTCCATGCAAAGTGGTGCCTTTTCGATTCAGCACATGATCTGTAGTCATTTGATGAAGAGAGCATCTAGTGGACCACATTCAAAGGCGCTCAAACTTGACTATCTTCTATGGATTCCATCCGATGAAAGGTCTAATCCAAGGATGCAGAAGCGATCGCGCCTTCCTCAAGAAGAATACAATCCAAGCCTTTGAAAACAATCCTAATCCAACGATTCAAAATAAAATTTGGGCTTCTCAAAACCATTTTCCAAAGGAAACCCACTATTCTACCTGGTTTTTCCATGTTTGACTATTCAAAAACAAGGGAAGCATATGCCTAGCCTATATGATTAAGTGAGTAGAATGTGGCCACCACCCTCCTCTCATTGGTCAGTTCCTAATCACTCCTTAATCTAAAAGACCCATGTAGGGTTCATTTTTTTCCCTAATGCATAGAATCAGCCATATCATTCTCTATCACAGCCATGTCTTTGCGTGCATATATACCATGATGCATTTTCATCAAATATAATCTCTCTACTCACTATACATTCTTTTGTAATATGATTATAACATCTATATCATTTCTTCTCTTCTGAGTATCCAACAAATATGCACTTTTCAGAAGGCGCCTCAAACTTGTGTCTCAACTGACTAGGCATGTGTGCATAACAAATACTTCCAAAAACTCGTAAATAGCTCATATTTGGCTTATGCTTCCATAGCCTCTCATAAGGAGTGAGATCATGAACCATGCCTGTTGGAGCTCTATTCATAACCTGCACAGCCATATGACAAGCTTCTGCCTAAAACATATCTAGCATGTTCTTTTCATTCAACATGGCTCTAGAAACTTCCTTAATCACACGATTTTTACATTCTGCAACACCATTTTGTTGTGATGTGTATCTACAAGATAATTACCTTTTGATTCCATGATCATTAAGGTATTGATCAAATTCTCTTGTGGCACTTGTGAGCACTTGTGAGCGGCCTGGGGTGGAGGGAGGGGGGTCGGAATAGAAATCATAAAACTACTCCATGACGTGGCTTAGAAAAGAGAATGGGGCTCCGCCCAGTCTGAAGACGTTTCTGCCAAAATAGTGGAGTTGGCAAATTCTGATTGATTGGTTATTGCAAAATTTTTTGAGGCACCGCTTAGTCTGAATTGGCCCATACATCGCCTATATTTCTTGCATTACATGTCACAAAAATCAATGAAGTGAATCTAGAATATAGTTTTTCTTGGTTCCACAGATGCGAAGTGCATAGAGAAAAAAGAAGTTTTATAAATAGACCAGCCACTCGTTTTACTTTCGTATTTCTTTTTCGATTTCAGGTAAGTAGAAGACGTCATGTATTTCTTTTTAGGTCCATGAACACACATATAATTATACTCTGTGAGAGGTAATGTATGTAATTTCTGGACCCTTGAAAGGACAAATCGCATATCCTGAAGTTTGAAAAGATGAATCACATACCCCGAGGTTATCTGTGCTAAAAATCTTGATTTAAAACAAGAACTAGAGATTTTCAGAGAGGTTTCTAACTTGGGTGTAGTCGTTTGGAGATGCCTTGAGTGATACAAGTGGAAGAGTAAAGGAAAGGCCTTCCAAAGATCTTTTTAGTCATTTGGAGATGCCTTCAGTGATACAAGTGGAAGACTAAAGTAAAGGCTTCGCAAAGATCTTATCATTTGAACATGAGACGGATGTGTACATTTGAGGCACAATTTGAGGCATAGATGTTACGTTAGCCTTTTATCCAGATTTTAGGTCCTGGTGATATGTTTGTGCTGATTTTTCAGGCTCATGGACACATTCTATAGAGGAGGCTCTACAATTCTTTTTGCAAAAGTAAGTGAGCATATCAAGGCCTAGGGACATGGGAATGAGACAAGGAAAATTATAACCTGAAAATAATTATTAAAAAAACGTTTATCATTGTTCATAGTAAATAAAAACAATCAAATGTCTCTCATTTTTTGCCCAAGAATTAATATAGATTTGAGATAATGTAGAAAAGTGCCCAAAGCTCAAGATGGCCAATAATGTAGTATAAATGGTGGATAAAACTCTTAATAACAATAGTTATCCTATTTGATGCTATAGAAGAAAAAAAATCTTAGGGCTAAAGGCCTCCGGGGGATCTAATCACAGGAGAAGAAGAGTGCCTAGAATTACCTTAGAGTTCAAATGCTGATCAACAAAAAGTATATAAAACATGGATTGAAAAATCTAGGAAGGTGCCACATTTAATATCCATATGTATAATAGAAGTTTAATTCTAGATATCATGAAGGCGAGTATTCCTAAAGAAGCATATTATTTCATTCATAATATTTATGGCACATCCACTAAGGCAAGGAAAATTCACTAAGAGTAAAAACTCCATAATACATGATGAGATAATAGATCTATAATAGATTATGTAACAAGTTAGGAAATATGATAAATGACCTAGTATCTATAAATTGTGAAGAGATGGATAGGTATGTGCTTGAAGATGAAGAGGTGTTGCAAAATCCTTGATCTACACCAGCCAAATGAACTCCAGGAGTATATGGTGGGCCCTTTTGGCTTGCCAATGGATGTATTAGACACCCTATGTACCTTGGAAGATCACTCTCAAAAAGATAGATCAAAACAGATAAGTTGGAGTTAGCTCAGAGGTGAAAACTTGTTATTCTTGGTTCATACACCTGTCCAGTGTTTTACATAATTCTCTGATCACAGCAGCAATTAGCTCAATTCCTCTTGGGGAAGTCTAGGCAACTTAAAGAGCTAACTTTCAAGAGTAATCTCATAAAAAATAATGAACCACACACTGAGAATGAGTTTTAACAAGTGATGACATCATCCCGATTTTCACGGGCTGCTACAGAAATAGACCAGTGAGCAGAAAAATCAACATAACTCAAAATGTAGGAATCCAATGATTATGAAAATTTGTATGGTTATACTAGACAGTAAGCTGAATCCAACAAGCTTTAAATAACTGAATTTGGATAAGTAACCACTGAAAAATGGCTCTGACAAGATGAGTGAAAAAGTCGGGTACCTGACAGAGAAGTGAAGATGAACAGACCTTGTTGACTTCAAATGAACATAACTGAAGATTGCAACATCCAAATGACATGAAAATTTGTGAGCATATAGTAGACTTATAGAGCTAACTTTACCAAGTTAAATTACTGAAAATGATGCACCAAGCTCAGAGAAAACATCTCTGCAAGCTGACTGAGAAAACTGAGAGTAATGGTAGTGAGTAGTACACTTCACAAGAACATGGAAGGATGAAACCAAATAATCATGAAAATGAAAGTATATTTCTTGTACAATACAATGACTTACTGATACATATGTGTGCCTTGTAATCACACCTTGATATGGCATAAAGCTCAGCTCTTGGAGGTCTTCACATAGGTCTCTCTAACCACGACTAAAACTGCCATCTATTTATAGTTGAGTTTGGGAGGCTAACTTCCCTCAATCACTCTCCAATCAATCAATGATTGATTTGATTCTCTACCTACCACAAATCACAAATTCGTGGCTCCTCTTTCCATTCTTGATCAAGTGGACTCAACCACTTAAGATTCTCTTACTTTTACATTAAGTAAACTCTTCAAAAGTTACAAGAGGTAGTTCACAAGTGAACTTTACATAGTCTTCATTTTAAGGCTTTTTCTATGACTTTGTGGGACTCAAGCCAATACTTAGGCTTGTCATAGACTTGCTCCAACATAAATTGCACAATGGCTGATGATAATATGGTTTCAAGCATGTTGAATGCGCTAAATTTCCATTATAAAAGTATAGATACCTTAATTTTAGTGAGGGGCACTATACATGATTTTGATGAGCTAGTTATCTTATGCACGATAGTCTCAAAAAATACAAATTCTTATGATATATCAACAGATAGAGGAGGATCAAACTTCAGAGGTAGAGGAAGAGGTAGAGGTAGAGGTAGAGTAACAACTGCTTGGAAATTATTATTATTGTAAAAAATATGAAATTTTGAGAGAGATTGCTATTATAAGTATAATAATCAAAGAGAAAGGGGTAGAGTATAATATGCATCACATATTAAATTCTGGAAATTTCATACTGAGATATAGTAGAGAAAACATGTTCGCCATGAAGCATGTGAATAATAGTATGTGAAGACAAAAAATGATGCAAATCGACACATAGATTCTAGCTTTAATAACCATATGATAAGTTTCCAAAAATGTTTTGTGCCCAAAAAGTCCTTGAAAAAAAAAGAATAGAAACTAGAGATGAATCATTACATCGTATAAATAATATTGGAAATGTATTACTTGTGTAGAACGATAATGTTTGGAATACTTTGAGTGATTACGTATATGTGCTAAGCATCACAGAAAACCTAGTTTCCATGTCGACATTCCAACCAAAACATGCAAGTGAATTTCAATGAGCATAGCTATTTTATTCATGATTTTAAGTATGGTTGAAGACGAAAGTTACTTGATGATAACAATAAGATGGACATAGTTTTTACATTTGACATGGGAACACCATTTATAAAAATATGTATGCAAGGAATATTTCACATTTTCAAATAATTGGATTATAGCATAAAAGAATAGAGCAAATGAATTTGTGTAAGTTCAAGACTATGGAAAAGCAAACACTAGTGTGGCTTATCAAAACTTTATTATTTGAGCTTTTAATGAGTTTATGAAGCATGTGCATTTGATAAGCGAAAGAGATCTTTAGAGTTGATACCTAGTGATGTAATTGGTCCTAACAGAACTAAATAAGTTGGTGGATCAATTCAGTTCTCATCTTTGTTGTTGATTACAGTAGATATACTTGGATATAATTTTAGACCACAAAAGAAATTCAAAGAAAGAATCTATAGATATATTTTAAACATTGGTGGGTAGGTAGGGCGGAAAAACCTACTAAAGAGATGTGTGGCATCTTCAAGAGGAAGCAATCCAAGAAAGCGATCCCTTTCATGATGGATATGGATGGTGTTGAATGCAAGACAGATGAAGAAAATAGTTTGTTGATTATCAATCACTTTACCTAGCTTTTGGGGATTTCCACACCTCTTTCTCTTCACAAGTGCGATCTCTAGAGTCACCAAAAGAACAAAATTTGAAAGCTCTTTTTGAATCTCCCATTTCGGATCCTGAGATTCTTGAAGTTATTGATTCCCTTCCTAATGGCAGAAGCCTTGGGTTGGATGGCCTCACCAATCCATTTCGCAAAACCTTCAAGCACGTGGTGACTAGTCCATTATGTATGGTGTGGCAAGAGGCTATATCTATCGGTGTGCTTCCAAAATTTCTCTATGGGGGCGTCATAAAGCTTATTCACAAAACAGGAAGCAAAAAAAGGATTGAAGTATGGCATCCAATTATGATGTTATACAAACTGGTTACAAGATCCTGGCAAAGGTGATTGCTAATCATAATACTTATCACTAACAAAACTGGATCACTGAGGATGAAAGAGGTTTCATTGATGGGAAGTCCATCCTCGAGGCTATCATTGATGTTTGAGAAGGATTGGTTTTCACTAAGGAATCCATGCAAGATGTCTTCTTCCTTAAGATTGACTTCAACAAAGCTTATGAGAGAGTCGATTGGGACTTCATTTGGCAATTGTTGAAAGACATGGGTTGCGGACAAGAATTCATTAAGATGATCTCAGCATTTGCTAAGAAATATGCCAGCTTAGACAAACATCAATGACCAACTTTCTCTTTGCTATCATGGTTGATGGTCTTAGCTACCTTGTTAAACATATAGCACACTTAGGTCTTATTCAAGGCCTCTGTCTTGGTCTCAATCAAAACTAGATGATCATGAGACTTTTTGCCGATGATACAAATGCTTTTGTGCATAACCATCCAATCAACATTAAAACATTTCGGGGTTGTCTACGTACATTTTGTGTTGCATCGAGATCCAAAATAAATCATGCTAAACCACTTTCAAGGTTCTAATTAGGCATACACCTTAATGGTTAATTGACCATGGATGTGGTTTGATCAATAGAGCACAAATCTTCTGCCTCTTAGATATTCCAATGGGATTCGACATTTCTATGGGTCAGTGATGGAACTAGGCTCTCTTTATGCTCGATAAGAATTTGACATATTGGAAAGGTATGTAGATCAACCTAGCAGGATGTGCTATGGTGATTGACACATTACCTCTTTCTTTGATGATTTACTTTCTCTCCTTTCAAAGACCGAAGGATCAAGAGATTATCAAATTGGAAAGAATTTCTAGGAATTTTCTCTTTATGGATGAACCTAATAGAAGGGAATCCCCAAAATAAAATGGGTTGCTTGCACAAGCCGAAATGATGAAGGTGGTTTGGGCATTCTATAAATTGAAAAAATGGCTAGTAAATTGGTGGCAAAATGGTTAATTAAAGCATGGAACAACATTGATGCCTCTTAAGCAAAGCTTACTTTTAGTAACAGGAGTGCTTTTAGGCTTGTGGGCCTCCCAGGATATAAGGGTCTTGATCTTTTCACTCTTTTGGCCTCCCCCTTTTTGATGACTTCGAGAGACGGGAGCTTGATTTACTCTATGCAGAAGAGTTGAAACAAGGTCAAATAGTGTGTCAAGATCAATGAATATTGGAAATGGGTGGCCAAAATTAGAAAAAAATGATTCGATCTGGTTCCATATCAAGGGCATCACAGGTATGGAGTCTTGGAACCTCCAAAAAGCTATGAAGGGGTAAAACAAAGGTTTTTGTTTGTGCAAACGCCTCTCAAATCAAGAAACACGCCATGAGATTTGATTTGAGGACATCAATCTGGCTAGAAGAGTGGACTATGCATAATGGTGCCTGTTGCAGAGCACATTCAAATGCCTGGGAGTCCTTGAGGACTCACCTCCTTATTGGTCAAGACTCTCCTCACCTTGCCAGGGTCTTAGATGGAACAACAGTAATATCCTTGATAAAATTCAAAGATTCAAGAAGAATATGGCCTTTCATGTAATGTTTAATAGGAAATGGTGTCTGGATTGGTTGATCTTGAGGTGGGATTTTAAGTTCCAATCTCTTTGGCATCCTCTTATGGAGATAAAAAATCTGATGCTTATGTGGCAAATCTTCCACTAAGGAATCAGGACCAATGTAAAAGCTAAAAAAATTTGAAACAATGCCTACATGGCAATGAGGACTTGGAACACCTCTTCTTGTCATGCGCTAAGTCAATATTGGTACTGGTTTAAGGGATCAGATGTTCCTCAACATTCTGGAATGTTATTAGAGATGAGACCCTCTAGAAGATTGGAAAGAGAGGTATGTTGCCAACTTTGTAAGACCTCCTAATGAATAGTCGATCGAAAAATCTCTTTTCCTTTTAGGGAAAAGAATTTCCAATTGTAAGAAGCCCCCACCTTTAAGATATCATAGAGTGTTTTTCCTCGAGAGCAACAAGATTAAAAGTAAGTGGCCCCACATGAAGGGGACAAGAGAGTCATCAACCTTCTTTGTAAAGTTTTCTAGTAATGCGTAAGCAACACCTGTTTTGTGGGATTCGGGGGGTCCCATGGGTACTAGGTCCCTTCACTTGTATAGTTGTTATTTCTATTAATTACAATTTAGGAGAGTAGGCTACTCCCAAACTTCATTTTGATTAATAAAAAAAGGAATGAAACAAAGTTAAGCGCCTGAAAACAACTATGACTATACCATACTATACCAAATTCTAAGGTCTCACAATGTAAAGGGTAACATCTTATGTTGTCTAAAGTCGAAACGCATTTCCGTTGAAATTATATATACATACATGCATACATACACATACCCATACGTACATACATATCGTTACATAGATTAGCTTAACACCTGTTTTTGTTCAAAGACTTTCTTGTATACTTCTTTGGTCTTGCAACCTCTACAACTTTGGCTACATAAATGACCCTAGTACAAATATGCGATCTTTGAAAAGTATTTTTTATTGAAAGCTTTGAAAAGTATTGTTTATTGAAAATAAGTGTTGATTAAAAAAATATTGTTTGTTGAAAACTTTGAACACAAGTACCCTATGGAGATTGGATGTACTATAGCAGGCTTTTGGGCATTTATACCGGGAAATAGAAAGCCAACAAAGAATGGGCACAAATCCAAGTCCGGGAGAGTAGGCTAATGCCGAACTTTCTTTACATTAAAAAAAAAAAAAGAATGGGCACAAAAGATGGAATTGCTTACATAACTATTACGAGGGTTTATTTAGAGCCCTAATCAGCATCAAATAAATTTTGAGTTTGACAAAATTATTCATCTAATCTTCTAGTACGTATCACCCTAACAATGTTCAACAAGTTTTGCACAAATCCAAAAAAGTGAGGGTTGCGGAGTTTGGGAAGCCCGCTTCTATAATTAGGACACTAAGAAGCAAAAAAACTTTGGATCACAACACAAAATGAATTACTAAGTTCATTGTCCGGGATGTAAGGGTCATGTAAGCTTACCCCTATATTCATATACATATACCTTTTATAGAGAATTATATCAAGAAGATCATTATGTGGCTTTCGAGGCTACCACACATGTTAGTCTTCAGCATTTTGGAATGATAAAAAAGGTGAGGCCCTCTTGAAGATCTGAAAAGAGAGGTGTGCTGCCAACTTTGACAAACCTCTTAAGAAATGATCGATCAGAAAATATATTTTCCTTTTAGGCAAGCAAAAAGATTAAATTCAAGTGGGCCCCACCATGAGAGGGACAAAAGGGTTATTCGCCTTCTTTGTGATGTTTTCTGGTGCTTGCAAGTTTTATAAGAAATCAATGCTTTGTCGGATTCGGGGGTCCCATCGGTGCTAGGCCCGTTCACTTGTACAATTGTTCTTCTATTATTTAAAGCTTGGGGGGTAGGTTGGAGTTGAATTTCCTTTTTTTTTTTTAAGTGTCACATCCATACTCTATCTCTCTCTCTCCATCCCTCCCTCCATCTCCTCCTTTCTCCTTTTACTCAGCCTACCAATTGCCTTCATTGATCCTAGAGCATGTTGAAGGTTTTGTGCAAAGAGCTTCAATGGAAGTTTAGGATACAAGAGGTGGATGTTCAGGTCAGCATCTTCTTGACAACCAATTAGTATTTCGACCATAATGCAAGCTAGAAAGCTCAGATTGATGTGATTTTAAGGTTTCTTGTGTAGCTAACATAGAGAGCTACAAGTTTATAGATGAGTAAAAATCATGTTTGGAGTCTTAATGCACCGAATATTCAAAAACCGTAGAGTGATGTAGAAGTTTAATCTACAATCACTTGGACAACAAATTTAAATTTTGGTTGTAACTTGAGTTTTTTTTTTTAATAAAGTAAGTTCGGCCTTAGCCTACTCTCCTGGACTGTAACTTGAGTTATAGAGGTCGAACGGAAGTGAATTATATTTTTATACATATCTTGAGAAAGAATCTACAATTTTAGAAAAGAATATGGGTCAATATTCAAAAGTTTAAGTCCCCAAAAACACAGAATATACATAAATAGTACTCTAGGTGAAGATGAAAATGATAGTAGATGTTTATTTTGCTTGTATCTTGAGGTACATTGATTTGCCCATACCCAAGAGAAATTTCTTCATGTTTTATGAGGAAAAAAGTTTGTTATTCAAAGGTTACCAGCACTAAAACAACGAAATACAGAGCAACATATTTTCACCATAGAAACCGTAATTTCTTTTGGAGGTTCATTTTGATTTGGAGCTTTACTGACCAAGATTTTTAATGTGTTAGATTTTACTTTTAGAGCTTAAACACATTGATTATGTATCATCTATGTGGATGCTCCTCCATATGAGAGTTCAGCGTATTATTCAAGCTTTGACATGTGAAATGGCATTGTATTATTGTTTTCATATTATGCTATTTCATCTTTGATTTGAGATCTTAGTTTATCTATTTAATATATAGAAATAGGAGGGAATAAAGCAATGATCAATAGAAAAAGTAGAATTGTGCATCTCTAAGATGGTAATGAAGTTTCTTTATTATGTCAAGAGAACTGTAACCAAAGTAGTGTTGCTCCTTGAGGATAGCGATAAGATATCGAGTTGAAGAAGCAAAGCTATGGCATGTGAAGCTTCATTCCAGATAAGCAGAATCACGATAGAGATTATGCATAATATGGATAAAATAGAGAGAATGTGTCACGTTCTCTCTAGAATACACCACACGGATAGCAGAAAGGAAGTGTTCCATTTCTTATGTGACCGAAAAGGTCTTTTTATACAACTATAAATAGGCTTTTAGCCAATCAAAGAGTAGATAAGGCTTCAGATGAGATTACCCTCTTATTTTGAGAGGGTTCACATGAGATGAAAGATGGTTGGTGCGATTACAATGAATGCATTTTGTAGCTCTTACAACCAAGGCATTTGTTGTGAATTCATCATGTGTTCTCAACTTATTTTCATGCTGCTGTAGAGAGTTTATGACATCTTCTAGTCTAGGGATAAGGTCCTTTTCTTTTAGAACAGTTGCAATTTGTCTAAATTTATCATCGGGCACGGCTTTGCGTAGTACAGCTACTAGATCCTCATTTTCAATAGTGCATTGTACATAAGCTAACTGGGTACATATGCTTTTTAGCTTGTTTACAAGAGTAGGTATATCTTCTCTTTGAGACATGTTTAGAGAATGAAGTTATATTTTAAGTGCTATTTTGGAGTTTCTAGAAATAGCTCCAAAATTTTGTTCTAAAGTAATCCATGCTTGATTTGCGGTGGTGCAATCATCCAAGAAATGTACATAGTTATCATCAAGGAATGTGATTAACATTCCAAGTGCTTGCTCATCCTTTTTTATGAAATATGGTAGCCCTCTTCTATGTTCAAGTATTTCGTTTGGTGCAAATGGTTTTGTAACGGACCATAATTGTTTTGTCATGAGATGCCCCTTGATTTTTGTTTGCCATGTGTGAAAACCTTGCCCATTTAACTTATCTAGTGGTTTTTCACTCATTTTTTGGAGAGATCTTACCAAAGTGACTCACTTTTGGCAGTTTCTAACTCCTTACGACAACTTTAATCTTGTAGGGTTATTAGAATGAGAAGGTCTTACCACTCAAGTTTGAGGATAGTGTCTCATGTCATGGGAAAAATTTAGGAAAGTTTATATATATATAGCATCATGTGGAGTGATGAACACGCACATATCTCTTGGATTAAGTACTGCCAATATACTTATCTTCTTTTGAAATAGACAATTTTCTCCTGTTCTGGAAATAGATGTGTCTCCTGTTGTGTGCTCTCAGTTGAAAATCTGCAAGAATACATATATCCAAACGTGTGCACGGGCATCATTGACAGAACTTACACGATAGCTTGCGCTCCCTCCGAAGTTTACTCATCTCATAGTTGCGCGAGCTGATGCGTCACTGGCTTTAGTGTCACAGCTACGTGATTCCGGAGGCGCTATCGCTGACAAAGGCACATATGGCATCAAACTATCTGACTCTGTGCTTGCTACTTGATGATGCACCTCTGTTTTTTGATGCTAATAGACGTTCAGGAATAGCAGACCTCCATATATTCACCAGGCAAAGAGAAACTTGCACATGCACTGCCCTCGTGCTCTGATACCACGTGTTGCTCCTTGAGGATAGCGATAAGATATCGAGTTGAAGAAGCAAAGCTATGGCATGCGAAGCTTCATTTCGGATAAGCAAAATCACGACAGAGATGATGCATAGTATAGATAAAATACAGAGAGTGTGTCGCTTTCTCTCTAGAATACACGCACGGATAGCAGAGAAAGGAAGTGTGCCATTTCTTATGTGACCAAAGGTCTTTTTATAGAACTATAAAGAGGCTTCTAGCCAATCAAAGAGGAGATAAGGCTTCAGATGACATTACCCTCTTATTTTGAGAGGGTTCACATGAGATGAAAGATCAAAGCTCATAGCCAACAAGTAGATCTTACAACATACTCAATGCCACCTGTATCAAGTATTTCTGTATTGATTTGAGCTACATTGTGGCATATTTGGCACCCTATACAATACGAAAAAAGACGTTTACTATCATTACATGGTGAATCATACATGGCCATTACAAGTGGTTGGAACTATACAATTTATACTCAATGGTACTTTGTAAAGACACTTTTTTTTTTGTCAAACCGTGGTAAGTAATTGTATCTTCACGAAAAATTGAATATTTTCTAAAAAACGCAAAGAGAGGTATCCTATAAGGATCTAGAAAACCCATGCTAGACTTTGTTCCACTTATAATGACGGAAAAAATCAAACAATGTCTACACAACAAGAAAGAATTGTGTGCATGATGGTTGCAATAGTCCAAACAATTGTCAAAATAAGATCAAATGAAAATCCTTATAACAATGGACTCTTCAAGCTCCTCTCAAGATTATGCGCGTCTAATGATATTCAAAAAATCTTGTACTTACATTAGACAGTACCTAAAGTGTGTCGATAGCACACCTTAAGAAGAGATGATTTTGTGCAATATTAATGGTTGGAGTTTGGGAGTTAGAACACAACACATGCGAAAAGATATTCAAGTGGTAAAATATGGTGATGTTACTAATTATTGACTATGCAAAAATAACTAACTCTTAGGTTGATGCGAAAATATAGAAGTCGAGGAGGGAAGAGCCTCATGAAACCTCACACGTCAAGATCATAGTGTGTCAACAAGGTGAAGTGGAACATCACTCAGCATGGGATGTTGAACATCACTCAGCATGAGTTCTTGAACAAAATATGCATGACCTATTAGGTTCTTGAAGTTAGTGGAAGAAAGACTACGGCACAAGGACATCTCAAATTTTGTTTTAAACAGCATAATGAACTTCAAAGGAGGTGATGTACATTCCCACCTAGCAAGATATCTCTCATTTTTCTGAAAGGTATTTAGAAACAATGAGAACAATGACCCTTTTGGACACTCCCAAGCGTATTCTTTTCATGGGAAACGTATGAAGCTAGACTGATTATCATAATGAAGGGATGAGGCCTCCTATAGTTGATCCCCCCACCCCAAAACCCAGTCTCTCTTCTTGCATGCATTTTTCTCTATATTGATGGTTTTGAAAATGGCAGTTTATTGTCTTGAGACTGCAACTTGAGGGCGAGGATGCTCGGATGAAGTGATTATACTCGTAGTTACAGGCCCGTGTGAGCATGGATGTTGAACCTCAATGTTGGTTCTTGGATGAGCCTTCAGGCTACTCAACATAAGACATGGCCTGTTCAAAAGTGACATGGTTAAGCCTCTAAGCTAATGAAACCCAAGAGGTTTGGTGTTAAGAGCCATTGTTTCAATTTTCAGGGTGATTTCACTTTAATGAAGTGAACAGTTGTGCAAATTAGTAAGTTTTTTGAGTAACTTAGCCTAGGGTTGCAACATACCGTTGTTTCTTGAAGAAGTAGTCCTAAGATGGCCTGCCCAGTCACTTGTGTAGGTACTACTATGTTACATCTCAAGCTCGAAGGGTGGACCGTAGGCCAAAGTCCCTTGGAAAGAAAAGATTCTGGAATTCTTCTTTGTATTTGTGCCCTTATAACTTGTAATCCTTTCCTTCATTAATAAAGCTCAATTATCTAAACGATACTTCAATGTTAAGGTAAACGATCTTCTATATATGACGGGATGATGTGGTTTCGTTTGGTAGGTTTATTACTGTTATATCGTGAGTGGTATCTTGACCGTCAATTGTGATGACAAAGGGAAGCAGCGGGCCTTTCGTCCCTCGATCAGTTTATGAAGCTCGTAATTTCTAGTTATATTAAGTATTTTGTTCGTTTTCTTGAGGGAGAAAAGGTTGTTTATCTGTCATTCGAAAGAGGGTGACACATAAGAGTTACATGCCATGGCCATTTGTGTTCCGGCAAAGAGAGATTGGGACAGGAAAAAAGGGGTGAGCGCATGAGCTTATAGCTTGCAGAAAAGACCGTATACAAAACAAAGATAAAAAATTTGGTACATGCTTACTGAAGATTTGGTATATGCTGATTACAGCATACCATATCCATTTCCACATTGTTTAAAACTTAAGGAGGACAAGGTCTGCTATTCTGATTACGTCGTACCATATCCATTTCCACACACCGGCATACATCATACCATATCCATTTCCATACACCGGTTATAATAAAAGCACAAGGTTTGTAAGCAATACGGAGAGACCAAGTCCAAAATATGGTTATAATATAGCGAGGGAATTCAACTTATCTACCAAGATCCTGAATACGGTCCTTTCAAGGCAGTTAGACTTCATCAAGATCCTTGTTCTAGCAAATAACAAGAATGGAATAAAGCTAAGAGCCTGACATCTTATATTGTCTAAAATGGGGACCAATATCTGCTCCATGAGTTTCTAGGTGATCATACACACATACACATACCCATACATACATACATTCCGTTACATACTTAACATCTGTTTTTGTTCAAAGACTTTCTTGTATACTTCCTCGGTGTCGCAGGCTCCCCAACTTTGGCTACACAAATGACCCTCCTACAAATATGCGATCATATCTTTATCCCTTAAGTTTCTTGCCCCCACCACTAAGTTCATGTGAATGGACAACCCTCTCGCATAAACGAAACATTTAGCTCTGTCGTGCCAATCTTTTTTGGCCAATCGTTGAAGTAGCATAGATCCTTTATGTGCATAGGTGTAAGATTTGGTTTTTCTTAAATGTGCTGACTCATAATGATTGTGCGGAGAGGACGTTGTAGTCAAGAAAATGGTGGAGTGTCTCTTATGTTAATGGAAGTTAATGCAGTTAGTGATTGTGCATGTCCCTTACATCGAGCAAGAATGAGTATTCCATGTCAGCGCCTATTCTGACTCAAACATTTCCTTTAATTACATTAAAATCGTGCTCATGTTGTATCATTGGTCTTTCCTCTGTGCGTACATTGGAGTATTTTCTGTTCGTCAGGATTATTTCTTATATATCTTCGTGTGGCATGTCGCATGACCTATGGTGTTCCCCTCAACTCCTGTACTGAGATTTCGCAACTATTCTCGATTTTCTGTATTCTCCTGTCCTTTTCTAAATAATAAAATATAGAGATCAAGCTTGTTGACATGTCAGTAGGAAGATGACACTATTGGTGGATAATGTGCCTGTGTTATACATTCACAATAGTTGGATATGATGGTCCACGTGATAGACATTGACAATAGTTTGATGTCATGGCCCATGTGTGCTTCGGAAGAGAGAGATGAAGATTGATGGGGTGGAAGCACATGGGCATCCAACCATTTGAACTGTGATAAAAGAATGTGCCAAAGTATTGAAACTGGAGGCCACCGAATTTAGCATGTGAGTGACCTTCCCATTCCACAAACGATATATCATGTTTCTTGTACCTCTAAAGGTTTATCCAATCAATTACTGGCACCTGAGTCAACTTATCGCAATGATGATTCGTTCTCTCTTTTTTTTTTTTTTTTTTTATGGGCTGAATTTTGAAATATTTTTTGTATGTGCTTATTTGAGCTGCCAACGCTAGGGTATGTATGTATCTGTGTATGTATTTATGTACGTATGTACACATTAAGTATGTAGATGAGCATGTATTTATGTATGCATACATGTACGTACGTATGTAGGTGTTAGATCTACAGTATGCAGGTAACGAGACAGAGACGTGTACACGAATGCCAAAATCAAGAACAGTTGTTTATTTGATTACTGAATATGGTTATTTATACAGGTGGGAGACTGGAGAAACAGTTCTTGAGGGACACCGTGGAAATGAATCTGCTGGAGATTATTTTCTAAGCTTGCAATTTACTAGATTCTAATACACCTTTCTTAAATTAGTAAGCTTAATTAATCTGTTATCAGACCTATGTGATTACACCATTCAAGGTGTTTAATTTTGTTGAGAGATTTTGTCAAAAAGTTTGCCCATTGCTTTTCAGTTCGAACATAAGGATTCAAATACGTCCATCTTGTATGAGCTCACGTATGAATTGTAATTTCATTGTAATGTGTTTGGTTTTTTTTGAGTGCTTCAGGTTCTGAGCTAGAGTGATTGCTGAGAGGTTATCACAGTGGAGTATTATTGGTTGACCAGGGAATAGTGATGTTTCTCTCAGTAAATGTCTCAGCCATATCCCTTCCTTGATTGTTGATTTCCTTGCAACATATTCTGCTTCTATAGAAGATAGTGTGACACGTGATTGTTTCTTACTTTGCCAAGTGATAGCAGCATTTGCAAAGATGAAAACATAACCTGATGTAGATTGACATGTACTTGGATCACCCCCCAATGTGCATCAGAGTAGCCAAGGAGACCAATAGGCATAGATTCTCTTCGATAGGTCAGGGAAAATTCCGTTGTGGTTTTCAGGTAACGTAGGAGCCGCTTGAGGTATTGGATATGGTGATGTGCAAGATTCTTCATAAAGCAGGAGAGAAAATTTGCAGTGAAGCAGATATCGGGCCTGGTGCATGAGGCTAAATACCTTATGCTGCCAAGGATATGAGCATAGGGGAAGGATGTCGCATCAAGTGAAGATGTGGGACTTTCACGGTTTATTGAATGGGGTAGAGGTGTGTCCATGCCTTTACAGGAATCCATGTGATATTTCTTGAGTAAAGTACTGATGTAGGAGCGTTGGCATAAAGTGATAATACCTTAGGCAGGATACTATTGGATTTGAATGCCCAGGCAAAAATGTAATGGTCTCATGTTGATCATAGAAAAGGCAGCATGAAGTTCATTCTTAGCTATTCCGAGATGTGTCAAATCATTACAAAGGATTAGGATTTCATCAATGTAGATGGAAAAGAACAAGAAGTTATGTGATGTGTTCTGATGATAGACATTAGGGTCAGATTGAAAACGTGTGAAGCCTAGTCTGGGCATACAATCATTGAATCATTTGTACCACTGGCGAGGGGATTGCTTAAGTCCATATATAGACTTCAAAAGTTTGCATACATAGGTAGGGTGAGTAGTGGATACATAACCTGGTGGTTGTTGCATGTATATGACTTCATCTAGGTTACCGTGGAGGAAGTCCGTCTTGACATCCATCTGATGGATGTGAAAGTTGAATTGAACTGCGAGTGCAATGAGTACTCGAAATGATGCAAGATGTAGTACTAGAGAGAATGTTTCATCGTAGTCGATTCTGGGAACTTGTGAGATGCCTCGTGCAACTAACTTGGCTTTGTAGCGGGAGATGGTTCCATCTGTGTTGAGTTTTCTGCATAGGAGCCATTCACATGTGATGAGTTGTCGATCAAGAGGGACTGGTACTAGTGACCACATTTTGTTGTAAAGGAGTGCCTAATATTCTTAATCCATTACCTCTTTCCAGTGAGCAGCATCAGGTCCATGAAGGGCATCATCTATGGAGATTGATTTAGTGATGTCAGAGATGTGAAGTAGTAGATCATCCTCATGCGAGGACAGAGGGAGTTCTGAAGTGCTACTTGCAAAATGAGTAGCTGGTTTGTTGTGATTGTAGATGTTGCTCAAGGAGCAGAGTTTCAATTTAGTTGTTCCATGAGAGCTTGGAACAGTAGGAGGGATGGTATCTGGACATTGTTCAGCTCAAGTTGATGGTTGTGATTCCGACGAGCATGTAGGGTCAGGATGTTGCGGTGTAGGTGTTTGTTGAGGTAAAGACTGAGTGTTTTGATGGTTGCTTGAAACTTCTAGAGGGGGTATGGATTGAGATGGATGTGTCACCATTAGAAAGTGGTGGAGTGTGGTGTCGTAAGGCTGGAATAGGGATGTGTACTTCATGCCACTCAAAGGGTTTAGAAGGGGTAGGTGGCTTAGAGATGGCATTGCTCGGTGGTGTAGAGGATGCCACAGATGTCATGCTGAAGATAGATTGTTCATCAAAATGAACAGAGCGTGAGAACTGTAACTTGTTTGTTGAGGGATCAAAGAGTCGATAGGCTTTAATTCCAAACATGTCACCGTACCCCACAAAGATATGTCAACGACTGGTTGGATCTAACTTGGAACGAAGTGTTATGGGTGTGAGTGCATATCCACGACATCCGAAGATGCATAGATGTTGTAGATTTGGTGTTGTCCCATACCAGTGGAAGAAGGGTGTACAGGATGGGTTATGGTAGTGAGGTACTCGGTTTTGTACATAGCATGCTGTGGCTACAACTTCTTCCCAAAATTGTTCGCAAAGGCCTGCTGTGGGGACCATGGCGCAAGCAACCTGAAGGAGTGTTCGGTTCTTACGTTCCACCATGCCATTCTGTTGTGGATTATAAGGTACCATGAACTGTTGTAATATGCCCTCTTCTGTGCAAAATTATACACATATTCACCTCCATTGTCGGACCTGATAATTTGGACAAGAAGATCTTGTTGGCATTGAACTTGCTTACAATATGCTTTGAAGTAGTACAGTACATCTGATTTTTGTTTGAGGAAGACAACTGTACAGTAGCGACTGAATTCGTCGATGAAAGTGAGGAAGTAGCGATGTCCTGTGATAGAGGGAATTTCGATTGGTCCACCCACGTCACTATGAATCAATTGGTTCAGTCGAGTAGTATGTGTGGATGACAAAGGAAATGGGAAATGTGTAGTAGGCAACCTTCACACAAATCGAGTGTGGTGATGTGAGAAGGTATGCCAATGGATATCTTCTATTGGGTCATCCGCTGCAGGGTTTTTCCATTCATATGTCCAAGGTGATAATGCCACAGTAAATTGGTAGTTGCTTTGGACAGTTTTCTGGAGATTGCTGAATGTGTTGCTATAAGCGCATGTGGGGCAGGTTTAGCAAAGGGAATCGGGTAGAGTCAGTTAACTTGAGGGAGCTTGAGGAGTTCGAATTGACCTGTAGAGAGTCGAAAATGGATGACACAGTAGTTGTGGAAGAATTCCACAAAAGAACCTGAGGTGGTGGCACTAGATACAGAAATGAGGCTTAATGTAAGTCCTGGGATATGATAGCTATCCTTGATAGTGATGGAATTGCCACTGGGCAAAGAAACTGTGATGTTGCCAAGGCCTTCAACCTGTAGGGAATGATCATCTCCCATGTAAACGTGTACCTGGTGATGAAGTGGACGGTAGTTGTCCAGCCAATTCTTGAATGGTGTCATATGGTGTGTGGCACTAGTGTTGAGGATCCATGATGTGGATTTGTGTTGTGTCATAGTTTGTGAATGCACGTGTAGCAGCTTGGAGGTAAATAGCTGAAGTTCATCATCTGATGAGGTAGTGTTGTCATGGTCAATGATCTGCATATGGTGAGCATTAGGTCGGGAGTGTGTCCTCTACTTGTCTCGACACTTGGTGCAGCATTCTTGGATAGTATGGCATCGCTGATAGCAGTAGTCACACGTGACATTGTGGAATGGGCGACTCTTCGGCTTGAATTCTCTAGCAGTGGATGAGTGGCGTTTAGCATCGTGTCTTCTTGAAGAATTCGTGAAGCTAACATTTCCACAGTGCCTCAGTGCTTGATGTGGGAGCATGATTTTGCCGCATCGTGTCTTCTTGAAGAATTCGTGAAGCTAACATTTCCACAGTGAGACTCATTACAGAAGCCTGTGTGGTGATAAATGGTCGCCAAGATTGTGGTAGGGCAGCCAAGAGAAGCATTGCCTAGAGAGAATCATCAAGATTTAGTCCTAAGAGGAGAGCGTTATCGAGGAGTGTGCACCATTTTTCAAGAAATTGGGAGGGAGGTTGGGTCTCTATAAGGTTAGCAAAGAGTAATCTCTTCAGCACAGTGACCCGCGTGATTAAATCTTCATGGTGGTATGTCGCTTGAAGTGTTGCCCACATTTCAGCAGATGATTGGCAGCGGCGGATGAGTTGGGCTTGGCAGTCACCAAGATGGAGCAACATTTCTCCTTGCGCTTGCACGTCTTTGGAAAGCCAGTCAGTAAGGTCTTCAGCGTTGTCAGCTAGTTTGGGAGTTGCTCCAGAGACTATGTCCCACAGAGCAGCACGTTGGAGGAGTACTTTGACATGCATGGCCCATGTTAGATAGTTGTTGTAGACGAGCTTGTCTATGGCATAGCTGTGCATGGTAGATTGTAAGGGTGCTGCAGGAGTTCATTGTGCTATCTGGACTAGTAGTGGGCAAGATATAGAGCAGTAGTGGTAGGTAGAGGCAAGCGTGTGACTGTAGTCCGCGATTACTCGAATACCATGTTAGATTTATAGTTTGCAAGTAGCGAGATAGAGACGTGTACACGAATGCCAAGAACAAGAATAGTTGTTTATTTGATTACCAAATATGTTTATTTATATAGGTGGGAGACTGGAGAAATGGATTATTTTCTAATCTTGCAATTTACTAGATCCTAAGAGTAGGTACATATGCATGTACCTGTGTATCTATGCTTGTGCATACGTATGTACATATATCTAAGCATGCGTATATGTATGTACGTATGTCTGTAATTGATACATGTGCATGTATGTATGTGTCCACGTCTGTACGTATTGTTATCACTCTATGGTACCAGTTGAGCATATACAAGCTCTGATTCCGCGCAATCCATTTCTAAAATTCATATGACTTGCAAAACAATATTTTTTTCATACACTTGCCCATGTCTTTGAAATTACGTTGTGCATTCGCATCCTTAACCTTAAGAGATCTTCTTCATCATCATCTTCATCATTGTCGACATGTTGTTAGTCTCTCTGAGATTTCTTTCTTTTTTGCCATGGATATTGGGCGGCAAATTCTAACATTGCCTCCTCTTCTATTTGAACAACTGAAAAGTTTTCCATTTGTTGAAAGTTGGTTATGTAAAGTGCGTTAGGCGCTTTTCCTTTTATTCTCCATCCTTTATTCCAACTGCAAAATTCTTTTGGGTCTTTTGAGCTCATCCTTGCATATGTCCTCTCATGAATTTACATCTTTCATTAATTTACATATTTCAGATGAAGTCACACAGCTATGGTGCTCGTAACATACAGAGATGACGACTGGCAAACAAAGAGAGGAGAGAGAAAGAGTTCTGAAATCGTGCACACTCGCGGTGACGGTGGAGTGTATATTTAACTTTGTTTTTTTCATTTTTACATAAGTATCCACATCATCAAATCTCCTCAGAATGAGCTTGAATACAAAATGAAAGAAATACATATGTCCATACAAGATGAAATAACATGAAATGAAATCTAAATACAAACAAAAGCTTTCTAACTCCTAAAGATTCTATGAAGTAGATAAACTTTTCTTTGGGAAGAGCTTTGGTGAAGATATCTGCCACTTGTTCTCTATTGCTGATGTGAATCAACTCCACTTCTCTTTCGATGACCTTCTCAGGAACAAAATGATAATGAACTTCGATGTGCTTCGATCTCACATGATAAACTCAATTCTTTGCTAGCATTATGCTTCACACATTGTCACAATAGATAACCACCTTTTTGTCGATGCAGACTCCCATGCAAGTAGGTACTTAATCCATGTTGCTTCAGAAACGGCTTGTGTAATGCCTCTATATTTAGCTTCGGTACTTGACAAAGCGACAGTTGGTTGCTTCTTGCTACTCCATGAAACAATTGCACTTCAAAGCGAAAATGAAAATCTACTCATTGAACTTCAATCCATGACATTTCTTGCCCAATCCGCATCCGTGTATGCATATATACATGGTTGAACTCTTCTCTCATAAAACAAACCAAAATTACATGTTCCTTTCACATATCACAATATGCGTCGCACTGCATCCAAGTGCACTCTACATGGTTTATCCATAAATTGACTCACCAAACCAAGTGCAAAACTCAAATTTGGTCTTGTCTTTGTTACATAAATCAAACTTCCAACCATTTTCCTATATACATTGGCATCATGCAAGTACTTTCCATCATTCATAAGCTTAACATTAGCATCAAGTGGCATATCATTAGGTTTGCAAGCACTCATACCAAATCTTTCAAGTATTTCCAACATATAATTGCGTTGTATCATCCAAATTCCCTCTTGCATTGAAATTTTCCCAAAAAGAATTTTAGCTCTCCCAAATCTGACATCAAAAATTCAGATTTTAGTTGCTTTTTCAAATCATCAATCCTCTGCTCATCATTGTCAGTAGTGATCAAATCATCGACATAAATCACTAATAGAATTGTTTCACTTCCTCAATTCCATAAAAATAGTGAATAATCAGCCTTTGATTGCATAAGTTTTAGATCCAATAACTTTTGAGTGAATCGTTCACACCATGCTCTTGGTTCGTGTTTCAAACCATCAAGCGCTTTCTTTAATTTGCATACATAGTCAGGATACTTTGGATGCACATAATCTTTTGGTTGTTGCATATGGACTTCCTCATGCAATTTTCCATTCAAGAATGCATTCTTAACATCCATTTGATACAATTTCCAATTGTTCATAGCAGCCCATGCAATCACACTTCTCACCATTGTCATTTTTACAACTGGACTAAACGTTTCATCATAATCCAATCCATATACTTGCGCATATCCTTTTGCAACTAAGCGCACTTTAAATCTTTCCAATGAACCATCACTTTTGCACTTCACTTTGTATACCCATTTGCATCCAATAGCTTTCTTATTCAATGGAAATTTCACTAATTCCCATGTATCCTTCTTCTTCAATGCATTCATCTCATCATCCATTGCTTTGCACCAATCTTCACTTTGTGAAACATCATAAAAATTGTTTGGTTCGTCATGCTTGATTCTCTCTGTCATGTATGCATAATGAAGCTTCATTGGATTATTATATTGATTCAGTCTATCCACACGATGCCTTACTCTCATAGATCTTCTCACAGGTGTCTCTTCATCTGATCTTGAACGTGTATCTTTCATTGCATGTGGAGGAATATATTTCTCCTTCTTATTTTTCAACATGCTATGCGTAACTATCTCATCATCAATATCTGAATCAGACATGTACATATCTTTGCCTTTCTCCTTTCTTCTTGCATAGTCTTTTGCATTTTCACTCCATGACGTTTCAAGTGTAGGAAACTCATATGAACCATAGGCTTGGCTTTCTTCATGGTCAAAATTCCTACTACTTGTTCCTGGCTCATCATGAATGTTATGTATAGAATCATCCATATCATTCTCTATCACAGCCATGTCTTTGGGTGCATACCATGATGCATCTTCATCAAATATAACATCTCTGCTTACTATACATTCTTTTGTAACAGGATTATAACATCTATGTTGGGGATGTAAGGGTCATGTGACCTTACCCCCATATTCATATATATACATCATATATAGAGCATTGCCTCAAGAGAGTTCATTATGTGGGTTTCGAGGCTCCCACACATATCCACGCGTCGTTCCTCTCTTCTCTCTCGTTCCATCTCCTCCTTCCTCTTCTTGTTCTGCACACCAAAGCCCTTCATTGGTATCAGAGCATGCTGAAGGTTGTTGTGCAAGAACCTTCAATGGAAGCTTAGGTCAGAAGAGGTAGAAGTGCAAGTCGGCATCTCTCAACAGCAGTTCAATATTTCGGTCATAACTCGAGTTACAAAACTCGGATTGATGCGTTTTAAAATTCTGTGCGTAGCTAACACAGAGGGCTACAACTTCACAGAAGAGCGTAGAACCTGGTTCGGACTTCTGAAGTGCCAAAAATTCAAAAACCGCAGAGAATTGTAGAAGGTGAATCTACATTGAGTAAGACAGCAGGTCGGTGTTTTTGTCATAACTTGAGTTCTACAGCTCGGAATTCGATGATTCAACTTGAGTTCTATCTTGGAAAGATAGCTAGAACTTTGTAGAAAAACTTAGATCCAGATTCTGAGTTTTAGATTGTCGAAATTGCAGAATACAAAGCAGTACTGTTGCAGGTGATAGTGAAATTGATAGCAGGTGCTTGCCTTAAGCATATCTTGAGCTACACACCTCCGATTGAGGTGTTCTTTATGTTCTTATGTAGCCAAGAAGCAGATCTTCAAGTTTGTTGAAGAGCAAAAGTTCAGATTTAGAGGTTATCACCTCTGAAATAGCAAAACATAGAGCAGTACAGTTTTGGCCAAACAACCCTAATTGCACTTGGAGGTTGAATTTGCTTTGGAACTTCTTCGAGAGAGAATTTTTGGTGTGCAAGCTCTTATTTTCAGAGCTTCAAGACATTGTACATGTATGATCATTGTGTTAGCTCCTCCATATGAGAGTAGAGCATGATCTTGTTACATGTTTGGCATGTAAGATGACATTGTGGTATACTCTTTTTGAGGTTTATGTCATCATGAGTTTGATCATGGATGTATAGTGGCATTGTGGTCTATACCTTGCTTATGCCACTTGGTTATGGATTTAGTTACCGGTTGCACACAATTTTGTGAGAGTTGATTTTGGATCTTGTTTGGTATTTGTATCTTTTGTTTTCTTTACAGGTACATGATCCAGATTGGAGGCTCAGTTACACATTTGTTTGTCACCATTATTAGCATTTGGTCATTGATTGATATGTATTTGCCAGTGTGATTCTTGACATGTGTGGATGGTGATTCCCACATGGTTTATTTGGTTCAGAGTCCATTTTACAGAGGATATGTTGCCAAAATTTTGATAGCTTTTATGCTAGAAGAGAGCTCTAGTGGATCTTGAAGCTTCTGTGATAGCTTTAGATCATTGATTATCTCCATTCAGTTGGACTTAATCACAGATTGTTTGTGAGAGGTTGGACCATCTTGCAGGATTTATTCTTGAGTGGGAGTTGTATTGCCATTGTATTGGCGTGTATTGCCATTAGTTTTTTGGCACATGTAGTTGCTATTATCTTCTTGATTTGATCAGTAACAGGTGGTGACAGATTACTTATTGTTCTTTCATTATTGGTTATCTTGTTTGATTGCTCAGTTTACAGAGGATACTCTGTCGAATTTTTCCTAGGATCCTTTCACATCTATTTGGTCACTTTGGAGACTTGGTGAGCAGGCTTATGCTCATGGTTTTATATGCATGGTTATATGACAGGTGGTTCACATGGTTCCTTCTCCATGGAGATATTTGTGATGTGAGTTATGCATATGGATATGCAGGTTTGATTCTATTGAGGATAGAGTATTGTTTCTAATCTCTTGTTACATTGCTAGTCTTGGATTGCCAGCATGGTATCTTCTCGATTCGATGGTATTGACTTTCTGAGATGGAAAGCTCAGATGTGGCATACATTGGTTCGTGCAGGGTTACACATGTATGTGCATAGAGATGCACAGAGGCCTCGTGACATGCCCGACCACGTATGGATGGATATGGATGCATTGGCCAGCTCCACTATCCGGTTACAGCTTGTGGATTCTATATATGAGTCTGTTATGTATGAAGAGACGAGTAGTGCATTATGGCAGAGACTACATGATATGTATATGAGTCCATTGACTCATGTGAGACATAGATCACATCGACGACTTCGATGTTGGCATTGTGGTCGTGAGGGCCATATTCGCAGATGTTGTTTTAGGCGGATGTGACGACAACATCAGAGATATGCACGTGATGTAGGTCAGGTAGTGATTTCAGGAGAGTCTATGGCAGTTCATTATGCCAGTGATGGTGATATCACTTTCTCCTATGGTTCATCTCATGATTCCTCTTGCTCATTAGATAGCACACATATGTCTTGGTTGCTTGATGCATTAGCCAGTTTTCATGTTACTCCACATCGTGAGTGGTTTTGTCGATTCTTAGGTGAGAGTCGTGGATGTGTGCACTTGCCTGATGGTACGACATATGACATTGAGGGTGCAGGAGATGTATGCCTTATGCTACCTAGTGGAGCATCACTTATACTCAGACATGTACGCTATGTGCCTTCATTCCCTATGAGCTTGATTTCAGTTAGCCAGTTACAAGAGAGCAGATGTTATGCATTCCTTGGTGAGCATCATTTTCAGTTGCAGTTGGGACACCTTATGCTTGTCAGAGGTGCTAGGATTGGGCACATGTATCCACTACAGGTACTTCATGTGAGAGACAGTCTCGTCTCAGTGGGAGTTCAATCTTATGTGCGATGTGAGACTTGTCATGTCTCATTTTATCTACCTACAGATAGGTCTATTGACATTCATGATGCACATTTATGGCAGGATTCAGATGCTCAGATGGATGCACATGTAGAGCATGTTTTGGATGCTCATGATGCTTATATAGAGCATGCTTTTATTGATCATATGGATGCTCTTCTGGAGCATACTTTGGATGATCATTTGGATGCTTTAGAGCATGATGTGGATGCTCACGTAGAGCATTATGATGATACTTAGTTAGAGAGTGATCATCAGTTTGACCTTGGTGTTGATGTTGTGCAGTTAGCTCATATGGAGCATGATGATACACTTGGTGTGGTAGAGCAGGATTGCTCTCATGGTACACAGTGTGTGATAGAGCACTTTGGCTCTCAGGATACACAGCTAGATACATCCTTGGTTGTGAGCATGGCTGATTTGGATGTTGAGGAGTCAGCAGTTATGCAGTCATTCTTGGATTCGCTCATGCTAGATGTTGACATAGATATGTTAGGACATGTTGGTCTTGACAATGGTGCTTTGGATGCCTCCGATACAGGCATGGTTGACATACTTAGGTTAGCCAGGATAGCACAGGTTTCGTCAGCATTCGGAAGTCTGATGTACGAGTTGTTATGCTCGAGACCAGACATTGCAGTTGCTATTGGAGCATTTGCACTTGGAGTTGTCAGTCGTTCGATGATTGACACATGCATAGAGCGAGTGGGAGCTTTGCAGGAACTTCATGAGTTCTTGCATTAGTCATATGTGAGCTCGACTCTTATCGATATGAGTCTAGAGCAGTTTGAGGTGCATGGATACACCTTGTTCGAGGTGGTTGGTGTAGGCTGATCAGTATGGGTTGAGATCCGGACTCTTCGTGTACATTATTGTATAGTCCTACATCATTCTTTGTATATGTTACCACTTATGGTCACATTGACCCTTAAGTGGGAGATTGTTGGGGATGTAAGGGTCATGTGACCTTACCCCATATTCATATATATACATCATATATAGAGCATTGCCTCAAGAGAGTTCATTATGTGGGTTTTGAGGCTCCCACACATATCCGCGTGCTGTTCCTCTCTTCTCTCTCGTTCCATCTCCTCCTTCCTCCTCTTGTTTTGCACACCAAAGCCCTTCAATCTATATCCTTTCTTTTGTTCTGATTATTCAATAAATATGCACTTTTCAGATTTTGCTTCAGTCTAAACTGACTAGGCACATGCGCATAACAAATACTTCCAAAAACTCGTAAATAGCTCACATTTGGCTTATGCTTCCACAGTCTCTCATAAGGAGTGAGATCATGAACCATTCCTATTGGAGCTCTATTTATCACATATACAACCGTATGACAAGCTTCTGCCCAAAACATATCTCGCATGCTCTTTTCATTCAACATGGCTCTAGCAACTTCTTCAATCATACGATTCTTGCATTCTGCAACAACATTTTGTTGTGGTGTGTATCTACAAGATAGTTGCCTTTTGATTCCATGATCACTAAGGTATTGATCAAATTTTTTTGAGATTACATCATTTTATGGCATAATTCAGCTATATCTAAGTGTTCACTATTCTTGGCATACATATTTTGATAAAGAGGTGTGCCCATGTCAAACGTGAACAATGTACCCATCTTCTTTCCATGACCAAGCAATTTTCCTCTTTTCCCATACTTGAAATCATGTATGAAATAGCCATGTTTATTGAAAATTACTTCCATGTCTTGATCCACAAGCTAACCATCCGAAACTAAGTTCTTTGTAATGCTAGGCACATGTAAACCATCACTTAGTGTGTTCCGAACACCATTCTTTTGTACTAGCATTACATTTCCAACATCATTAATCAAGTGTAAGGTATCATAACCAGTTGCCACATATTCTAAGAACTGCAAAGGCTCTTTTGACTCAAACCAATCTCCTATGCTTGTCATGTGATTAGTGCAACCAGGTTCTATGCACGAATTCATATCATTCCCAAGTTTCGATATGCTATTCAACACATGCTCTATTGCAAACATATTATCTCTATCATAGTCTCTATATGAACTTTTAGCAGAGAAGTTTCCATGTGCCGCACAATGGCTTCTACCTCTTCCTCTTTGGCTATTAATTTGCTTATGATAGCAATCTTTCTCAAAATGGCCATACTTGTTGCAATGGTAATAGTTTCCAGGTGCTTGTGATCTTCCTCTACCTCTCGAGTTTGATCTTCCTCTACCTCTTGGCATATCGATTGTGTTTGCATTTTTAGAAGATGAACGTCCACGACTAGAACCTCTTCCTCTATGATGAAAGAATGCATGATCTCTTGAATTGCCACTTCCTAATGCATTCAACCCAAGCATTACTTCTTCTATCATACAAACGGCCACTAGCTCGTCAAAATCACGTATAGTGCCTCTTACTGAGATAGAAGTATTTAAACTTTTGAATTGTGGTCCTAGACCATTCAGCATAACTGACACCATATCGTCATCTTCAACCTCACAATTTATGGAAGCTAAATCATCAGTGATCTTTCCAATTTCAGCCACATAATCCGTTATGGATCTATTTCCATGCCATACGCTATGCAACTTTTGCTTTCAGTGAATCTTTCTAGCTTCTGTGGACGTACCCTATGTTTTAGGAATTATGTTCCAAGCTTCCTTCAGTGTGCTAGCCTTCATAATATGTGGAATGAGGCTCTCTGATATACATATCGAAATCCAATGGAGAACCTTTCTAGATTTTTCTATCCATGTTTTATATTCCTTTTGCTCTTCTGCATTCGGGTTCTCTGGCAACTCCGGACACTCGTCCTCTCCATTCACTAGTCCCCAAAGACCTTTTCCCATTAAGAAATTCTGCATCCTATACGACCATGTGAGATAACTGTCTTTATTCAACTTATCACCAACTATTTGCGCAATGTTATCACCCATTCTTGCAATTTAGGTATGTCTCTATGCTATGGCAAGTTTATGGTGAGACTTAGAAAAAATTCGGCAGCATTTCGACTCTATTTCTAGATATATGCACCAAAAACTGAATGTTCAAAAGTCATCTCAATGGTTTCCCTCTTGTTCTAAGCACTCCCTGTGTCTCTATGCACTTATATGCTCAAATATTACCTCTCTGGAAAAACTTTCGGCAGAGTCTCCTTTGTCCAAAGTGTATATGAGCCAAATCAACTATAGTGAATCTACTCCAAAACCCAAACTCTCGGTAAAAGAATCAATAACAACACGTAACGTAAGCAAATATTCTCTGACAGGAGGCCTCAAAAACATGCATTCATCCTGTGATCGGTAGATGAGGTTTTTGGACTATCTTCTCTTTGGCCTTCCACCTATATCACCATAGTATCTCCAACCATGAGAATACCCCAGTTAAAAACCTCATCACGTCCCTCAGTTTTTGTTTAAATTCAAGGTTTTGAGCAGGGTAATATAAAACCTCACAAGGTGCGTGAGCTGTCCAATTCAGGACCCAGAAAATGCTTACATTCGTCTCACAGCGTGTGAGTAGTTTCCATTTAGAACCTGCAATCGCATACATATCGTCGCCTACCACATGCACTTAAAATGAAAACAGAAACTCAAATATGTACCTGAGAATAAAAGGCCACACACTTTTATGTCAACTCTCCAATAACTTATTTTTATACTCCAATTTATTCTCTATGTCCACACTTTCTTCGATTTGATTAAAGAATCGGTACTCTTCCACTCTTTAAATTGATTAAGTCTTCTTTCTTTACACTGTCGTAGTGTACCTTGAATTATGTTGCAGTTGAAAGTTCACAGTGAGAGTTGTTTGTGAATTTTTGTAGCTAAGAGAGTTGTTTGACTCTCTGTTGACAAGAGTTATGCACTACAGCACATATAGCATTGATTGTGACAAACAGCATGCTTTTTGAACAGAATCCAGAGTGGACGGTCATTCACAAAGTGTTGCATTTATCTTCAAAAATCGCATATCCTGAGGTTTGAAAGGACAAGTCACATACCCAGAGGTTATATGTGCTAAAAATTTTGATTTAAAACAAAAAGTAGGGACCGTTAGAGATGCCTTCGGTGATACAGGTGGAAGACTAAAGTAAAGACTTAAATGGAACATGAGATGGACATATACATTTGAGGCACAGATGTTACGTTACAATGGAGGATTTTTATCAGATTTTAGGATTTGGTGATATGTTTCTGTTCATTTTTCATGCTCATGGATACATTTTACAGAGGCGATACATGGAAAGGAGACAAGGAAAATTATAACCTGAAAATAATAAAAAACACTACATATCAAGGGTATACCGATGGTCACGCGTCGCGTCGGTATGACTGTCAAAAAATTTTGGAAAACCAACTAGCCTATGGATGGGTCGGTACAATTGCGTCGGTATGAGCATCGATATAAGCGTCGGTATGAGCGTCGGTAAATTACTGGAAACTACTGACGCTCATATCGACGCTCTGTTTTAACCGCGCCCGAGAGCAAAAATTCGACATTCTGGGCATTTTGAAACTAGATCTTCTACTATCAACTTTGGATGCACAAACAACATATCTCTGTTTGTCACTCTTTCTTTCTCTCTCTCTCTCCCTCCCTCTCTCTCTCCCCCCCTCCCTCTCTCTCTCTAAACACACCTCTATTTTTCTACATCTGAAGTTTTGGTAAGTATATCGCACATACTATAGCACTCTTTTTTCTTTCTTTATGTTTTTTCCTTTTCTAATAGCTTCTCTCTTTAGTTTTGCAAGAGATTTTGGGATCAAATCTTTGAAAATTCGACAAAGGACAACTTCAAGTGGATTTTGATGACAAGGATTCAAACAACTACATCGATGTAAATGATTGTTTTGTTTTTGATTGACATAGAGAGAGAGAGACATATACAGATACATACACACTCACATATGTATAAACACACACATGCATATGCATACACACATACATGCATACACAAATGCATATGCATACACACATGCATATGCATACACAAGTACACACATGCATATGCATACACAAGTACACACATGCATACACAAATGCATATGCATACACACATGCATATGCATACACACATGCATATGCATACACAAATACACACATACACATACACAAATGTATACACATACACACATGCATATACATACACACATACACAATGCATATGCATACACAAATGCATATACATACATAAATGCATATGCATACAAATACATATGCATACACACATGCATATGCATACACAAACACACACATGCATACACAAATGCATATGCATACAAACATGCATATGGATACACAAATACACACAAATGCATATACATACATAAATGCATATGCATACACAAATGCATATGCCGCTACACACATGCATATGCATATACAAATACACACATGCATACACAAATGCATATGCATACACACATGCATATGCATACACAAATACACACATACACATACACAAATGCATATACATACACATGCATATGCATAGACACATACACAATGCATATGCATACACAAATGCATATACATACATAAATGCATATGCATACAAATGCATATGCATACACACATGCATATGCATACAAACATGCATATGCATACAAACATGCATATGCATACACACATGCATATGCATACACACATACATGCATATGCATACACACATGCATATGGATACACACATACATGCATATGCATACACCTCTATGCATATGCATGTGCATATGCATACATGCATATGCATACACACATGCATATGCATACACACATGCATATGCATACACACATGCATATGCATACACACATGCATATGCATACACACATGCATATGCATACACATACATGCATATGCATACACACATACATGCATATGCATACACACATGCATATGCTTGGTTTCGTATTTTTAGTTGTTGTTTATATATGTCATGTCAATTTGTCTCATTTTACACATATGCTTTGTTGCAAGATTGTAGGTGTAAATGTTTTAATCCCCTTGTGTATATGTATGGTAGTGCTTTGCCACAATTTTGTATTACACTCCTATGTGGCAATGATGTACCATAATTTTGTATTTGATTCGTATATGGAAGTGCTTTGTCACATTGCCACAATTTTGTATTACACTCCTATGTGGTATTGATGTACCATAATTTTGTATTGGATTCCTATATGGAAGTGCTTTGTCACATTTTGTATTCGGTTCCTATATGGAAGTGCTTTGCTACACTCTTGTACATCCTTCATTTATGGAATATATAACTTCTTGTACATGATTCATGGTTCATTTTTTATCATATAAAATCATGTTTTGCTTGCCGTTAGAGTACATAGCACATGTACTCGATCGGTTTAGAGTTGGGCAGAGTGTATTGTCTTTTGCTAAACAACATCATGTTGTAGCAAGAGACAACACACTCTGCCCAAAAAGATTTGTGCAAATATGGTTGTCAGTATTAGCGTCGGTACACCCAGTAGAGTCGTCAGTATGGGCGTCGGCACAACCGACAGAGTCGTCGGTATGGGCATCGGTATAAGCGTTGGTATTACTGATGATTATACCAACGCCCATACCGATGCCCATACCGATGCCTATATCGCCGTTATGTTTCTGACACGCATATCGACTGCGACATCGACGTCGCGAAAAAATTATGCCCGTTCATTTTCCTCAGTAACAACCTTGGTATACCCTTGACATGTTGTAGTGAAAGGAATTTGTCATTATTCATACTAAAGAAAAACAATGAAAACTCTCTCACTCTTTTTCCCAAGATCTGCCATAGATTTGGCATAATCTAGAAAAGTGCCCGAGGCTGAAGATGGCCAATAACATAGTATACATGGTGGATGAAAGTATTAATAAGAATAATTATCCTATTTAATGCTATAGAAAAATCTTATGGTTAAAGACCTCGAGTGGGATCTAATCAATGGAAAAGACAAATGAGTGCCTAGAATTACCTTAGGGTCCAAATGTTGATAATAAAAGAGTATATAATACATGGATTGAAAAGTATAGGAAGGTGCAAGATTTAATATCAATATGTATATCAGAAAGTATAATTCTAGATATCATGAAGGCGACTATTCCTAAAGAAGCATGAAATATCATTCATAATATTTATGGCACATCCACTAAGTCAAGGAAAATTCTGTTGGAGATAGACGTCTGCGGAAGCACGCAAATAGCACAAGGAAGAAGAAGAAGCTTGGAGCACAAATACACAATACTGAATGTATTACTAGAGAATGTACAAAACATAAGTAGCCCATTAGGGCAATAGGCGTATATACAAGCCGGGGGAAAAAAACCTCCTAAAGAGGGAAAAAAGTACCATGGCGGTCCTAGTGTGTTCACACACATCACTACCTAAATATATCAACAAATCCCCCCTGGGAGTGATGCAGTGAACAAGGAGCTGGCACTCATGTATAAGGAAGTGCCAAGCTATGTGGAAATCACTCCACAAAAGGAAGTAAGCCCAAAGCTTTGCGGAAAGCTTCAAACTTCTCCCTAGGCAGAGCCTTCGTGAAAAGGTCTGCAATGTTCTCCTGCGTGGGCACATATGCAAAGCTGATCTCCCGAGCAGAGAACCTCTCCCTGACATAGTGATAATGCACCTCAATGTGCTTAGTGCGAGCATGGAACACAGGGTTCCTCGCAACTGCCAATGTGCTCTGACTGTCAGTGAAGATGGTGGTGGCAGAAGACTGGCCAACACCCAAATCAGCCATAAGGCGTCTGAGCCACACACACTCAACAGTCGTTGTGAAAGCTGCCCTATACTCAGCCTCACAACTGGAAGTGGCCACAGTAGGCTGCTTCTTGCTCAACCAAGATATACATGAGCTACCAAGCATGAAGCAAAAACCACTGGTGGACACACGAGTGTCATAGCAACCAGCCCAATCTGAGTCAGAAAAAGCATGCAAATCTGGCGGTAGTGATCCCCCCTTGGGATAAAACAACCCAAGTAGCCGAGTACCACTCAAGTAGCGAAAGATGCGCTTAACCGCCTTCGAATGCGTGACTCCTGGGCAATGCATAAACCTGCTCATCTGTGAGACAGCAAACTGAATATCTGGCCGAGTAATGCATAAGTAAATCAAGCATCCAACAGCTTGCTGATAGAGAACAGCATCAAATGCATCTCCAGCATCATGAAGACTCAATTGTGATCATGTCTCCATAGGAGTGGCAATAGGCTTAATTACAGTCTTCAAGGCCAAAACCCTGCAATAATGTGTCAATATATTTCGTTTGACACAAAGTCATTCCACCATCAACTTGCATAAACTGAATGCCCAAATAGTGATGCAAACGCCCCAAATCAGACATCTCAAATGAGGCATGCAAATCAGCCTTGAAATCAGCAATTGCTTCTCAATAGGACCAGTGAGTAGCATGTCATCAACATAGACAACAATGATCAGAAGCACATCATTAGCACGCTTAACATATAAGGTGCTTTTAGTTGGACTGTTCACAAAACCATGTGCAACCAGATAGGCATGTATCTTCTCATACCAAGCACGTGGTGCTTGCTTTAAACCATATAATGCCTTCTTTAACCTACATACCTGGTTTTCATGCCCTTTCTGCACAAAGCCACGGGGCTGAAAAACATACACTTCTTCATGTAAGTCACCATTCAGAAATGTTGTTTTAATGTCCAACTGATGTACATTCCAACCATGATGGGCTGCAAGTGCACAAATGCTCCGAACAGTAGTCATACGGCATGTAGGTGCAAAGGTCTCATCAAAATCAATGCCTCTTTCCTGCGCATAACCCTTTGCAACAAGCCTAGCCTTATACCTGTCAACTGTACCATCAGGTTTACGCTTCAGCTTGTATACCCACTTAGTGCCAATGGCCTTCTTGCCAGGAGGCAAGTCACATAAAGACCATGTACCATTCTTCATTATAGCATCATATTCAAATTGCATGGCAGCCATCCAATTTTTTGAATTTTGTGCTTCATCAAAAGAAACAGGCTCATTCTCATCACAGAGACTAGACGCAGCCATAGCATAGCAATCTGATGCAAAGGAGGCACTATGAGTGCTTGAACGAGTACGATATGACAAAGGTGCATCTAATTTGCTGTCACGCAAAGTCTACACCAGCCATTTTGGCATAGTTTTTGCCTGCTCAATATCACCTCTCTCACCAACAAGTGCATCATGTAAATCTGCATCAGAAATAGAATGATCTACATCATCATATGAAACCTGCAAGGGCTGAGAAGTTGCCTCATTAGGACCAGCACTAGATTGTCCACCTGTAAAAAGAGGCATCAACGTATCATACAAGTCTTTGGAGCTAACAAATGTCTCCTTAGTACATGAAAGCAATGGCTGAATAGCATCTTCCACAAAGACAACATCACGGCTAACCAGAATGCGTTTAGTCTGTGGATGATATAGGCGATAGCCTTTACTTTCAGAACTGTACCCAACGAAAATAAATTTTACTGCCTTATCATCCAATTTTCTGCGATGTTGTTCAGGCACTAATGCATATGCCAAACAACCAAAAACACGCAAATGAGCAACAGATGGCTTGCGGTCATGCCAAGCCTCATATGGAGTGATAGACTACAACGCTTTAGTGGGACACCTGTTCAGTACATATGCTGCACACATGATAGCCTCAAGCCAGAAACTATGTGGTAAAGCCTGACTTTTGACCATGCACCTCGCCATCTCCATGAGTGACCTGTTCTTTCGTTCAGCAACTCCATTCTGTTGAGGTGTATACGGCACTGTACACTGGTGTTTTATCCCACGTTCAGCCAGAAATGCATTAAAATCTGAAGACATATATTCCCCCCCTCGATCAGAACGGAGGGTGCCCATTTTACATGCTGACAAATTTTCAGCCAAAACCAAAAACTGTTTGAAGCACATGAACACTTCGGACTTTGCTTTGAGTGGATATACCCATGCATGCCTGGAAAAATCATCAATGAAAGTCACGAAGTAAAGGTAATTTCCAAAAGAGGGTGTCTGCATAGGACCACAGACATCACTATGTACAAGCTGCAATTTCTACGTAGCCCGAACTGAACCATCTTTTGGAAAGGAAGAACGCTGCATTTTGCCCAAAATACAGCCTTCACAAACATGTTTTCCAGGAGCCTCAAGTTTGGGCAAAGAGGACACCATTTCAGATTTCTGCAGGCGTAGCAAACTAGCAAAATTCAGATGACCAAAGCGTGCATGCCAAAGCTTTGCATCTGACATAGCCTGAGAATCATGAACTGCACATGCCAAATCATTCACAGATCTTTCATAGTCTATATGAACTTATCCAGCCCACGACATAAAATGCCACAAGCAATAATCACATCACCATTTGAGAGATCATGGACTGTACACCTGTCATCAACAAAGTGAAAGAACTACCATCAGCAGTAGTCAGAATGATCTTACCAACTCCCATAACAGGATAAGAGGAGTTATTGGCGCATGTGACAGTATTCCCTGTAGGGGCAGGCTCGAGTGAAGAGAAGAAACTGCACTGCGAGGTAATATGTTTGGTCGCCCCACTGTCAAAGTACCAAACATCTGAGTCTACTGCAGACATGCACTGATCATGAGAAGATGGGTCAAAACTGCAGACAGTAGTAAACGCCCGTTCTTCTTCCTGCACAAGATTTGCAGACTCTGTTTTTGGTGTAGAGGCCTCTGCAACAACCATTCCAGCCTCTTTCTTCTTTGCCTCTTTAGCAGCCAGTTTTGGACAGTTCTTTATGATATGATCATTTCCTTTACAGTACTTGCAAAACAATCTCTGCTTTTCTGATTTCTTCTCATCTTTATCCTGGTTCTTCGATTGTGCAGCATTTGCAGATTTCTGCTTACTAGTAGAAGAGTTCCATTTTCCTTTGCCCTTCTGACTAGCCAGGAAAGCTTGATCTGCAACACGCATAATGGACCTGTTCTGCCTGGACTGATCTTCCTGCAACAGAACAGAGACTAACTCCTCAAATGACAAGGCATTTGGATTGCCTTTCATCATCAACCGAAGAGTAGAAGCAAAACTCTGATATGAATCAGGAAGTCCATTCAGAACGGTCTGCACAAGTGAGCTATCTGGTATAACCTCATCAGCAGAAATCAACTGTTCCTTCAAATCTTTGATCTTCGTTAGGAAACTATCCATAGAATCACCTTCATTCATGTGCTCACTCTCCAACTGTTTTCGGAGGTAAGCAACACGAGCCTCATTCCTAGCCTGGTACAAAGTGGTAAGTGTATCCCAAGCATCCTTTGCTGTTGTACAAGAGCAAATCTGAGGAATAATGGCACGTTTGACAGACAAAGCTATTAATGCATGTGCCTGGGCATCTCTACCATCCCAGCGAATCTGCTCTGCAGTAGGTGCAACAGAAACAGCAGCACGAACAGGAATCTGCGGAATGTCATCTTCGACACCATCTTCATCAGCTCCAGCACCTGTATTTGCAGTACCTGCTGTTACAGGTGTAACAGGACGTCTTTCAACACCCTGCACAATGTTCCACAATCCTTTTGCAACCAGTACATGTCGCATCATATAAGCCCATAATGGGTAGTTGGTACCATCCAACTTATCCTCAACAGCCAACATACGGAATACATCACTGCTTTCAGCCATGGCCGGTGACTAAAATACCTTGATGCAGAAAATTGATTGTATCTCAAAAAGTTGAACGGAACTGCCCAGACGAGTTCTGCTAGACCTGTAGCAGACTTCGAGACGCTTAAACTGGCGAACAAAAACTGGTATATACCTTTGGCACAAAAGGATGAAATAGCTTGCACAAGCGCTGTGATAGTGCGTTCGGAGGCCGAAACGAGCTCAGATCGCGATTTCGGCACCACAGAGCGAAGCCGTTTTGATCTCGGAAACACCCTAAGTATGCTCACCAAATTTCGTGCAAATCTGAGACTGCAAATGGAGGAGTGTCAACGGCGCCCTAGAAGAAGCGACAACCTGCTCTGATACCAATTGTTTTGGAGATAGACGTCTACGGAAGCACGCGAACAGCACAAGGAAGAAGAAGAAGAAGCTTGGAGCACAAACACACAATACTGAATGTATTACTAGAGAATGTGCAAAAGATAAGTAGCCCATTAGGGCAATAGGCGTATATACAAGCCGGGGAAAAAAACCTCCTAAAGAGGGAAAAAAGTGCCCCGGCAGTCCTAGTGTGTTCACACACATCACTACCTAAATATATCAACAAATTCAGTAATAGTAAAAACTACATAATGTGATAATAGAGCTATAATAGATTATGTAGCTGAGTTAAGAAAGATTATAGATGAGCTAGTATCTATTTATAATTGCACAATGGTTGATGATGTGGTGTCAAGCAGAGAAGACCGTACATAGAACAAAGATCAAAGATTTGGTATATGCTGATTACAGCATACCATATTCATTTCTATAGAATCCATATCCATTTCTATAGAATATTAGACACGCGATTGCGTTGAAATTATATATACATACATATATACATGCCTACACACACATACGCATAGCCATACCGTTGCATACATTAACTTAACAACTGTTTTTGTTCAAAGACTTTCTTGTGTACGTTTTCAATCTTGCAACCTCCCCAACTCTGGCTACACAAACGACTATCCTGAAAATATGCGATCATATCTTTGTCCCTTAAGCTTCTTGCCCCCTCCACTATGCTCATGTGAATGGACAACCCTCTCGCATAAAAGAAACATTTAGCTCTGTCGTGCCAGTCTTTTTTGGCCAATCGTTGAAGTAGCATATATCCTTTATGTGGATCGGGGAAAAAACTGCTATAGCGGTGGAAGTTGTTTTTTTTTTATGTGCTGACTCATGATGATTGTGCGGAGAGGACGTTGTAGTCATGAAAATGTTGGAGTCTCTCTTATGTTAATGGAGGTGCATGTCCCTTACATCGAGCAAGAATGAGTCTTCCATATCAGCACCTATTCTGACTCAAAATTTCCTTTAATCATATTAAAATCGTGCTCAAGTTGTATCATTGGCCTTTCCTCTGTGTGTATGGAGTATTTTCTGTTCGTTAGGATTATTTCTTATATATCTTCGTGTGGCATGTCGCATGACCTATGGTGTTCCCCTTAACTCTTGTAATGAGATTTTGCAACCATTCTGCATTTTTGTTATTTTCCTGTTCTTTTTTTAAACGAAAAAAGTATAGAGAACAAGCTTGTTCACATGTCAGTAGAAAGATGACACTATAGGTGGATTATGTGACTGTGTTATACATTCACAATAGTTGGATGCCATGGCCCACGTGAAAGACATTGACAATAGTTTGATGTCATGGCTCATGTGTGCTTCAGAAAGATCAAGATTGATCTGGTGGAAGCACATGGGCATCCAACCATTTGAACTGTGACAAAAGAATGTGACAGAGTATTGAAACTGGAGGCCACCGAATTTAGCATGTGAGTGACCTTCTCTTTCTATAAACAAAAATGGTTCATTACTTTTAATATCATTATTATTATTTAGATCATTATTCATAAGATTGTAGATCAAGAAACAAGGGATATATCATGTTGCATGTACCAATCAATTACTGGCACCTGAGTCAACTTATCGCAATGATGATTCCTTGTGCTTTTCCTTTTTATGGGCTGAATTTCGAAATATTTTCTGTATGTGCCTATTTTTGATCTGGCACCGCTGGAGTCATGCATGTCGTACATATGTACAGAAGTATGTATTTATGTAGGTATGTACACAAGTATGTACGTACGTATGCATGTATGAATGTACGTACGTATGTATATATCTAAGCATGCATGTACGTACGTATGCATGTATGTATGCGTCCACGTGTGTACGTATTGTTGAGGTACCAGTTGGAGCATACGAAAACTCTCATGCCGCGCAACCAATAGTGTGCTAATACTCCCCCGTTGGCTCAACGGACTCTGAAATTATGCTAAAGCCATTTCTAAAATTCATATCTCTTGCTAAACAATGTTTGTTTCATACACCCCTAAAATCATGCCGCGCATTTGCATCCTTAACATTAACACATCTTCATCATCATAGAGACTCTTCATCATCATCTTCATCATTGTGGACATGCTGTTAGTCTCTCTGAGATTTCTTTCTTGTTTCCTATGGATATTCGACGGCAAAGTCTAACATTGCCTACTCTTCTATCTGATCAACTGAAAAGTTGTTCATTTACTGAAAGTTGGTTGTTTTAAGTGCTTTGGGCGCTTTTCCTTTTATTGCCCATCCTTTATTCAAACTGCAAAATTTTTTTGGGGTTTTAGGCTCATCCTTGCATATGTCTCTCATGAATTCACATCTTTCACAGACCTGAATGACGATGTGGCAACGTGGTGTAAAAACAACTTATGTAAAAGCTTTTTGTATGAATAAAGTATTGCGAGTGTGTCCACCGCCGCTCCTGGTGGTTAATCATTGGCCTTTCTCTCTCTCTCTCTCTCATATCTGTGTTACGAACTAATGGATGCACCATACCATAGCTGCACTTAGTTCAGTACAGTGTAGTTTTAGAGGTAGGCATAGTGTGGTATCAGAGCCAGACTTCTGGCCGCAAACAGATAAGGCAGGGAAATGCACAGTTGAAGGCCGCAATAGATGTGGGAATATGTGGAATGCATTCAGCCTGTTGTCTCGCACCCTATCATCCATTTTCAGTAATCCTCGTTTTGCGGAAACAGGCTTTCGAAGGCCGACTTTGTCTTCTTAAGAGAGTAACCAATGAGATCATGTAGGTGGAAAGGTGGCTTGCACCGACGCTTCTGTTTTCAGGAAGCACTTCTGCTTAGAATGGCGGCATATCGTGATTGGCTACAACCAAATTAATCATTGCATAAGATAGCGGGCGACTACTTCTTACATTAAGAATGACAGCTAGCACCAAATTCTTTGTTTCCATCAGACGAGAAGGTTACAGTACTCCATATATAAAAAAAGAGTCAAAGGGTAGGTGTGAGAGCATCTACGTAATTATTGAGAGTGGAATACATACATCACACATGTTTCTTGCATTACAAGTCACAGAAATCAACGAAGTGAATTCAGAGGATAGTTTTTCTTCGTCCAAGAGATGTGAAGTGCATAGAGAAAAAGGCAGTTTTATAAATAGACCAGCTACTCGTTTTACTTTCGTATTTCGTTTTCCATTTCAGGTGAGTAGGAGACGTCATGTATTTATTTGCAGGTCCATGTACACACATATACTCATACTCTAACAGAGGTAATGTATGGAATTTATGGATCCTTCAAAGGACAAATCGCATATCCTGAGGTTTGAAAGGACGAATCACATACCCCGAGGTCATCTATGCTAAAATTCTTGATTTAAAACAAAAACTAGGGATTGTCAGAGAGATTTCTAACTAGGGCGTAGTCGTTTGGAGATGCCTTCGGTGATACAAGTGCAAGACTGAACTAAAGTTAAGGCTTCTCAAATATTCTAGGATTTGAACACGTGATGGATATATACATTTGAGGCACAGATGTTACGTTATGATGGAGTCGTTTTATACAGATTGTAGGTTTTGGTGATATGTTTGTGCTAGTTTTTCATGCTCATGGATACATTTTATAGACGAGGCTCTACCATTTTTTTTGCAAAATTAAGATAGCATATTAAGGTCTTGGTGACACATGGAAAAGAGACAAGGAAAAATTATAACCTGAAAATAAGAAAAAGGAACTTTATCATTGTTCACAGTAAAGAAAAACAATAAAAAATGTCTCATTATTTTCCCAATATTTGATATAGATTCGGCATAATCTAGAAAAGTGCCCAAGGCTCAAGATGGCCAATGATATAGTACAGATGGTGGATCAAAATCTGAATAAGGATAATTATCCTATTTGATGCTATAAAACAAAAAACATTCTTATGGTTAAAGACCCCGAGTGGGATCTAATCAGTGGAGAAGATGACTGCCTGGAATAACTTGAGAGTCCAAAATAATGTGCATAAAAAAAAAGTATATAAAACATGGATTGAAATGTCTAGGAAGGTGCTACATTTAATATCCATACGTATATCAGAAAGCCTAATTCTAGATATCATGAAGGCGAGTATTCCTAAAGAAGCATGAAATATCATTCATAATATTTATGGCACATCCACGAAGGCAAGCAAGATTCACTAAGGGTAAAAACTACATAATACATGATGAGATAATAGATCTATAATAAATTATGTACAAGATTTAATAAAGATTATAGATGACCTGGTATCTATCAATTGTACAATAGTTGATGATGATATGGTTTCAAGCATGTTAAATGAGCTCGAATCCCATTATAAAAGTCTAGATACCTCAATGTTAGTGAGAGGCACTATGCCTGATTTTGACTAGCTAGTTATCTTATGCATGGTTGAGGAAGCAAAGCTTGTTTTAATATATTAGGCAATGAAAATCTTAATAGGCTGTGAATCTTTTTCAAAATATAGGAAGAGATGTTAATCATGGATTATCAATCTCTAGAAATACAAATTCCTTTGATATATCAAGAGATAGAGGAAGATCAAACTTCACAGGTACAGGTAGAGTCACAAGCACTTGGAAACTATTACCGTTGTAACAAATATGGCGGTTTTGAGAGAGATTGCTATTATAAATATAATAATCAAAGAGAAAGGGGTATAGTATGATGTGCATCACATAGTTAATTGTCTATAAAAATTTCATATAGAGATATAGTAGACATAACATGCTTTCCATGGAGCATTTGAATAATAGTATGTGAAGACCTAAAAATGAAAATGATGCAAGTTGGCACATAGATTCTAGCTTTAATAACCACACAATAAGTTTCCAAAAATTCTTTGAGTCGAAAAAGTCCTTGAAAACAAAAGTAAAGAAATTAGAGATGATCCTCTACATCTTATAAATAATATTCGGAATGTATTACTTGTGCAAAAAGATAATGTCAGGAATACTTTGAGTGATTTCTGATATGTGCTAAGTTTCACAGAAATTTCCATGTCGACTTTCCGATCAAAACATGGAAGTGAATTTCAATGAACATAGCTCTTTTATTCATGATTTTAAATATGGTTGAAGAGGAAAGTTACTTGGTGATACCAAGAAGATGGACGTAGTTTTTACATTTGACATGAGACATCCATTTATAAAAATATTGATGCAAGAAATATCTCTAATTTTCAAATAATTGGATTATACGTAAAAGAATGGAACACATGAATTTGTGTAAGTTAATGATTATGGAAAACCAAACATTAGTGTGGCTTATCAAAACTTTATTATTTAAACTTTTGATGAGTTTATGAATCATGCATTTGATAAGCAAACGCTCGATGAAGTTTTGGAAGAGAGAAAGTTATAAGAAGAGATCTTTATAATTGATACATAGTGATATAATTGGTCCTAGAAGGAACAAAATAAGTTGGTGGATCAATTTAATTTCTCATCTTTGTTGATGATTATAGTAGATGTACTTGGATAGAATTTTAACACACAAAAGTGAAATGTTTGAATGCTTCATTAAGTTTAGTAATATGACTGAGAAGAAATTGGATATGTACATAACGTGTCTTCATTCATATTCAAGGGGGAATATTATTCATATATATATCTAGGTAGTGATGTGTGTGAACACACTAGGACCTCCGGGGCACTTTTTTCCCTCTTTCGGAGGTTTTTTCCCCCCTATATATATATATATATATATATATATATATATATATATATATATATATATATATATATATATATATATATATATATATGTGTGTGTGTGTGTATGTGTGTGTGTGTGTGTTTATAACCCTAACGAGTCACTTATCTTTGTAAATTCTCTTGGTAATACATTCAGTATTGTATGTTGTGCTCAAAGCTTCTTCTTCTTCTTCTTCTACCTTGTGTTGTTCACATGCTTCAAAAAACCTCAAAGTCGAACCATTGGTATGAACATAGGTTGCCGCTTCATCTAGGGTGTCGTTTATACCCTTTGGTCATAGTCTCAGAATTGCATGAAAATTGATGAGCATAGTCAAGCTGATTGGGAGTTCAAAACAACTTCCCTATATGGTGTCAAAATTGCGACTTGATCTCGTTTCGACCTCCAAATGCACTATTGTAGTGCCTATGCAAGCAATTTTGTGTTTCTATGCCAAAGATATACATGGGTTTTGGTTCGCCAATATAAGTGGCTCGAAGTCTACTAGAGGTTGATTATAACTGGACAGGGTAGTTATGTTCAACTTTTTGAGATACAATCATTTTCTTGCATGAGGGTATTTTTTTCATTGGTCATGGTGGAAAGCAGTGATGTATTTCATATGTGGGATATTGAGGATAAGTTGGTTGATACCAATTACCCATTATAAGCTTATATGATGCATCATTTATTGGTTGCCAAAAGACTAGAATATTGTGCAAGGTGTTGAAAAGTGTCCTATTACACCTGCAAATACAGTTACTAAAGTGGATGCAGATGGCATTAAGGATGGTGATATTCTTCACTTCATGTTCCTACTACACCTACTACAGAGCAACCTTGTTGGGACGGCAGAGATACTCAGGCACATGCATTGATAGCCTTGTATGTCAAACATGCCATTATTCTTCACATTCACTCTTGCGAAATAACAAAGGAAGCTTGGGATATGCTTAGCACACTTTATACCAGGCAAGGAATGATGCTCATGTTGCTTACCTCTGAAAATAGTTACAGAGTGAGCACATGAATGAAGGAGATTCCATGGATAGTTTTCTGACAAAGATTAAAAGTTTGAAGGGGTAGTTGATTTCTCCTAATGAAGTCTTGACTCATAGCTCACTTGTGCAAACTGTTCTTAATGGTCTTCCATATTCATATCAGAGTTTTTCTTCTACTCTTCAATTGATGATGAAAGGTAATCCAAATGCCTTAACATTTGAAGAGTTAGTCGTTGTTCTATTGCAAGAAGATCAATCTAGGTAGAGCATGTCCATTATGCATGTTGAAGATCAAGCTTTCCTGGCTAGTCGAAAGGGCAAAGTTTAATGGAGCTCATCTACTAGTAAGCAAAAATCTGCTAATTCTGCACAATCAAAGAAGGATGACAGATGTTGGAGATAGACGTCTGCGGAAGCACGCGAACAGCACAAGGAAGAAGAAGAAGCTTGGAGCACAAACACACAATACTGAATGTATTACTAGAGAATGTACAAAGATAAGTAGCCCATTAGGGCAATAGGCGTATATACAAGCCGGGGGAAAAAAACCTCCTAAAGAGGGAAAAAAGTGCCCCGGCAGTCCTAGAGTGTTCACACACATCACTACCTAAATATATCAACAAATCCCCCCTAGGAGTGATGCGGTGAACAAGGAGCTGGCACTCATGTATAAGGACGTGCCAAGCTATGTGGAAATCACTCCACAAAAGGAAGTAAGCCCAAAGCTTTGCGGAAAGCTTCAAACTTCTCCCTAGGCAGAGCCTTCGTGAAAAGGTCTGCAATGTTCTCCTGCGTGGGCACATATGCCAAGCTGATCTCCCCAGTAGAGAACCTCTCCCTGACATAGTGATAATGCACCTCAATGTGCTTAGTGCGAGTATGGAACACAGGGTTCCTCGCAACTGCCAATGCGCTCTGACTGTCAGTGAAGATGGTGGTGGCAGAAGACTGGCCAACACCCAAATCAGCCATAAGGCGTCTGAGCCACACACACTCAACAGTCGCTGTGAAAGCTGCCCTATACTCAGCCTCACAACTGGAAGTGGCCACAGTAGGCTGCTTCTTGCTCAACCAAGATATACATGAGCTACCAAGCATGAAGCAAAAACCACTGGTGGACACACGAGTGTCATAGCAACCAGTCCAATCTGAGTCAGAAAAAGCATGCAAATCTGGTGGTAGCGATCCCCCCTTGGGATAAAACAACCCAAGTAGCCGAGTACCACTCAAGTAGCGAAAGATGCGCTTAACCGCTTTCCAATGCGTGACTCCTGGGCAATGCATAAACCTGCTCATCTGTGAAACAGCAAACTGAATATCTCGCTGAGTAATGCATAAGTAAATCAAGCATCCAACAGCCTGCTGATAGAGAACAGCATCAAATGCATCTCCAGCATCATGAAGACTCAATCGTAAACCTGTCTCCATAGGAGTGGCAATAGGCTTACAGTCTTCAAGGCCAAAACGCCGCAATAATGTGTCAATATATTTCGTTTGACACAAAGCCATTCCACCATCAACGTGCATAAACTGAATGCCCAAATAGTGATGCAAATGCCCCAAATGAGACATCTCAAATGAGGCATGCAAATCAGCCTTAAAATCAGCAATATGTGTCTCAATAGGACCAGTGAGCAGCATGTCATCAACATAGACAACAATGATCAGAAGCACATCATTAGCACGTTTAACATATAAGGTGCTTTCAATTGGACTGTTCTCAAAACCATGTGCAATCAGATAGGCATGTATCTTCTCATACCAAGCACGTGGTGCTTGTTTTAAACCATATAATGCCTTCTTTAACCTGCAAACCTGGTTTTCATGCCCTTTCTACACAAAGCCACGGGGCTGAAAAACATACACTTCTTCATGCAAGTCACCATTCAGAAATGTTGTTTTAATGTCCAACTGATGTACATTCCAACCATGATGGGCTGCAAGTGCACAAATGCTCCGAACAGTAGTCATACGGCATGTAGGTGCAAAGGTCTCATCAAAATCAATGCCTCTTTCCTGTGCATAACCCTTTGCAACAAGCCTAGCCTTATACATGTCAACTGTACCATCAGGTTTACGCTTCAGCTTGTATACCCACTTAGTGCCAATGGCCTTCTTGCCAGGAGGCAAGTCACATAAAGACCATGTACCATTCTTCATTATAGCATCATATTCAGATTGCATAGCAGCCATCCAATTTTCTGAATTTTGTGCTTCATCAAAAGAAACAGGCTCATTCTCATCACAGAGACTAGATGCAGCCATAGCATAGCAATCTGATGCAAAGGAGGCACTATGAGAGCCTGAACGAGTACGATATGACAAAGGTGCATCTAACTTGCTGTCACGCAAAGTCTGCACCAGCCATTTTGGCATAGTTTTTGCCTGCTCAATATCAGCTCTCTCATCAACAAGTGCATCATGTAAATCTGCATCAGAAATGGAATGATCTGCATCATCATATGAAACCTGCAAAGGCTGAGAAGTTGCCTCATTAGGACCAGCACTAGCCTGTCCACCTGTAAAAAGAGGCATCAAAGTATCATACATGTCTTTGGAGCTAACAGATGTCTCCTTAGTACATGAAAGCAATGGCTGAATAGCATCTTCCACAAAGACAACATCACGGCTAACCAGAATGCGTTTAGTCTGTGGATGATACAGACGATAGCCTTTACTTTCAGAACTGTACCCAACAAAAATACATTTTATTGCCTTATCATCCAATTTTCTGCGATGTTGTTCAGGCACAAATGCATATGCCAAACAACCAAAAACACGCAGATGAGCAACAGATGGCTTGCGATCATGCCAAGCCTCATATGGAGTGATAGACTGCAACGCTTTAGTGGGACACCTGTTCAGTACATATGCTGCACACATGACAGCCTCAAGCTAGAAACTATGTGGTAAAGCCTGACTTTTGACCATGCACCTCGCCATCTCCATGAGTGACCTGTTCTTTTGTTCAGCAACCCCATTCTGTTGAGGTGTATACGGCACTGTACACTGGTGTTTTATCCCACGTTCAGCCAGAAATGCATTAAAATCTGAAGACATATATTCCCCCCCTCGATCAGAACGGAGGGTGCCCATTTTACATGCTGATACATTTTCAGCCAAAACCAAAAACTGTTTGAAGCACATGAACACTTCGGACTTTGCTTTGATTGGATATACCCATGCATGCCTGGAAAAATCATCAATGAAAGTCACGAAGTAAAGGTAATTTCCAAAAGAGGGTGTCTGCATAGGACCACAGACATCACTATGTACAAGCTGCAATTTCTGCGTAGCCCGAACTGAACCATCTTTTGGAAAGGAAGAACGCTGCATTTTGCCCAAAATACAGCCTTCACAAACATGTTTTCCAGGTGCCTCAAGTTTGGGCAAAGAGGACACCATTTCATATTTCTGCAGGCGTAACAAACTAGCAAAATTCAGATGACCAAAGCGTGCATGCCAAAGCTTTGCATCTGAGATAGCCTGAGAATAATGAACTGCACATGCCGAATCATTCACAGATCTTTCATAGTCTATGAGCTTATACAGCCCACGACATAAAATGGCAGAAGCAATAATCACATCGCCATTTGAGAGATCATGGACAATACACCTGTCATCAACGAATTTCACAACCAAGCCAATCTTGGCTAATGCTGAAACTGATAACAGGTTCTTTTTGATCCCTCGCACAAATAAAGCATCTGACAAAGTGAAAGAACTACCATCAGCAGTAGTCCGAATGATCTTACCAACTCCCATAACAGGATAAGAGGAGTTATTGGCGCATGTGATAGTATTCCCTGTAGGGGCAGGCTCGAGTGAAGAGAAGAAACTACGCTGCGAGGTAATATGTTTGGTCGCCCCACTGTCAAAGTACCAAACATCTGAGTCTACTGCAGACATGCACTGATCATGAGAAGATGGGTCAAAACTGCAGACAGTAGTAAACGCCCATTCTTCTTCCTGCACAAGATTTGCAAACTCTATTTTTGGTGTAGAGGCCTCTGCAACAATCATTCCAGCCTCTTTCTTCTTTGCCTCTTTAGCAGCCAGTTTTGGACAGTTCTTTATAATATGATCATTTCCTTTACAGTACTTGCAGAACAATTTCTGCTTTTCTGATTTCTTCTCATCTTTATCTTGGTTGTTCGATTGTGCAGCATTTGCATATTTCTGCTTACTAGTAGAAGAGCTCCATTTTCCTTTGCCCTTCTGACGAGCCAGGAAAGCTTGATCTGCAACACGCATAATGGACCTGTTCTGCCTGGACTGATCTTCCTGCAACAGAACAGAGACTAATTCCTCAAATGACAAGGCATTCGGATTGCCTTTCATCATCAACCGAAGAGTAGAGGCAAAACTCTGATATGAATTAGGAAGACCATTCAGAACGGTATGCACAAGTGAGCTATCTGGTATAACCTCATCAGCAGAAATCAATTGTTCCTTCAGGTCTTTGATCTTTGTAAGAAAACTGTCCATAGAATCACCTTCATTCATGTGCTCACTCTCTAACTATTTTCGGAGGTAAGCAACACGAGCCTCATTCCTAGCTTGGTACAAAGTGGTATCCCAAGCATCCTTTGTTGTTCTACAAGAGCGAATGTGAGGAATAATGGCACGTTTGATAGACAAAGCTATCAATGCATGTGCCTGGGCATCTCTGCCATCCCAATGAATCTGCTCTGCAGTAGGTGCAACAGAAACAGCAGCACGAACAGGAATCTGCGGAATATCATCTTCGACACCATCTTCATCAGCTCCAACACCTGTATTTGCAGTACCTGTCGTTACAAGTGTAACAAGATGTCTTTCAACACCCTGCACAATATTCCACAAGCCTTTTGCAACCAGTACATGTCGCATCATATAAGCCCATAATGGGTAGTTGGTACCATCCAACTTATCCTCAACAGCCAACATACGGAATACATCACTGCTTTCAGCCATGGCCGGTGACTAAAATACCTTGATGCAGAAAATTGACTGTATCTCAAAAAGTTGAACAGAAGTGCCCAGACGAGTTCTACTAGACCTGTAGCAGACTTTGAGACGCTTAAACTGGCGAACAGAAACTGGTATATACCTTTGGCACAAAAGGACGAAATAGCCTGCACAAGCACTGCCATAGTGCGTTCGGAGGCCGAAACGAGCTCAGATCGTGATTTCGGCACCACAGAGCGAAGCGGTTTTGATCTTGGAAACACCCTGAGTATGCTCACCAAATTTCATGCGAATCTGAGACTCCAAACGGAGGAGTGTCGACGGCGCCCTAGAAGAAGCGACGACCTGCTCTGATACCAATTGTTGGAGATAGACATCTGCGGAAGCACGCGAACAGCACAAGGAAGAAGAAGAAGCTTGGAGCACAAACACACAATACTGAATGTATTACTAGAGAATGTACAAAGATAAGTAGCCCATTAGGGCAATAGGCGTATATACAAGCTGGGGAAAAAAACCTCCTAAAGAGGGAAAAAAGTGCTCCGGCGGTCCTAGAGTGTTCACACACATCACTACCTAAATATATCAACAACAGAGATGAAAAGAAAAAATAAAAGTAGAAATTATTTTGCAAATATTGTAAAGGAAATGATCATGTCATAAAGAGTTGTCCAAAATTGGCTACAAAAGAGGCAAAGGAAAAGAGGATGGAATGGTTGTTATAGAGGCCTCTACACCCAAAACAAAGTCTGCTAATCTTGTACAGAATGAAGAATGGCATCTACTATTGTTTGTAGTTATGACCCATGTTCTCATGAATATTGTATGTCTATAGTACAAGCAGAAGTTTTAGTATTTTGAATACTGTCACATGTGCCAACATCTCCTCTTATCATGTCATGGGAGTTGGTAAGATCATTATGAATACTACTGATGGTAGTTCTTTTACATTAATTTAATGCTTTATTTGTGCTAGGGATCAAGAAAAATTTGTTATCAGTTTCAACATTAGCCAAGATCGGTTTGGTTTTGAAATTATGACAGATGTACACTTCATGATTTGTCAAATGGTGATGTCATTATTTCTTTTGGCATTTTATGTGATGGACTATATAACCTCATAGACTATGAAAAAATAGTGATTGATTCAGCATGTGGAGTACATGATTCTCAGGCTATGTCAGACGCAAAGCTTTGGCATGCATACTTTCGTCATCTAAATTTTGCTATTTTGCTATGCCTACACAAATATAAAATGGTGTCCTCTTTGCCCAAAATTGAGGCAGCTGGTAAACATACAGCATATGTACTTAATAGGCGTCCCACTAAAGCATTGCAGTATAGCACTCCATATGAGGCTTGGCATGGTTGCAAGCCATCTCTTGCTCATCTACATGTCTTTGGTTGTCTGGCATATGCACTAGTGCTTGAACAATAACACAGGAAATTGGATGATAAAGGAGTGAAATGTGTTTTTGTTGGGTACAGTTCTGAAAGCAAAGGCAATCATCTACATCATCCACACACTAGATGCATTTTGGTTATGCACGATGTTCTTTTTGTGGAAGATGCAATTCAGCAATTACTTTCATGTACTAAAAAGACATTAGTTAGCTCCAAAGGACACTTTGATGCCTCTGTTTATAGGTGGATAGTCTAGTGTTGCTATAAATGAAGCAATTTCCTAGCCTTTACACATTTCATGTGATGATGCGGATCATTTTATTTGTGATTTAGTTTACATGATGCACTTATTGATCATAGAACTGATATTGTACTCATTCAAGCTCTCATACTTCTTCGCTTGCATCAGATTGCTATGATATGGCTCCCTCTAGTCTTTGTGATGAGAATGAGCATGTTTCATTTTATGAAGCACAAAAACTAGAAAATTAGATGGTTGCTATGCAATCAAAATATGATGCTATTATTTAAAATGGTAACTGGTCTTTATCTCTCATAGCTCTTCCTTTGCATCAGATTGTTATGCTATGGTGGCCTCTAGTCTTTGTGATGAGAATGAGCCTGTCTCATTTGATGAAGCAAAAAATTTAGAAAATTGGATGGCTTCCATGCAATTGGAATATGATGTTATTATTTAAAATGGTAACTGTTCTTTATGTGATTTGCCCCCTGGTAAGAAGGCCATTGGGACTAAGTTGGTATACAAGCTAAAGCATAGGCCTGATGGAACAGTTGACAAGTATAAGGCTAAGCTTGTTGCAAACGGTTATACTCAAGGACAAGGCATTGCTTTTGATGAGACCTTTGCTCCTACATGTTGAATCGAAACTGTTCGTACCATCTATGCACTTGCAACTCATCATAGTTGGAACATACATCAGTTGGACATTAAAAGTGCATTTTTGAATGGTGACTTGCAAGAATAAGTGTATGTTTTCACGCCCATGGTTTTGTAAAAAAAGGCATGAAAACAAAGTGTGCAGGCTGAAAAAGAAATTATATGGTTTGAAGTAAGAACCATGTGCTTGGTATGAAAAGATGCATGCATACGTGATTGCACATGGTTCTGAGAAAATTCCAATAGAGAGCACCTTATATGTTAAGCATGCAAATGATGTGCTTCTGATCATTGTTGTCTATGTTGATGACATGCTGCTCATCGGTCCTTATTAGAAGCACATTGCTGATTTTATGGCTGATTTTCATGCCTCATTTGAGATGTCACATTTGGGGCATTTGCATCATTATTTGGACATTTAGTTTATGCAAGTTTATTGGAAAAATCATTGACGAAGAGCATATATTTAGGCAAGTAATCAATGGAATACAGGCAGATGACAAATGGGAAGCTTTCACCATAGACCTATACATGGATATGAAGGTTCGTGATTTCAACATCCTCATTGGAAAATTTTTCACACCTGAGGCAAAGCTTATAAAGAATGGAGACAACTCAAAAGGTAATCAATCCTCTGCTCTCTATACAGATACAAATAAAAACAAAGATAACAAAGGCAAAGGTAAAAATTCTAATGATGAAGGTAGTACCTCTCAACCAAACTTTGGACATCGAGGTAGAGGCTCAAGCAAATGAGGCAGAGGAGGAAGACAAAGTAGGAGGAGAGCTCAAAGCTTGTCTCCATGTGCCATATGTGGTCTGACTAATCACATTATTGAGAACTGTATCAAGAATCCTAGAAACCAAAGATGAAGAGGTTACAATAGAGGAGGCAATGGAAGCTCAAGAGGTAGATTCAACAACAACAATGGTTACAATAATAACTCATACAGTAACAACAACTACAAAAAGGATACATAGGAAGGAGAGATTACAACAATTATGCAGATGTTCAAGCACAAGAGGTTTCACGTCTTCTGATGAACATGACCATGAAGCAAGCTAAAGGAGATGAACATGTATTCTATATAGACTGAGGTTGCTCAAATCATGTAGCAAGGAATGTAGCTCTACTCTTCGACTTGGAGGATCCAAGGAATAGACATGAAGTGCAAGGAGGAGATAACACAAGGCATCTAGTTGAGAAGATACTAAATGTGAAGACTTCAAATGGTAATATGAACCTATTGGGCAAGATATTGTATGTGCCTACTATCACTAGAAACCTCTTATGTGTAGGTCATATTATTGAAAAAGGATTGCAGTTCAGATTCACAAAGAATGGAGCATTTGTTAAGGATCCACATCAAGCATTCAAGAGGATATCAAGAGGAGAAAAAATAAGGTAGATTATTTACATTTGAACTCCAAGATACTAGAAACATTGCATTGTTCAACTATGGTAGCCAAACTCTATAAGAGTTGGAAATTTGGCACAAGATGTAAGCTAACATATGTGAAAGAATGGAGTAATTCCATGGAAGAAGTAATAGAATCTCTACAAGAGAATGAAACTTGGGAGTTAGTACCCAAGAAACCATCTATGAGCGTCATTCGCTCAAGGTGGATATACAAGGTAAAGAAGAATTCTGATGGGTCAATTAACAGATATGAAGCAAGGCTTGTAGCCAAAGGGTTTGCACAAACACAAGGTATTGATTATGAAGAAAAATTTTCACTTGTTGCAAAAATGCCTACTATTAGAGTACTCATGAGTGTTGCATCTTCCAAGAATTGGAAGATATATCAAATGGATGTTAAAAATGCATTCTTAAATTGTTGGATATAAGAGGAGGTATACATGGCTCAACCTCTTGGTTTTGAGGATCAAACATACCCTGAACATGTGTGCAGGTTGAGGAAAGCTTTGTATGGCTTGAAGCAAGCTCCTTGATCCTGGAATCATAGACCTGTCACTTACTTGTAGGATAAAGGTTTTATTGTAAGCACGGAAGATCCCTCCCCCTTCATCAAGAGGAATCATTTAGAGGTCGTATACCTTTGGGTATATGTGGATGATATAATCATTACAGGAAATGATGCAAGTGGAATTAGGAGGATCAAAGCTCACTTACTTCCTAGGATTTGAAGCACTATATACTGAAAGAGGTATGTTCCTCACTCAAAGAAAGTGCATTGCAGATATGCTCTAAAAATTCAAGATGGGGAATACAAAGGTTGCAAGTACACCCATGGAGGTAGATATTGAGTTAAGTGCTAATGAAGGTGAGCTCATTGAAGACATAACTAGTTATCAAAGTTTAGTTGGAAGCTTGAATTATGCTTCTCTAACTAAAGTAGATATCTTTTACGGAGTAAGTGTGTTGAGTCAATTCATGCACACTCCAAGGAAGCCTCACAAAGAGGCATCCAAGAGAGTTCTAAAGTATGTGAAGGGCACAATCAATCGAGGATTATACTATCCATATACCTTTGACATAGATATTAAACTCTTCTCTGATGCAGATTGGGTAGGCTCTAAAGATGATAGGAGAAGCACATCTGGATATCTTACTTTTGTAGGTACAAATTTGATCTCATGTTCCTCAAAGAAGCAACCCACAATTGCTCTTTCGTCAACATAGGCTGAATACTGAGGACTTGCAAATGCTACACAAGAAGCTATGTGGATTAGAGCCCTATATTCAGATTTAAGGTTGAACACTTCAACTCCAAATATATATGAAGATAATATTAGTTCATTACATCTTTCTACTAACCCTATCTATCATCCCAAGACTAAACATATAGAAGTTCATTATCATTATGTCAAAGAGAACATTATGAGTAAGGAGATACAACTCTCATATGTATCAACTCATCAACAATGTGCACATATGATGACAAAGGCATTGGATGGAAGCAAATTAAACAGATTCAAATCAATGATTGGATTGCATGATATCATGAAGGATTGAATACTCAAGCATATTAGGCTTGAGGGGGAGCTATTGGTGCAACTAGCAAGCCTGAGTGCATTGCCAAAGTCTTTGGACTACACATTCATTTATCTCTTCACATGGAGAACCACATATGAACTCATGCTTGTCAATTTGAGTGTATTTACTTTGCATAAATGTAAAATTCAAAAGAAGATGGAATCTCGTGAAGCTAGGAAAGCAAACCGATGATTCATTTGGTAGAGGAATCGAATCGATTATTTGCATAAAGTGTAGTGATCTTTTAGGTGAGGGAAAATTCAAATTCAAACTCAAGACATGTGTATAAATACATAGACTTTTAGTCACATTATGTATGAGCCATTCTAAGAAGCATTGAGCTACAAACTTGAGCATACCTTGTGCTCACACTATCTTTGTGTAGTCCACTACACTTTCATTTATGTTCAATAGCATATACATTTTGATACATGTCTTCAAGTACATTTGTGTCTACTATCTACTATTACATCTTCTCATAATAGTGATCTTGTGGAATCAATTTCTCTACATATACTCACTCATTTGCTATGCTTTAACTTGAAATAGTTAGCGTAGAGTGTCTAGTGTTCTCATATCAATTCTCAATATTTCTATAGATCTTGGATGATTTGCCACATAAAAACTGATTGTTTTATTTGGATGAGGGGATGCCAAAGGGATTGGAACTTAAAATGCCACCTAAAACGTAACCAACCCACATACCATCTCCTATTATGCATGACATGAAAGTGCACATTCTTCTTGAATCTCAGAATTTTATCAAGACTATTGCCATTGTGCCATCTAAGACAAGGTGAGGGGACTCATGCCCAATAAGGACCCGAGTCCTCGAGCACTCCCAAGCATGGAATCTACTCCACAACATGAACCATTCTTCATAGTCCACTCTCCTAGCCACGTAAATGTCCTCAAATCTTATCAATTGGCATGTTTCATGATTCTACAGGAGTTTCCACAAATGGAAACCTTTGTTCCAAAGCTTCCTATTTTTTTGGAGGTTCCAAGACTCAAAACCTATGAAGCCCTTGACAAGGAACTAGATGGAGTCAGTTTGTCTAATATCGGCTGCCCATTTCCTATCTTCATTAATCTTGAAAAATTGTTTCACCTTGTTCCAACTCTTCAATTGGGAGAAAAGTAAGCTCAAGCCTCTAGCACTCACGTGATAGGGGGAGAAGAAAAGAGTGAGAAGATCACAACCCTTCCACCCTAGAAGGCCCACAAGCCTAAGAGCCTTCTTGTTTCTAAAAATCTATTTGGCCCAAGAGGCAACGTGTTGCTACATGCTTTAATGAACCATTTGGCTACAAACTTATTGGCCATTCCTGCAATGTGTAGAATCCCAAACCACCTTGATCTTTTTTTCTTATGCAAATTCTTTCCAATTTGACAATCTCTTGGTCCTTCAGTCTCCAACAAGAGAGAAAGTAAATAATCAAAGAAAGAAGGAATGTATTAACCATCGTGGCCCTCCCGGCGTGGTTGATTTGCATACCTTTCCAGTATGCTAACTTGTTATCGAGCTTAGAAAGAGCCTAGTTCCATTATTGACCCATTGAAACATCGAATCCCATGATAATACCTAGTGTGCGAAAGATTTTTCCCTTGGGGATCAACTTATAGCCATGGTCAACGAAAATTTGAGGTGGATGCCCAATTAGGACCCTGAGAATGATTCCAAAGTGGTTTATTTTGGAGCTGGATGCCTCAAAAAATCAAGTGTGTGCATGTTGCAAGATTTTGTGTGTATTTTATAAGTGTAGCATGTTTCTTGTGTGTCACAAACTCTTCATAGAACTATATCTTGCTCCTCTCCATTGCTCCTCATATGTAATTTCCTATTATGTTGCATCATGCATGGATTCATCATCTTTCCCTACATGTGTCATGGTGTGACTAAAGTGATCAAAACTCAGTGAAGTACGTAATAAATTCCAAGTGACGACTATGTTACCCAATTCACCAATCCTCTTTTGTTCATTCAATTTCTAACCCTAAACATCAATCTATGAACACACTTAGGACATTCAAGACACTTTTTTCCCTCTTTAGGAGGACTTTTTCCCCCGGCTTGTATATATGCATATAACCCTAACATGTCACTTATCTTGTATACATTCATTTGATTATACATTCTGTCCAAAATCAATTGCAAAAGAAACAAAACAAAAAGAGGTTGAAATTGTTGTTGCAGAGGCCTCTACATCTTAAACAAATTTTGCTAATCTTGTGTAGAATGAAGAATGGGCATTTACTATTGTTTGCTACTATGACATATCTCTTGAGCAATGCATGTCTATCGTAGGCTCAAATGTTTGGTACTTTGATAGTGGAGCAAAAAAATATATTACCTTGCAATGTAGTTTCTTCAGTTCACTTGAGCCTGCCCCTACAAGGAATACTATCATATGTGCTAATATCTCCTCTTATCCTATAATGGGAGTTGGTAAGACCATTTCGACTACTACTAGTGGCAGTTCTTTCACATTTTCAGATGCTTTGTATGTGTGAGCAATCAAGAAAAATCTATTGCCGATTTCAGCATTAGCCAAGATTGGCTTGGTAGTCAAATTTTTTGATGATAGATGTAAAATTCATGATCTTTCAAATGGTGATGTAATTATTGCTTTTGGCATTTTATCTCACGGGCTCCATAACCTCGTAGACTACGCAAAATCTATCAATGATTCGGCATGTGTGGTTCAAGATTCTTAGGCTATCTCAGATGCAAAGCTTTGGCATGCACAGTTTCTTCATCTAAATTTAGCTATTTTTCTATGCCTACAAAAATTTGGAATGGTATCCTCTTTGCCCAAAATTGAGGCACCTAGTAAATATGTATGGAAGCGCTATATTTTGGGCAAAATGTAGCATTCCTCCTTCCCAAAAAGGTGGCTCAGTTAGAAAGGAATGCAATGGTGTCTCCTTTGAAAGGAAATTTTGAAGTGTTTATGTGCTTCAAACAATCTCCGATTTTGGCTGAGAATCTATCACCATGTAAAATGGGCACCCTCCATTCTGGTTGAGGGAGGGAATATATTTCATCAGATTTTAATGCATTTTTGCTCAAAGCTGGGATAAAACATGGGTGTATAGTGCCATAAACACCTCAACAAAATGCATTTGTTGAAAGAAAAAATAGGTCACTCATGGAGATGGTGAGGTTTATGGTTAAAAATCAGGCTTTACCACATAGCTCCTGGCTTAAGGTTGTCATGTGTGCAACATATGTATTTAACAGGTTTCCCACCAAAACCCTGCAATCTATCACTCCATATGAAGCTTGGCATGGTTGGATGCCATCTGTTTCTCATCTGAGTTTCTTTGGTTGTCTGGCATATGCATTAGTGCTTGAACAACAATGCAAGAAATTGGATGATAAAGCAATAAAATGATTTTTTTGGTAGAGTTCCGAAAGCAAAGGCTATCATCTATATTATCCATGAACTAAACACATTTTGGCTAGCCGTGATGTTTTTTTGTGGAAGATGCAATTTATCCATTATTTTCATGTACCACGGAGACATCACTTAGCTCTAGAGGTGTGTATGATATTTTGATGCCTCCTTTTACATGGAGAAATCCTAGTGCTGGTTCCAAATGGTGCAATTTCTTAGCCTTTACAAGTTCCACGTGATGATGCAGATCATTCCATTTCTCATGCAGATCTACATGATGCACTTGTTGATGAGAGAGATGATATAGAGAGGCAAAAACTATGCCTAAATGGCTAGTGTAGACTTTGCAACATAGTAAATTAGATGCACATGTGTCATATCATACGTGTTCAGGCTCTCATAGTGCTTCTTTTGCATGAGATTGCTATGCTATGGCTGCCTCTTTGTGATAAAAATGAGCCTATTTCTTTTGATGACACACAAAATTTAGAAAATACAATCAGAGTATGATGTTATTATGAAGAATGGTACCTGATCTTTATGTGATTTGCCTCTAGGTGAAAAGGCCATTGGCATTAAATGTAAACATGATGGAACACTTGACAAGTATAAGGTGAGGTTTGTTGTGAAAGGTTATGCTCAAGAAAGAGGCATTGATTTTGATGAGACATTTGCTCCCACATGCGGAATAACTATGGTTCATAGCATCCCTGCCCTTGCAGATCATCATGGTTCGAATATATATCAATTGGACATTAAAAGAACATTTTTGAATAATGACTTACATGAAGAATTGTATGTATTTCAGCCCCGTGGTTTTGTATGGAAAGGGCATGAAAACAAAGTGTGCAAGTTGAAGATGGAATTGTATGGTTTGAAGCAAGCACCACATGCTTGGTATGCAAAAATACTGCCTACTTGATTGCACATGGTTTTGAGTATAGTCCAATTGAGAGCACCTTATATGCTAAACATTTAGATGATGTACTTCTGATTATCATTGTATATGTTGATGACATGCTCCTCACTAGTCCTAATGAGAAGCATATTGCTGATTTTAAGGTGAATTAACATGCCTCTTTTGAGATGTCAGATTTGGGGCATTGAATTTATGGAAGTTGATTAAATAATAGCTCTCTGTCAAACAAAATATATTGACACATTATTGCAGCATGTTGGCCTTGAAGACTACAAACCTATTGCCACTCCTATGGAGAGAGGTTTATGATTGAGTCTTCATGATGCTAGAGATGCATTTGATGTTGTTCTCTATCAACATGTTGTAGGATGCTTGATTTATTTATGTGTAACTTGTCTTGATATTCAATTTGTTGTCTCTCATATGAGTAGGTTTATGCTTTGCCTAGGTGTCAAGCATTGGTGACCAGTTAAGTGCATCTTTCGCTAATTGAATGTTACCAGACGGGGGGATCATAACCGCCATATTTACATGCTTTTTTTAACTCGGAGAGGGATGTCTTCTATGACTCGTGTGTGTCCACTAGTGGTTTTTGTTTCATGCTTGGTAGTTCATGGATATCTTGGTTGAGCAAGAAGCAACCTATTGTGGCCGCTTCTAGTTCTGAGGATGAGTATAGTGGAGATTTGACAATCATTATTTAGTGTGTGTGGATCTGATGCCTCTTGGCTAGTTTGCGTGTTGATTAGTCTTTTTCCACCACCATCTTCATTGAGAGTCCGAACACATTGGCAGTTGCAAGGAACATTGTGTTCCATGCTCATGCAAAGCACATTGAGGTGCACTATCAATATGTCAAGGAGAGGTTCTCTACTAAGGAGATCAGTTTGGCATATGTGCCAACACAGAATTGCAGATCTTTTTCAAAAAGGTTCTACCTCGGGAAAAGTTTGAAGCTTTTCGCAAAGATTTAGCTTACTTCCTTTTGTGGATTGATCTCTTTGCACTAGCATGGCACTTCTTTATACATGAGTGCCAGCTCCTTGCTTACCACATCACTCCCAAGGGGTATTTGTTGATATGTGTGAAGAGACATAGGACCACTGGGCACTTTTTTCCCACTTTAGGAGGTTTTTTTCCCTTGACTTATATAAATGCATATAATTCTAATGGGTCACTTATCTTTGTACACTCACTTGCTAATACTATCTCTATTGTGTGTTGTGCTCCAAACTTCTTCTTCTTCCTTGTGTTGTTCATGTGCTTGCATAGAGCACAAACTCGAACACTTATGGGTGAACCAATTTCAACAAAATAGGCTGCGTATAAGATTGTAGCTATATTTTTTGCTCAATGATAAGTCATCCTTTATGTACCTCTAGTGGGAAGTTGTACGTTTGAGTGTGGTTTCAATATCATTTGGTCCGATGTTTGGTATCTTCAATGTTCTTGGCTCCCTAGTGATGAGGCAAACTGAAACATGTGATGGCATCGACTATGGTGATTGCGGCTTTCTGATCCCTAAGAGTAATAGAACGTTTGATCCGGTGTCCACCCAAGTGATTGGTTTGCACCCATGAGTACATATTGTAATTATAATTTATTCCTGCTACCTAGCACTGTCCATCACCTTAATTCCGATAGACCTTCATGTTGCCAACCTTACATTCCTAACTTCAATGCATTTTTTGAAGTGAGGTTGGCAACATGAAGGTCTATCGGAATTATTGCTCCATGCAAAATGGATGAAGGTCTACATGGGCCCCATGCAAAATGGACAATTTGAACTACCTATCATGGCATTCATAGTACAACATGGTGGCATGGCAAAGGAAGATTTGGAAGCATAGTGGTGGACAAAGAAGTAGAGACATAATATTTAAATGACTGATGGGAAGTCATGAGATATATCAAAATATATTAGATATGCACATAGATAGATCATACACATACCTTCGGAGATTGATGCATGTAATGAGAAGAGGAGTCACAAGTAGGCATTTGAGCAATGATATTTCCACACATACATGCAAATAGGGATAAGCATGAAAGCGTTAGAAGATATAGAGTTGAGGCCACTTAGAAGCATTAGCAGAGAAGAGCATTGTGCAATACATGCAAAGTTTAGATCAGTTAAGTGTGGAATTGACATGGGACAGGAGAAGCAATGGTAGCAGAATAGTTAGGGCAAGCAAAGCAAACTGTAGAAGTAAGGGAGTATTTGGAAGCTCAAAGGCAAGTCTTAGAAGGCAAGCTTTGGTGTGGAAGTGAAAGATAACAAGCATTGGGTGGTGATTAATGAGTGTTGCTTGAGAGGGCAAAGGCTGACAATTGGGTGTCTGAAGAAGTAGAGAATGCCCAAAAGGAAGTGCAAACACTAAGATGGTTTGGATGTCAATGTTAAAAGAAGAGGGAAGCTATCGGATCATGACCAATGTCAAGGATTAGTGAGGTGGTGATCATGCAAAAAGCTATCTTCACAAGTAATTGTTCAGGGGACTATGCCTCAAGGGTAGTTTGCTTAGCCTCCTCTTCTTCTTTACCAAGACCTTTTGATTCCTCTTCCCTTGGTATTTGTGGCTATAGGATTCATGCATCTAAAGAGCCCCTAGTGTCGGGGAAAATACATTTATCTATGCCATCACATCCATGTTAGGATTAATAAACTATGCTTCTCCTCCTTTATGCTTTGTGTCAAAATATATTTCTATGGATTTTTAAGCATGATCTGGTGATTCAGCTTGGTTCTATATTGCATCCAACAATAATACAACGCATTTACATTCAATACTCCATTCTTATATTAGTGTATTTGGCCTATTTAGTTTTAGATAAGTTCTTTGTGGAGTGCATCGATAGTATTATATGTACATATAACACATATGCCTACAATACGTCTATTATTTTCTATGTATATCATATGACAAACAAGTTACCTCCTTTGCCGATTAGGGAAGAACTAGCAAAATAGTATCTCCTCTATATAATTGTAGGCTGAGTTGTACAATTTTGGCATGTGTGGTGGGACGTAGATCTTGATGACTTGTTCTTTAGACATATCTAAAACTTCTATGAATAGAACTCTTCCACAACCTACATCCCTTAGTCCATATCATAGTATTATCATTCGTGAGAGAGCCAAAGGCAAGAAGCACTTTGTAGAAGAACCATAGATGTGTTGAAGGAGATGGTGGATAGTCTTCAAAGATGAAGTGGTGTTGCTTCTACCTGCTTCACACCAGCCAAGAACAATTGCTAGAGAGTGTAGCGAGCCTCTTTAGCTTGCTAATGATCATAAATAATCATCTATGATGTTTGGAACATGATCCACTAATCAATGGATCAAAACAGATAGGTAGAAAATTTATCCAAGGTCATAGACTTGCTATTTTTGTCTTTACACTTGTTTAGTAATTTGAATAGTGCTTTGAGTAGGATAGCAATTAGCCTAATTCCTTTTGGTGATGTCTAATTAACTTAGACAGCTACCAACCATGAGTAATTTCAATAAAAATAATGAACTACAGGCTTCATATGATGTTTAGAAAATCATGGGAGTTGCTCGATATTTATGGGATGCATCAATCAGTAGACCAGAGAGTAATGAAATGATAATATCTCACAATTCAGAGATGCAATGATGATGAGATTTTGTAGCTACAAACTAGATAGTATAGTAAATCTATGATGCTTTAAATCACGAATTATTCTCTCATCAATCAACTACCAAATGAATCGTGATTTGATGCTTCCTAACTCCACATGCAAGTAATGCACTTTTACAAAGGTAAATGTACTTGATTTTACAAGGGATTGATCATATAAGGCTCGATGAGAAACATGATAAACACTCAAGTATGTGGGCTTGGATTGTCTTGCACCAACAGATCCCCTTCAAGCCTCCCTTACATAATGATAGTGCACTTCAATGTGCTTAGTCCTTGCATGATATACAAGATTAGTAGCCAAATGAAGTGAACTAGTGCTATCTCCAAAAATCATTGTAGTGTAAAAATGTAGCCCCAAATCTGCATAGAGTTGCTTGATCCACATAGCTTTCATAGTTGCATTTGCTAAGCCTCTGTATTCTGCCTCTATAGATGACAAAGCCACAGTCCCAACAAGTTTTTGGTAACATGTAACATCCTCAAGTAGTTCTCCCTCATGAGAACTAAGCTTATGGTTGAGTTCCATGGGTGTACCTGCAATTTTGGTATTCTCCATTTTGAATTTCACCAACATGTCATGGATATACTTTCTCTGAGTAATAAACACACCAAAATATGTATACACAAGTTCTAGACCAAGAAAATATGTTAACAAACCAAGATCATTGATTTTAAATTCTTCTATTAGTTGAGCTCTAACCTACTTGATGCCATTAGCATCATGTAATAATAATGGCATCCACATAGACACATAAGTAAATGACTTTTGAGTTGGTCTTCTTTATAAATAAAGAAGAATCTGGCTTGCTAGCCACAAATCTTGGATCTTGCAAATAAGTAACAAGCCTATGGTTCTAAGCTCTAGGAGCTTGCTTTAGGCCCTACCGTGCCTTCCCTAGCTTGCATACAAAACCTGGTTTATTCTTATCTTCAAATCTTGGTGGTTGTGCCATATACACTTCTTTTGAGATCCATCCATTTAGGAATGCATTCTTGACAGCTAACTGATATAGGTTCCTATTTCTTGGAAGCAGCAACACTTACCAAAACCCTAATTGTTGGCATCTTAGCCACGGGTGAAAAGTTTCTTCATAGTCCACTCCATGGGTTTGAGCAAACCCTTTTGCCACTTACCTTGCCTTGTACCTGTTTATAGAACCATCAAAATTTTTCTTGATTTTATATATCCACGTGGATCCTATCACCTTCATGCTTGGCTTCTTGGGAACCAAATAACAAGTATTGATCTCTTGAAGTGCTTCAACTTCTTCCTACATGGCTTCTCTCCATTCTTTCTTCTTATTGGCCTCTTCAAATGAAGAAGATTCTTTTGTCATAGGGTCTTTGGTGATACACATAGAATGCTTGGTGATTAATGATGTGGCATAGCCATAGCTTATGGGCTTTTTACTTTCCCTTTGAGATCTCTTGAGTGCTTGATTGGAGGACTCTAGAATGTCTTCCAATTGCTTGAACTTGGTCTTGCCCCTTGACTTCCAAGCCTTGAAGCCAACCTCCTCTTCATCATCTCAATTGACATCTTCTGGTAATTGTTGATCTTCTTGAGTGAGAGTTGGAAAGTCATTTTCCAAATCATAAGGTAACTTAATTTTCTGGCAATCATCTTCAAACCATGAATTTTTTTCATCAAACACTACATCCCTACTAACTATAAATCCTTTGTTCGTGGGATTGTATGGCCTATAGCCCTTCTGTTTTTGGTCATACCTAATGAGTATATACTTTTCAGCTTTAGGATCAAGCTTCCCTCTAATTTGTGAGGGAGTGTGTGCATAAGCAATGCACCCAAATATTTTGTAATGGTCCAATGAGGGTCTCTTGCCATATCATGCTTCATAGGGTGTCATTCCATCTAAGGATTTGGATGTGACCCTGTCAACCAAGTATGTGGCTATGGAAACAGCCTCTGCCCATAGGTAATTGGGTAGTTTCTTCTCATTCAACATTGATATTACATTCTCTTCTATCAATCTGTTCCTTGTCTCTCCCACTCCATTTAGTTCAGTAGTATGTCTTGTTGTGACTTCTCTCTTTATACCTCTATCCTGTAAGAATGAATCAAATTCATGTGAAAAGTACTCACCACCTCCATCAGATCTAATCCTCTTTAAGCTTCTACCTATTTGGTTCTCAACCAATGCCAAGTACTTTTTGAAACAAGTAAGTACTTCATCCTTATGCTTCATGAAATACAGGATTGTCCATCTACTCTAATCATTCGTAAATGAAACATAATACCTTGAACCTGAGATTGATGGCTCTTTGTTAGGACCCCATACATTAGTGTGTACAAGCTCCAAGTAGTCTTCATACATGTACCCCTTTCTATTGAATGGTTGCCTGTGAGCCTTGCCAAATTGGCATGCTCCACATTTGTATATCATGTGTTGCTTGGACACATTAGGGATGCCAAGCACACTCTGATCCTTGCATATTTGCTTTAATGTTCTTTTTCATGTATAACCTAGCCTTTTATGACATATCTCTAGTTCAAATAGAGTTTGATCTTTGTAATTGAAGAGTGCTATGTTTCTGGTGTCTTCAATCTGAAGTGTAAAGAGTCTAATAGATTTCTCACCTTTTGCAATCCTCTTGAAGCCTTGTTGAGGGTCTTCAACATATGCTCCATGCCTTGTGAATCTGACCTGTAAGCCTTTCTCAACAATCTGTCCAACACTAATTAGGTTTTTGGTCATAGTTGGCACATACAAAACCTTACTTAAGAGGTTCATGTTACCATTAAAAGCTTCGACATTTCCAATTTTCTTGACAGAGTGTCTACTGTCATCACTTGTCTGCACTTCATGCTTCCCTTTGGGTTCTTCAAGATCAGATAACAATGCAACATTTCTAGCCACATGATTGGAACAACCTGAATCAATATAGAAAAGATGTTGATTATCTTTACCTTGCTTGGACGTCACGTTGATGATGAGTAGAGAAGCATCTTGGTCTTCTGTGTAGTTGTTATAATCCCTTCTTCCTTTGAAACCTCCTTGATAATCATTGTTGTTATAGCTTTGGTTGTAGTTGTAATTGAAATTGTTTCTTCCATTGTTGAGTCTTCCTCTAGATTGTACATAGCTCCCTCTATGGAAGCCTCTTCCCCTTTGATTCCTTGTGTTCTTGAAGCATTCTTCTATGGTGTGGTTGATAAGGCCACAAATGTTGCAAGGTGGAGTGTTGTAGGATCTTCCCCTGCCTTGCTTTCCTCCTCTGACCCTTCCTCTAGTACCTCTTCCTCTACCTGTGTAGTTAACTTGAGAGGTGCTAGCCTCTTCTTCATTCTTCCTGCTTTTACCTTTATCCTTACTTTCATTTCTATCTATATAAAGGGCAGAAGATTGGTCATCTCTAGAGTTTTCACCACTCTTTTTAAGCTTTGTCTCGTGGTGAAGAGTTGCCCCATCAAGGTGTTGAGGTTAGGTATTTGCATATCCATATAAAGGTCCATTAATGTGGTGAAGGACTCCCACTTATCATCAGCTTTGATGCCATTGATGATCTACCTTACTATGTGTTCTTCTTCTATCTCCCCTACAATGCTTGCAAGCTCCTTAGCCACATCCTTCATCTTGGTTACATAATCAACCACACTTTGCTTTGGTTGCTTTTTTAGGGTAGTACACTCCATCCATAGCTGATTCTTTCTAGCTCTTGTATTTCATGAGAAATATGATGAGAGTACTTCCCAAGTCTCTTGGGAGGTCTTGCAATTCCTAATACGAGCTAATAAGAAATCAAATATTGATTTTAGTAGATAAGTCCTAGAAAGAGCATCCTTTGCACACCATGTGGTCAACCTTTCTTGCTCTTCCCTTGTGGGTTGATGTTTGCTCCTGAATGTTGGCATTTCTTCATCTCCTGAGATGTATCCATGTAGACTTCTCCCTTGAAGGTAGGCTTGCATCGTTAATGACCATACTGCATATTTGCTTCTATCTGATTTGTCAATGAGTGATGGAAATCCATCTCCCATCTTGCTTATTGTTGCTCTGATACCACTATTGGAGGAGATGGTGGATAGTCTTCAGACATGAAGTGGTGTTGCTTCTACCTGCTCCACACTAGCCAAGAACAATTGTTGGAGAGTATAGTGAGCCTTTTTAGCTTGCTAATGATCATAAATAATCACCTATGTTGTTTGGAACATGATCCACTAATCAATTAATCAAAACAGATAGGTAGAAAATTGATCCAAGGTCATAGACTTGCTATTTTTGTCTCTACACTTGTTCAGTAATTTGAACAGTGCTCTGAGTAGGATAGCAATTAGCCTAATTCCTTTTGGTGATGTCTAATTAGCTTACAAATCTACCAATCATGAGTAATTTCAATAAAAATGATGAACTATACGTTGAGTAGGATGTCTAGCAAATCATAGGAGTTTCCCGACATTTACAAGATGCATCAGTCAATATACCAGAGAGTAATGAAATGATAATATCTCACGATTCAGAGAAGAAATGATGATGAGATTTTGTAGCTAAAAACTAGATAGTATATAGAATCTATGATGATTTAAATCACGACAAATGATCAATCATAAACTGAAAATAAGCTTTGAGAAGATCATTGTACTGATGTAGTCATGGTAGAGAAGTGAAGTGAAGATATAATGAAAATCTATGTGTTAGATCATGTATAAATACAATGTCATGGGAAGTAATTGAGCTATTGAGTGAGCTCTCAATTCACATTGCATCCCTTTCAAATGATCTCCTCGAGTCGAGATATCACATGGGTCTTTTGATCCTCTTTTTATAGTTGATTTTGTAGTCAATCTTTTGAATTCAAATTCAAAAGCCCACCTAAAAGTAAATCCTAAACTATAGGATATATTCTCTCATCAATCAACTACCAAATGAATCTAGATTTGATGCTTGCTAAATCCACATGCAAGTAATGCACTTTTACAAAGGTAAATGTACTTGATTTTACAAGGGATTGATCATATAAGGCTCCATGAGAAATATGCTAAACATTCAAGTATGTGGGCTTGGATTCTCTTGCACCAACAAGATGGCTCAAAGCAACTTAGCATCACTTCTTTCGCATATTAATACTAATTGTCCCATCTTCAAGGAGCTTCAATGGAAAAACCTAATGACCATGTGAGGCATTTCCCTGCTTTATATAAAAGTGGAGGATTGGAAGGACATATTGACACCTTCATGGCTTTGTTCCTAGCAACTTTGGATGGGCTAGCTGGCAAGTGGTCCAATCACTTTGAGGAGGACCATTTTACATGGCAAGAAATGAAGACAAACTTCTCTTTCGCATGTCAACTAGGAAACTCTACCAAGAAAGTGTTGGATGACCTCGAGAATTTAAACCTAAGGAAGGGTGGGTCCTTCCTAGAGTTAATGACAAGAACTAAGGTGTTAGTAGCAAAGTTACTTGTGGCCCTATGAAAATTTCTAATTAAGAAATGGCTAAAAAATGCAATCCATTGAGCACAAGAAATAAGGCATGTTAGCACCAAGTGCTTTGATAGAAGACTTCGTCGCTATGGATACAAGGATTGAGTAGGCTCAACTTCACTTTAATGACTCCATGTCTCATACCAAGCACAAGATTGATATCTCGAGATAACAATAGATCATAGGTGTTGAGGAGGATAAGAAATCGAAGAACTAAGAGAGCGAGGGACAAAAGCAAGCCTGTGGCAGAAAATTTACCGTCAATAAGGGCACCCATATACCAAATGTGTTGATAAGGTAATTTGCCAATACTACAAGTGGGAACGCAAAGCTCGTAATTGTTATTATATGAAAGGAATGACTAAGCGACAAACACGTGCATACTAGGGGCAACCAGCTAGATCAACACCGCCCATGGTTCTTATGACTCAGCCTATGGAGGTAAGAGGGCCTATCCTTGGTAATATTCCTACAATTCCAATGTTTAATTCTTCTCTTGCTAATGTTGGTATGCAATAATATGGGTGATCAAACATTGATATTTAGAAATCAGCCATGAAAACCCATAGTGTGTTATAGATGTGCAAAATATGGCCATGTGCAAGCTATGAGCCTCTTACAAAAAAATGCACCTCCTTGCTCTAAAAATCTAGAGTCAAGAATTACACTAAAGACTACCTAAATCAGGCTATCATGAATCAAAATCAGGTAAATAAAACGTTACACATCTCGATACATCAACTTCTAGACCAAAGTACTCCGCAGCAGTCACCCATGGATAATGTAATACAACTAAGGGAGATCTCTCCACTATGGGTACGTACTAGGGCTCAAAGGGTGCAAGAAGATAAGAGGGGGGCAGTAGAAAATAATTTTAATAGCTCACAACAAAGAAATGTTCCTTATGAAGTAGCTAGTTTGGAAAAAATGCCTCCAAAAAGCTAGCAGAGGAGGGAGGAGTCAAGAAGTAGCGAAAAACCTAACTTGGAGCAAGAATGTGCGAAAGCAAAAAAGGAAAGTATCAGATTGTAAATGCCTCTTACCAAAACATAAAAGGACCAGAGGTTTGAAACCAACATATTCTAGTGACTAGCCAGGTTCGGCTCATTCTCATCACAAAGACTAGAGGCAGCCATACCATAGCAATCTAATGTAAAAGAAGCACTATGGGAGCTTGAACAAGTGCAATATGATAGAGACACATCTAATTTGCTATCACGCAAAGTCTACACTAGCCATTTTGGCATAGTTTTTGCCTCCTCAATATTTGCTCTCTCATCAACAAGTGCATCATCTAAATCTACATAAAAAATGGAATGATTCGCATCATCACATAAAACCTATAGATGCTGAAAAGTTTCCTCACCAGGACCAACACTAGACTATCCACCTATAAAAAGAGGAAGCAAAGTGGCATACATGTCTTTGGATCTAACTAATGTCTCCTTAGTACATGAAAGCAATGGCTAAATAGCATCTTCCACAAAAACAGTATCACAGCTAACCAAAATGTGTTTAGTCTGTGGATGATACAGATGATAGCCTTTGCTTTAAGAAATTTACCCAACAAAAATACATTTCACTACTTTATCATCCAATTTCCTACGTTGTTGTTCAGGCACTAATGCATATGCTAGACAATCAAAAACACAGAGGTGAGCAACAGATGGCTTACGACCATGCCAAGCCTCATATGGAGTGATAGCTTGTGATGATTTAGTGGGACACCTGTAAAGTACATATGTTGCACACATAACAACCTCAAGCCAGAAATTGTGGTAAAGCATGACTTTTGACCATAGATCTCGCCATCTCCATGAGTGACCTGGTCTTCCTTTCAGCAAATCCATTTCGTTGGTGTATATGGCACTATACGTTGATGTTTTATCCCACATTCATCCAAAAATGCATTAAAATTAGAAGACATATATCCCCCTCCCCCCCCCGATGAGAATGGAGGGCGCCCATTTTACATGCTGACACATTTTCAGCCAAAACCAAAAATTGTTTGAAGTACATAAACACTTCGGACTTTTTTCTTTTCTAGTTGTACCCATGCATGCCTCAAAAAATCATCAATGAAAGTCATGAAGTAAAGATAGTTTCCAAAAGAGGGTGTCTACATAAGATCACAGACATCATTGTGAACAATCTGCAATTTTTGAGTAGCTCAAACTGAAACATGTTTTGGGAATAAGGAACGTTGCATTTTGCCCAAGATACAACCTTCACAGTCATGTTTATGAGGTGGCTCAAGTTTGGGCAGAGAGGACACCATTTTAGATTTCTTTAGGCGTATCAAACTAGCAAAATTTAGATGACCAAAGCATGCATGCCAAAGCTTTGCATCTAACATAGTTTGAGAATCATGTACTACACATGCTGAATCATTCATATATTTTTCATAGTCTATGAGCTTATAAAGCCCACGACATAAAATGCAAGAAGCAATAATGACATCGCAATTTGACATATCATGAATTGTACATCTATCATCAACAAATTTCACAACCAAGACAATCATGGCTAAAGCTAAAACTGATAACAGATTCTTCTTGATCCCTGGCATAAATAAAGCATCCAACAATGTAAAATAACTACCATAGCAGTAGTCAAAATGATCTTTCCAACTCCCATGATAGGATAAGAGGAGTTTTTGGACATGTGAGAGTATTCCCTCTAGGCACAGGCTCGAGTGAAGTGAAGAAATTATGCTATGAGGTAATATGTTTGGTTGCCCCACTATCAAAGTACCAAACATCTGAGTCTACTCCAGACATACACTATTCATGAGAAGATGGGTCATAACTACAAACAATGGTAAATGCCCATTCTTCATTCTACACAAGATTAGCAGACTCTATTTTGGGTGTAGAGGCCTCTATAACAGCCATTCCAACATCTTTTTTCCTTGCCTCTTTAGCAGCCAGTTTTGAACAACTCTTTATCACAGGATCATTTTCTTTACAGTATTTGCAAATTCTTTTAGCTTTTCTATTTTCTTCACATCTTTGTCATCCTTCTTTGATTGTGAAAAAATAGCAGATTTCTGCTTAATAATAGAAGAGATCCATTTACCTTTGCCTTTCTGACTAGCGAGGAAAGCTTGATTTGCAACATGCATAATGCACCTGTTCTGCCTAGACTAATCTTCGTGCAATAGAATAGAGACTTACTCCTCAAATGTTAAGACATTTGGATTGCCCTTCATCATGAATCAAAAAGTAGAAGCAAAACTTTCATATGAATCTCGAAGACCATTCAGAACAGTCTCCACAAGTGAAATGTCAGGCAAGATTTCATCATTAAAAATCAATTGTTCCTTCTAATCTTTGATCTTTGTCAAAAAATTGTCCATGGAATCTCCTTCATTCATGTGCTCACTTTGCAACTGTTTTTGGAGGTAAGCCATACGAGCCTCATTCCTTGCGTAGTATAAAATGGTAAGCATATCCCAAGCATCCTTTGTTGTTCTACAAGAGTGAATGTGAGGAATAATGGCACGTTTGACAAAAAAGGCAATCAATGCATGTGTCTGAGCATCTCTGCCATCTGAGTGAATTTGCTCTAGAGTAGGTGCAGTAGGAACCATAGCATGAACAAGAACATGAAGAATATTTCCATCTCCAATGCCATCTGCATCACCTTCAATAACTGTATTTGCAGTTGTAATAGGATGTTTTTCAACACCCTGTAGAATATTCCAGATTCCTTTTGCAACCAATACATGGTGCATCATATAAGCCCATAATGGGTAATTGGTACCATCCAACTTATCCTCAACAACCAATATATGGAATACATCACTGCTTTCAACCATGGCCAATGACTAAAATACCCTTATGTAGAAAAATGACTATATCACAAAAAGTTGGGTAGAGCTACCCTATCAACTTGTGCTAAACTTGTAGTAGACTTCAAGCCGCTTATATTGGCGAACTGAAACCTGTATATATCTTTGGCACGAAAAGATAAAATTGCTTGAACGAGCACTGTGATAGTACATTCAAAGGCCAAAACGAGCTTAGATCGTGATTTTGACACCATAGAGCGAATCTGTTTTGAACTCCTAATCACCTTGAGTATTCTCAACAAATTTCATGTGATTATGAGGTTGTGATTGGAGGAGTGTTGACAGAACCCTAGATGAATACCAATTGTTGGAGTTTGAGGTTTGGGGAAGCACGCGAACATCACGAGGAAGAAGAAGAAGCTTGGAGCACAACACAAAATACTGAATGTATTACCAAGAGAATGTACAAAGATAAGTGACCTGTTAGGGTTTTAGGCATATGTACAAGCCAAGGTAAAAGAACCTTCGAAAGAGGGAAAAAAGTGCCTCGGTAGTCTTAGTGTGTCCACACATATCACCACCTAAATATATCAATAGAGACAACTACGGGCTTAGCACCAAATAGCTCCAGAGAAGCACTAGAGGATTCATCCTGCATGGCGGACCCACATTAATCACCACCAATGAGTGGGAGATCCCAGGCATGAAAAGCGAAGTGATCAACAGACAAAGAGATCCAAAGCCAAACTGTAGCTTAGTGATGAGTAGCACCTCCTTTAATGTCAATCCGGGAAGACATGAGGATGGTATGAAGACCTCAAGCAAGTGAAGGCACAAATGTGTGAGTGAGAAGCACATGAACATGCACACATATACACACACACGCGCACACATAGCAAGAACAAAGAGAGTAAGACAATGGAATCACTTCTATTACAACCAAGTTCTCATACAAGCTCAAAACTACAAGAAGCTACCCAAAAAATGAGCTCTCTAGCTCTATTTATAGTTTTTGACTAGCTTTGGCCCTGTCCAGACCTAGTGTCCGGCCTAGTTAAAAATTAGGTTCCAGGGCTTATTTGAGGGCTCAAACGAGGTCTAAAAAATATGAAAATTGGTAGGCACTTACTTCTAAGGCTCCTCAAGCTCGAGGACTCCTCGGCTTGCTCAAAATGGAGCTACAAAAAGGTGAAACGGTATTTACAATGGTTTTTAGTGATGAGAATCACTTTTAAAATGATGTAAGGTTTGGAAAAATTTAATGGGTTGCCTTAGTGCTAGATCTGCATGTATGTCTGTACTTGCTTCTTCACATGTATGATGCCAACACTCTCCCCCCCCCTAGCGTCTGTCGTCTCTGACAGACCTTTGCTCCGTGGTTTTATCAATGTAGTGCTGGAGGATGTTGGTTGCCAATTCTTGCTCTTTGATCTGTAGTCCCCTGATCAGGTCTTGTTGAAGGGCATCCCAATTGACTGCTCCAGGCATGTACGGGTTGTGGCGTAGTGTAGAGCTCTGAATGCATTGTTTGTTCGCACGCGAATAATTGTAGCAGATGGGTTGGGCATGGCGCGAATACTTCTGAGTGTGATTCCCAAAACCCCGTGGTGAACATATCATCAAAGGTTTGCTTATAGCAAGCAGGGAGATATCTGATTCTTGCGTACCATGCATAAGCAACGCGTATACTTGGGGTGGTGCTCATATCATAAAGTAAGTCATAATTACCATTTATGAAGCCTAGAATCGGAGGCTGAATGTTACATACATTGCGGAAGGTTTTGAGCACAATTTGTATCATATCCAAGATTTTGAGCATCATCTGGGCCGCTACATCTGGCATTGGGTGAAGGCGTGGCATCCAATGTCTGATAGTGGCCATCATGTATGCTACTGTTGGCATGCCTGTTGGGGGTGCCATGGAAGGGTAATTCAGCCATTGTTTGCAATTTGCGTTGTTCTGAACCTTTATAGCAAATGCTTTCCATGATCTTCTTCTCTGCACTAGCCCAAAGCAAGGGTTATATTTCAAATGCATGGGAGCGTGATCCCATGTTTGTAGCATTTCCGGATAGGTCTCAATCAATTTTTGCCTCCAGATGGGTTGGAATATGGCCCCTTTTTTGGCTGCCTCTGGAATATCCTCTAGTTCGAACTATGTTGCGAAGGTGGGGTGCTTGTTGGTTATGCATTTGATCTCAGCATTGTAGTCTGCCAACAGCACAAAGTAGGGCTTATATTGTAACTCTGAACTCGTTATCAACCACCTAGGAGCCAATTGCGTGAAATATTCAGATTTGAGTATGGTCTCCTCAATGGTTCTCATGGCCATCATCTGGGTGGAGATACGCTCTTCATGCGTGGGCCCCATCTCCTCTACTTGTTTCATCCATGCCAAAGGGGGCTCCTCATATGTGTCTTGTCCTTCCTCCGTGACTCTGCCTCCTGGAAGAGGTTGAAGCTCATAGTTATCTTCAAAGGTCTCTTCTACAGGAATGGTTATTGCTTCTTCCTCTGATGGTTTATCAGGTGGAGAGGGGGGTCATTCATATTGTAGCAGCTTAATCTTTAATTCTGCAACTTGCTGGCGTAGTTGAAGTACCTCATTGGCCGTTGAAGATTCGGGCTCTGGTGAAGTAGTAGAATTGACCATCTCTTTAGGTTTTGATGGGTGTGATGGGGGCACTTGGGATCTCTGTAGTTCCTTTACCTAATCTGCCAATTGGTCGTGTGCTTCCAAGAGGGTTGCATAATCTTCTAACACCTGCTGAATGTGTTCTGAGGGAATAGCTTGGAATTTGGCAGCGTCTATAGGTGCCCCTGGGGTGTTTTCAATGGCTGCTTCTAAATTCTCCTGGTTTTGGTGTTGTAGTCTTTTGTTCTCTTCTTGAGCAGCTGCTAAGTGGCGGCGAAGTAAGGCCATGTTTCTGTGTAGTCTAGCATTGCAGGCCAGCTGGTCTCTGAGTTGTTCTTCCATAGCCTTGCCCGTCTCTATATACTTGGCTTCAAGCTCTGCATTCGATTGTTGGGGGGTGGTAACTTCTTGTTGTAATGCTGCATTACTCAATTCCAAGGCATTGACACGTGCCTGGAGATGGGATGACAGAGTACACAACTCCTTATTGTTTTCTTCCAATAATTTGTATTCTTGTTTAAGCTGGGCGGCCGCTTTGAACATAGTGTCTAGTGCTTGACTAAATGAGGTGGATGCAAGGGTGGAGGTGGAAGATGCAAGGGGTCGGGAAATGGGGAAGGGAAAAGTAGATGTTGTGCCTACAATGATTGGAAATGGTGACGTGAGTGAAGTGAAATGTGATGATGTTGGAACAACAGTGGTGGTAGGTGGTCCCGTGGATGGTGAAATGTCCATGGGATCGGACGTGATTGTGTGTGAAGTGTGGATCGTGAATACTGGAATGGTTGGTCATGTGTTAGTGGTGGCCGTGAATGTGGGGGAGGTGAAGTACCTATGATTATCATGTCATCTACATAAATACAAATGTAGATTGTACCTTCCTCTGTTCTTTTGATGAGTAGACTTGGATCTGCTTTTGAACTTTGATATCCAAGATCATTGAGATACTTCACCAGTCTATAGTTCCATGCTCTTGGAGCTTGCTTCAATCCATACAATGCTCTTCTCAACCTGCAAACAAAATTTGGATACCTGGAATCTATAAACCCTTGAGGTTGTTCCATGTATACCTCATCTTATATGTATCCATTCAAAAATGCATTCTTTATATCCAATTGACTTAGGGTCCATCCTTTTGAAGTTGCAATAGCAATGATTGTCCTAATAGTTGACATCTTAGCTACTGGACTAAATGTCTCATCATAATCTATGCCATAGATTTGTGCATAGCCTTTCACCACCAGTCTAGCTTTGTATCTGGCTATACTTCCATCTGCAAGCTTCTTCACTTTATAAACCCATTTATTTCCAATTAATTTCTTACCATTTGGTTTAGGAACAAGTTCCCATGTCTTGTTCTCCTCCAATGCATTAAATTCTTCCTTCATTGCTTCTTCCCATTGCTTCTTACCTTTAGCTTCATCATAGTTCTGAGGTTCTTCATCATCTTTGACCATATAAGCATAATTCTTCTTAGTTATGTAAGAAGTATCATAAGAATACGTTTCTGGTTGTCTTCTAGTCCTGCTTGACCTTCTTGGTTCACATTCTTCATAAGTGTCTGGATACACCTCTTCATCAAATATAGGAGCTTCTTCATTCCTTCTTGTTAATCCACTTCTGGATGTACTTGCTTGCATATAGTCTTCATCTCTATTCACCTGCACAATTGATTTTCCATTCTCACATCTTCTTACCTCTTCTTCAAATTCTTCAGTTGTATGACTTTGATCTGCATACCAACTTTTCTGTTCATCAAATGTAACATCTCTAGAAACAAGAAATTGTTTGGTTAGAGGATTCCACAACCTATAACCCATCTGTTTTCATCATAACCAATGAACACATATTTTTCTGCCTTTGGTTCAAGTTTATGCCTAAGTTGTGATGGCACATAAGCATATGCAATTGATCCAAACACTCTACAATGATCTAGTGTTGGTTTCTTACCCCATCAAGCTTCATATGGAGTCATTCCATTTAGAGTTGCACATGGTAATCTATTCACAAGATATGTAGCTGTATTTACAGCCTCAGCCCAAAGATAATTTGGACAATTCTTCTCCTTTAGCATAGCTCTAGCAAACTCAACCAAATTCATATTCCTTCTTTCTGCTACACCATTTTGTTGTGGTGTATACCTGTAGGTTATTTCTCTCTTAATACCTGCATTCCAAAGATAATCATTGAACTCTTGGGAGAAGTATTCTCCCCCTCCATCAGACCTCAGTCTCTTAAGCTTTTGACCTTTGACTCTCTCTGCATATGCATAAAATGTCTGAAGGCTCCAAACACTTCTTATCTTTCCTTCAAAACATATAATGTTATCCATCTTGTAGCATCATCAATGAAAAGAACATAATACCTTGAGCCACTGATAGATCCTTCTTTGGTTGGTCCCCATACATCTGTATGAATGAGCTCTAGTAATCCATCATGTTTGAATCCTTTCTTTTGAAATGGTAACCTGTGTGCTTTTCCCATTCGACATGCTTCACATTTATAAACCATATGTTGATTCTGCACATTTGGTAATCCTAGTACAGACTGATTACCAACCATAGCTTTAATTCCTCTTTCATTGAAATGACCTATCTCTTATGCCAGAGATCAAGTTCTGTAATCACTCCTTCACCATGTGTGAGCAAAGCTTGACCAATGTTCCCTTGCACTCTTAAAGTAAAGAGTCTACCTTCTTTCTACCACAAACAATCTGATTATATCCATTCTCTGGATCTTCAACAAATACTCCTTCATTTGTGAACCTGACTTGAAAACCTTTTTCAACTATCTGTCCCACACTAATCAAGTTTTTAGGTATTGTGGGAACATACAAAACATTGGTTAGCAAATCTGCTCCACTCTTGCATTTCACTTTTCCAATTGGATGTACACTATGTCTTGTATTATCACCTGTTTGAACACTATGACCAGAAATGCCTTTTTCCAATTCTGACATCAATTCTATGTTTCCTGACAAATGATTAGAACATCCAGAGTCAATGTAAAATACCTTTAGATCTTCTTTATCTGATGTGCTGATTGAATTTATCATCAATGATGTATGACTTTCATTCTGTGTGTCATTTGCATAGTTGTAGTAGGTGGTGTTGTAGGATTGATTCTGTCCCCAACTTCTTCCTCCACCTCTACCATAGCCTCCTCTTTGATTTTGTCTACCTCTTTGAAAATTACTTTGATATCTTCCACCTCTACCTCTACTATTGTTGTTTTGATTTTGGTTTGATCCTTGTTGATTGTGCCAACAGTCATGAGCCAAATGATTACTCAATCCACAGATCCAGCAAGCTTTCTTGTTGTTATTCTGATTACCTCTTCCTCTTCCAAAACCTCTTGGTCTTCCTCTGCCAATGGCTTTACCTCTTGCATAATAAACTTGAGAAGTTGACTCTTCTTCATCCTTTGCTTTACCTTTATCTCCTTTCTTCTTGTTCTTCATGTACATTGCAGAACTTTGTCCTTTATCTCCATCTCCCTTCAAGTCTTGCTCATATGTGAGCATCAAACCAAGTAATTGGTTCAATTCTGGAACAAAATGATTCAAAGAAAGTTCTATAGACAACACAAAAGGTTTCCACCTTTCATCTCCTCTCAAACTTGCAAGTAGTTGAGCAATCAATCTCTGATCTTCAACATCTTCATCTATGGATCAAGACTATCTGTTAGATCCTTCATCTTAGTGAAATAATCACTAATACTTTGACTTGGCTTCTTCTTGAATGTTGTAAATTCTGACCATAGACTTGCTTTCCGTGCTTTAGTAGTGCTTTGGAAATGATACTCCAATGCATTCCATATATCTTCTGATGATTCCAATCCTCTGATGTGTGGTAGCAAATGATCAGAGATTGTATTGTAGATGTAAGCTTTCGCACTTGCATCCTTCTTCTGCCAATGTTTTAAAGCATCAAGTTCCTCTTTCTTTGGTCGGCTTTCATCTTCAAATATTGGCTTCTCTTCTTCACCTGTTACATATACCATGAGACCCTTACTCATAAGTAAGGCTTCCATTCTCATTACCCATGCGGGGTAATTATCTCTGTCCAGTTTGTCAATGGAGATATGATCTGCCATACTCCATTCCTTCTGCTACAACCTGTGAGCTTAACGGATAAAGGATAATACCTTTTGGAGTTCTTTGTGTATGAGGATACTTTTGAAGTAAGCTTTTGATGCCTTGTGTCTTCAAATGCTTCCCCTTTCAAACTTTAATGAAAAACTTCTCGTACCTTTGCTGCCTTCTGCTCTTTAGGACCTTTCTGCTCTGATACCACTTGTTGATGTATGAACCACCACAAGAAATGAATTAATGTGACACTATAACACCTCTATGGTCACCATTAACTCATTGCCACTCCAAACTTTGAGAAATGATAGTCTAAACTGAGAACTTTGCTTTTGCAGAAATTCTTAGTCACCGAAATGACATACCTTCAGTATTTTGTTAATTTCTCTTAGATCAAATATTATTTCTCCAAGATCTTTTAGTGGATGAAACTAGAAGAGTAGAGCTTTCCAAGAAGCTATCATATGCAATCATATGCAAGAAACGGATCTCTAGAACTCAAGTTATGGCCTTCACAAGATGACCCTGTATGACTTGCCAAAACTGAAAATTTTGCCTTCTTTAGTAATTCTGAGTGTCTAAAAATGAAAATTCGATGCCTAGCATCGACTTGCAACCAAAAGTCGATGTCTGGCATCGACTTTGAGCTTTTTCAGCCACTTTTTTAGCACCAGAATTAGCCTATGAACACAAGACATGAGCAAGACCACTTTTATGTGGGAAGTCAATGCCAGGCATCGACTTTATGCTGAAACTCGATGCCAGGCATTGCGTTGCTCCACAAACATCATCTTTTCAAGAAGATTTAGCAGGAGTTAGAACTCAGAAAATAAAACACAGACTTATCAGCACAAACTCGATGCCAGGCATCGACTTGCTCGGAAAACTTCAACTTTTGAAATCATTCACAGAAGACAAGCATGGAGATGATGGAGAGAGTCTCATACACAGAACTTTAACTATTTCTTCTCATAACTATGAAAAACTCAGAAGTTTTACAGATGCTTTCTCACTCAGAGAAGCTGGACTATACTCAGTCATACAAAATGAACTCCTACAGACATTCTCTCACTCTCTTCCACTTCTTCTCTCTCCACGTCAGTTGATACAAACTAACTTATATAGATTTTCTCATTCTCGTGACTTTTAAAAAACTTCTAGAACTAAAATGAACTAACTTTACAAATATAATACACTTGTGAATTTGTCCCTTCACATAGGCATGTGGTTTTCTTCTAAAGCTTTGACCTTCAAATATATGTCCAATTAGTGATTGTTTCTCCAACAAAACTCAACACCACATGTAGTGAGAGTTATTCCTTCTAGCAATCCTAAGGGCCTCTCAATATGACCATTGGCCATCTGCAATTTCATTCTCGTCGGCCTGAGTGCTTGCTTTTCCCAATGCTTCCACAGGGAGGTGGTAGCAATTGCAACTCCTACACATGAGTCCAAAATTGCCTTGGTTGTGTATCCCTGATGGGTAACTGGGAGATAGGTATTTCCTTCTTCTCCTTCACTCATGTCTCCTATCTTATCCAATGGTATTTTTGGCACTGTTCTATGAGATCCTACCTGGGAACGCGATTTCGCGACGTCTGGCACTTGTTTGGCTATGTGTTTCCACACTTCTGGCTTAACTTTGAGTAGCTCTTCTAAAGTGAGGTTGCACTGAACTTTAGTGTTCTTTACTACCTCCATGTTCCTAGGTATGATCGAATCTTCGTTTCTTATCATGACCGTGGGCGCTCTAATGCATGTTGACTTAGTTTCCCATGGGCATGTGAAATGTGGTAACTCTTGCAAGGAATTAGACTCAAAATCTAATCTCTCGTGAGATTGGGCACTCTCTTGCTCTTCATAAATAGATGGGATGTCCTGTGGGAATTGATCATGTGCGTCATCCACAAGTTCAATTGGAGGAGGGAATTCACTTTCCTTTGTCCACTTCTCTTCTTAAATCTCTCTCAGGAATTCAGGTGAATACCGATTCATAGAAGAAGCAGTGTCTGGTTCAGTGGAGTTCGGCACATAAGCTTCCTGGGGAGGAATGCTTATTCTATCACTTGCCCTCTCCTTGACCTGGGAGGTGGCTCCTTTTCGAGACTTTGTAAGTAATATCTCCAACCTATCCAATAGACCATCAAAATGCAACAGTGTTCTAGTGGAGCTAGGGCTATTGAACAAGCGACTGGCTTCAAACATGGCTTGCGCCAATTCTACCATCTTAGCACAAAGCTTTGTTCACTCTAACTCTAGATCGGCTCTAGGGTAACATTTGTCATGATCTGTCACGTTTGGCCCTTCTTGGATTATGACCTGATATGCTTTAAGCATCATGTCTAGATCCTCAGGAGTGGGATCCGCTAGGACTGATCCTACTCTGGGTGGTGGATGGGCTATGTATGGTGGATTAGAAAGTTGGGGAATGGAAGGTGATGGGTTGGAGGGAGACGGAAATGGTGGTTGTGGGGTAGTGTGAGAGTGGTTTTGAGATGCGAGCTCACTTATCTTTGCTTTGGTCTCTCTCAAGCTTTCTTCAAGTTCGCTCATTTTATGTGACCATTGTCTTTTCATTCTCTCTCGGCTATCTCTCCATGCTCTAGTCCGCTTCTTGGTCATGCTCTCAATTTCACTAACCTCCGCACTTTTTTCCTGGCCTAAACTTTGGTTCTGCTGCAAGGCTTGAGCTCTAGTGACCACTTGCACTGGTGGAGTGGAAGTCACACTCCCTGTGGAGTCTACAACTAACCCAATCACATTGATGGGAGTAATTTTTGTTACATTCTGTGGGTTCTTTGGGCAGTCTCGTAAGAGGTGCTCCTTTCCGCAATCTTGACAAAAGCCTTGAATGGTTACAGATTGGGGTTGTGTGGGGGCAGGCATCGGACAATCACAAATGAGGTGATCTCCTTGATATCGGTAGCATGGCCCTCTAGGAAATGGGGGTCTTACCTACCTAGGTTGAGGTTGCGAGTTGGGATTGGCGTACATGACATTTGCATACTCTGGGTCCCAACTAGGTTCACTCGGTTCTTTGTAATAATAGGCCTCATTATGCTCAAGTGACTGCATGTAGTATGCATGGGGACTATCAATATGAGTGGAGTCAAAACTATGGTCACTGGGGTCACTTTCTGAAAGTAGTGGTGTCACTGGCACTATGGCTCTATTCAGGTTCTTTTCTGTAGCTGCGTACTTTACGAGAATAACATTGGCTAGAGTAGGAGGTTGTTGGGCTAGCACTGGTTGAGGTCTTTGTTGGTTTTGGTAGGGTTGCTGATAGGGTTGCTGGGGCCTACTATATTTGGTATCTACCCTGTTGTGGATATGGTTGAGGGTAATTTTGTCTGACAGTTTGTTTGTTATAAGGGAAGTCTTGTGCAGTGTGGTTGGTGTACCTCCGTTCTATGCTGTAGTATTGGTTACTAGGATTCACTTGGGGTTGGGCCATAATGGGACATATGTTTGCCATATGATCACCTCCACAAGTATAGCACCGCTTAACTGGAGCAAATCTTGGAATTTGTTTGCTAGAGACACCTAGTTTTTGAGCTACCTTCTCTGCAAGTTCTTCAATGGATGTGGATTGACCCGACATAAGGCTACTAGAGCTATCTGAATCCTTGTAGATTTTTGATAGCTCCAACTCCTCTCCTAGATTATCCTCAATGTCTATGCACATGCGCACGCATTCTTCTATAGTTCTAGGGTCCTTCAAATACACATATGACCTGAGCTTGGTGCTCAACAATCCATCTCAGAAGAGAGCCACTTGTTTGGCTGGTGTGGGTAACTCTGGAACAAGGCATCTCTCTAGGTATTGCCTAAACCTTCTTCCTGCAAGTCTAACCATCTCTTGAGGGGTTTGCTTGAAGCTATGAATCAGTGAGGAAGTATTATGCCTTATACCACTCTTAGAGAATTCAGTGATGAATGCCTCTAGAAGTTGGTCTATGCTCCTAAACTACCTCTCGTTTAGGGGTTGAAACCATGTAAGGGCAGTGTTCCTAAGGGTTAGGCCAAAAGCATTGTATTGCGTGAATAGGTCCTCCACTTGTTCAGCTCTCAAGACTTGTCTAAATTCAGCTACATGATCGTATGGGTCTCCTGTGCCATCGAAATAGTTCTTCATGGACTTCACCAACTGGGTTGGCCTCAGGGTCCTAGTGTGTTCTCTCAGCCTTGGCAAAGGGAAATCATCAACATTTCTTTGGTTCCTTGGGGCTCTAGGTCTCTCAGTTTCTTCTCTATCTATTTCTGTTCTCATCCTTTCTCTTCCCAGGGGGTTGGCAAAGCTTACCTCAGGTCTGTCTCTACTTCTATCTCTTTGAGCTCCATGAGCTTGGGAGGTCCCAGCTCCTTAGTGACTGTAGGACATATTGGACCGAGGTTGGGGAAAAACAAATTCACCCTTCCATGTGTAGGCATGTCTGCCATGCTCAGTGACCACAAAGATCCTTTCTGATGTATTGTCTAGGTAGATTACTTTGCCTGGGCTATCAGGGTCTTTAAACTCATAGATTGTGAGAGCACCTACTTCATGAGGTAGGGCAGGCTTATATCTCCAAAAATCCTCATCGGTTTCTCGCTTTAAAAGCAAATCTATGCTTTTATTATCCTGAGGAATCTACTCTGGAGTCATGATCCTGGTCAAGATTGATTTACCACGGGGAGTCCTTGGCTCTCTCTCTAAATTCCCTTGCTCTATATCACCCATGTCGGTTTCTACGATCACATTCCCGAACTCATCTGTTCTATCTGGAAGAGTGGTGACTACATAAATAATCCCTTCTTTATCTAGGTATGCTCCATCATCGAACTTGACTATCGGGTGTTCTAGTCCGTGGGGTTGATCGGGGTTCTTAATCTGCACCACAGATCTTCTCAGGCCGTCTTCGTAGATGCGAGCACCTAGACGATTAGTACTGATGTATTCCAATTGAGTCTTGTAAGGTCCTTTTGGCTTTTCTAGGTACGCCATCCCTGAACTACCTACTGGTCTCTCCATGTTATAGGACATCTCAGAATCACTTGTTTCAGATCTGGGAGTGTACGGGTAATCACTCAACTGCTGGGCCCAAGACCTAGCAGTGTGATTGACACTAGCTTCAGAAGATCTGAGGCTTTGTCGGTCTCGGCCCAAGTGTCTACCTGACCTAAGGTTCATATGCCTGGTTTCTCTACCCCCTTGGTCCCAAGTACACTCTCGTTGCAGGTTAATTTGCACCAATCACTTTGTTCTTTTTAGTTGACTATTGTGTTAAGCTCTTGTTTGAAATCACGTCGTCAGGAGTACTTAAGTGAATTTCGCACTTGATAATTGCTCGATTCAAGTTTACTTTTGTTCCTTAGAATTTTTGCACTTAAGTCCTACTTAATACTTGCACTTAGTTGATTAGTTCTCTTGGAATTGATTCGTTCCTGACGTTGCCCTAATTAATCACCACACCTAGGTCGCACTTAGCCTAAGCTAGAATTGACAAAGGAGGGTTGAGAGAACTTCCAACCTTAAGTCACTTGTTGACCAGATTGCTACACAAGCCCAGGTAGCCTTCTCCCAAGCTTGGTACTCACCCTTACTAGCTTGCTTTGGATGCCTTGCTTACACACAATGTTCTTGCAAAAGTTCACAAGTTAAAATATCTCCTTTACCACAATGGATTGAAAGAGACACATCAACAATTACAGGCCCCCCTTGGAGTAACTCAATGTACCCCCAAAATCTTATGACCACCTAGTCCCACCTAAAGGCCAACTTAAAAATACATGTTCTAAAACTCTGCGTATGATTCTTACAAAAACCAGTCATGATCCACATAGAATTCTCAACAAGCTTTCCAACGAGACCAAAATCTCATCAATCGGAGTTCATATGGTGAAGTTATCACCATTCAGGCATTTAGGGGTCAAAACAGGCTCTCAGGGTTCAAGAAATTCCTCCCTGGTTTTTAGGTATTTTGCCCACTTCTAATGCTCTAAGGTAGTCCCAATGTGTCAGAAATCAAGCCCAAAAGTTATCCCAAGTCAATCAATTATTACACTCCAAAACATTATTCGTGATGCCGATGTATCGCGATAGCTCGGGTTGATGTGTCACGATAGACGGGTGTGTCGTGATAGGTCGGGGTGTCACGATAGGTCGAAGTGTCATGATAGGTCGGAGTGTCGCGATAGGTGGAAGTGTCGCGATAGGTGGAAGTGTCGCGATAGGTGGAAGTGTCACAATAGGTCGGAGTGTACGATAGGTGGAAGTGTCACGATAGGTGGAAGTGTCGCGATAGGTGGAAGTGTCACGATAGGTCAGAGTGTCGCGATAGGTGGAAGTGTCGCGATAGGTGGAAGTGTCGCGATAGGTGGAAGTGTCACGATAGGTGGAAGTGTCACGATAGGTGGGAGTTTCATGATAGGTCGGGGTGTCGCGATAGGTCAAAGTGTCGCGATAGGTCGGTGTGTCGCGATACTTCGGAGTGTCGCGATACTTCGGAGTGTCGCGATACCTGGGAGTGTCACGATACTTGGGAGTGTCGCGATACTTCGGAGTGTCGTGATACCTCGGAGTGTCGCGATACTTCGGAGTGTCGCGATACCTAGGAGTGTCGCGATACTTGGAAGTGTCGCGATAGGTCGGGATATGGTGAATTTTGCTGATCAGGCTAGTGATCCTAAGAGCTCTCAGGCTGCGCTGTGTCGTGGTGCACTCAGAATCGTGATTGGGTCAGTTTTTCGGTGTGTCACGATAACTCGAGCTCAACGCCTCGGGGCTTGCGTAGAGAAAATCCGTACATGCTGAGCTTGCTGGAGATGGAGAGGATGCTGAAACCTGCAAGAAACATGCAAAAACACAGAAAAACAAGAATGCACACTCGCTCTCTCTCAAACTCGCACAAAGCAAATGAGGAGAATGACAAGGAAGGGGGAATATGAAGTGGACAAGGAGATGAAGATGGAGATGGAGGTGGAGATGGAGATGGAGATGGAGATGGAGATGGAGATGGAGATGGAGATGGAGATGGAGATGGAGATGGAGATGGAGATGGAGATGGAGATGGAGATGGAGATGGAGATGGAGATGGAGATGGAGATGGGAAAAAAACAAGAAAATTACCTACTACTTACCATTCCAACGCGTCCTCTCTACGTCTTACCATCACACGCTCGTCCTCAAAGCTCAAATCCCTGGCAACGGTGCCAAAATTTGGTGTAGCTCAGTGATGAGTAGCACCTCCTTTAATGTCAATCCGGGAAGACATGAGGATGGTATGAAGACCTCGAGCAAGTGAAGGCACAAATGTGTGAGTGAGAAGCACACAAACATGCACACACATACACACACACGTGCACACACAGCAAGAACAAAGAGAGTAAGACAATGGAATCACTATTATTACAACCAAGTTCTCATACAAGATCAAAACTACAAGAAGCTACCCCAAAAATGAGCTCTCTAGCTCTATTTATAGTTTTTGACTAGCTTTGGCCCTGTCCAGACCTAGTGTCCGGCCTAGTTAAAAATTAGGTTCCAAGGCTTATTTGAGGGCTCAAACGAGGTCAAAAAATATGAAAATTGGTAGGCACTTACTTCTAAGGCTCCTCAAGCTCGAGGACTCCTTGGCTTGCACAAAATAGAGCTACAAAAAGGTGAAATGGTATTTACAATGGTTTTTAGTGATGAGAATCACTTTTAAAATGATGTAAGGTTTGGAAAAATTTAATGGGTTGCCTTAGTGCTAGATCTGGATGTATGTCTGTACTTGCTTCTTCGCATGTATGATGCCAACACAAACAAACGAGTCCAAGAATTCTTACACCATCTTACACTTCCTATCTAAGCCATCTTTGAAAGTCGATTTTTTCTCGAAGTTACAAAGACTAGCTTGGTGGAAGCTCTAATAGGATTGACTCAATTGTATCTCTCATAGAAATGAGCTTATGCAATCTAAAACATATAGCTTCCCGAAAAGTACAAGCTTTAAAATTTCATTGATTTATTTTATTTTATTTTGTTTCTATAACTTGTCTTCCACATGGCACGATAGATGAGAGGTGTAGGCGGCATAGCAGATGGGGGGATGTGACAAACACATCAGGGGGGGGTGTGGGGATGGAACATGCACATGCTACCTATGCCCATGCCACTGATCATCACACATATTTCTTGCATTATAATTCACAAGAATAAATGAAGTGAATTCAGAGGACAGTTTTTCTTGGTTTTAGAGATGTGAAAAGCATAGAGAAAAAGGCAACTTTATAAATAGATCAGCTAGTCATTTTATTTTCATATTTCTTTTTTTATTTGATGTGAATATGGGATCTCATGGATTTATTTGCAGGTCCATGTACACACATATACTTATACTCTATGAGAGGTAATGTATGGAATTTATGGATCCTTGAAAGGAAAAATCACATATCTTGAGGTTTGAAAGGACAAATCACATATCCTCAGGTTTGAAAAGAAAAATCACATATCCTCAGTTTTGAAAGGAAAAATCATATACTTATACTCTATGAGAGGTAATGTATTGAGTTCACGGATTCTTGAAAGGACAAATCACATATCGTAAGGTGTGAAAGGACAAATCACATACCCCAATGTTATCTGTGCTAAAAATTTTGATTTAAAACAAGAGCTAAGTAACTAAGAATCATCATAGAGGTTTTAAACCAGCACATAGTCATTTGGAAATGCCTTTGGTGATATAAGTGGAGAATAAAGTAAAGAATTGCCAAAGATCTTATGATTTGAACATGAAATGGATGTATAGATTTGTGGCGCAAATGTTACCTTATGATGGATGCTTTTTACCTAGATTTTAGGTTTTGGTGATATGTTTTTTATGGTTTTTCATGCTCATGGATACATTTTTGCAGAGAAGGCTCTACAAATTGTTTTGCAAAAGTCAATACTTGAGCATATTAGGGCATACGTGACACATGAAAAGAGAGAAGAAAATTATAACTTGAAAATAATAAAAGAGAAATTTTCCATTGTTCATTGTAAAGAAAAAAATAAAAATTTTCTGTCAATTTTTTCCTTGGATTTGATATAGATTTGGCATAATCTAGAAAAGTGCCTAGATCTCAAGTTCGCCAATAATATGGTATACATGGTGGATGAAAATCTTAATAAGGATAAATATCCTATTTGATCCTATAGAACAAGAAAATTTCTTATGGTTAAAGACCTCTAGGGAATCTAATCAATGGAGAAGATGAGTGCCTCGAACTACCTGAGAACCCATATGTTGATCAACAAAAAAGTCTAGGGAGGTGCTACATTGAATATCCATATGTATATATAAAAGTCTAATTCTAGATATCATGAAGGCAAGTATGCCTAAAGAAGCATGAAACATCATTCATAATATTTATGGCACATCCACTAACGCAAGAGAAATTTAGTAAGAGTAAAAACTACATAAGTATGATGAGATAATAGATCTATAATAGATTATTAAGTATGATGAGATAATAGATCTATAATAGATTATGTAGCAAAGTTAAGAAATATTATAGATGACCGAGTATCTATCAATTGCACAATGATTGATGATGAGATGGATTCAAGCATGTTGAATGGGCTAGAATCGCATTATAAAAGTATAAATACCTCAATTTTAGTGATAGGCTCTATGCATGCTTTTCACGAGCTAGTTGTCTTATGCATGACTGAAGAAGTGAAGCTTTTTTTTAATATGTTAAGCAATGAAAAGTTTAATAGACTATGAATCTTTTTCAAAATATAGGCAGAGATGTTAATCATTGATGATCACTCTCTAGAAATACAAATTATTATGATATATCAAGACATAGAGGAAGATGAAACTTAAGGGGTAGATTTAGAGTCACACGCACTTGGAAACTATTACCACTGTGAAAAATGTGACCATTTTGAGACACATTTCTATTATAATTATAATAATCAAAGAGAAACAGGTAGAGTACGATGTGCATCACATAGTAAATTCTCTATGGAAATTTCATATAAAGATATATTAGAGACACCATGTTTTCCATGGAGCATGTGAATACTAGTATGTGAAGACCTAAAAATGATGGAAATTGGTACATAGGTTCTAGCTTTAATAACGATATGATACGTTTCCAAATTGCTTTGAGTCCAAAGAGTCCTTGAAAACAAAAGAATAGAAACTAGAGATGATTCACTACATCTTATAAATAATATTGGAAATGTACTACTTGTGGAAAAAAAGTATGTCTTGAATACTTTGATTGATTTCTTATGTGTGCTAAGCTCACAAAAATGATATGGGCTGATCAAAACATGGAAGTGAATTTCAAAAGACAGCTATTTTATTCTTTATTTTAAATATGTTTGAAAGTAAAGTTACTTGTTTATAGCAAGAAGATGGACATAGTTTTTACATTTAACATGGGACACCCATTTATTAGATATATATGCCAAGAATATTTCACATTTGCACATAACTCGAATATATCATAAAAGAATAGATCACATGAATTTGTGTAAGTTGAAGTCTTTGGAAAACCAAAAACTAGTGTGTGGCTTACCGAAACTTTATTATTTGAACTTTAAAAGAGTTTACGAAGCATGTGCATTTGATAAGCAAACACTGGATGAAGTTTTGGAAGAGAGAATGGTATAGGAAGAGGCCTGTAGAATTGATACGTAGTGATATAGTTTGTCACAAAATAAGTTGGTGGATCACTTTATTTTTTCATAGTTTTTTATGCTTACACTAGATGTACTTGGATATAATTTTTAAAGCACAAAAGCGAAATGTTTGAATGCTTCATTAAGTTTAGTAATATGATTGAGAAAAAAATGGATGTGCATAAAGTGTCTACCTTCAAATTCAAGGATATAGTATATTTCAAGAGAATTCGATTAACACTTAAGTAAGGATGGCATTAAACAAAAGCTATCTTGTAGTTAAACACCAAAAAATAGAATGGCTCTATAGAAATGAAAAAATGTTTCACTGAAGAAGTTTCAAGATCCATGCTTAATGAGAAGAACATACTCGATAGTTTTTGTTCAAAAACATATCATATGGTTATGCATATTACAAATATAGTTCCTGCGGAAATGGTGCAATATGGTCTGATATGTCATGAAAGGCTATAAAAGTATAAACCAAGTACGAGCTACTTGCAAGTATTTAAATTCATTCACTATGCATGTGTGCAGACTCAATTAAGACACAAATTGGAGCCGAAAAAAATGCATATTCATTAGATACTCAAAGGAAAAGAAAAGATACAAAGGCTACAATCCTACAATCAAATAGTATATTACGAGTTCATATATGATATTTGATTAGAGTGCTTCTTTTTACACATCCAAAGATATGGACAACATAGAAAATGATCCAAACGATGTTATGCATAATGATTATGATGGGCTAGAGAGAAGTTGCAAAAGGTATGATCATGAAGAACGAAAAGCTTTATGTCTCAAATGAATTTTCTAGTTGAGATGTATCATGGAGCGGAAATGAAAAAGACTTTGAAAGATGAAAGGAGAAAGAGAAAGAAAAGATAGAAATAATGCTTTTGATTGAGAGATCAAAGGTGAAATAGTCACCCCAAGAATGTTAGAAAGGAAAAATGAGAAATATTTTATGAGACTTCATTATGCATACATGATAAAGAGAATAAAGCATGATGAGGAAAAATAATTTTCATGCATTGTCATATAACAAAGATAATTGCAAAGAATGAATGAGGAAATGAATACATTGAAAAGAATTGATGCTTAGGACTTAATGAGATTGTCACCAAATAAGAAAGTTATTGGATGAAAATGGGTTTATAACGTAAAGTGCAAAAGTGATGACTAAATGAAAAGATATAAAGCATGAATTCTTAAAGAAGGATATGCATAGATATTTGGGCTAGATTATGATGAAACATTTAGCCAGCTTTCAAAGGTAATGGCAGTGAGAAATGTGATTACATATGTTGCCATGAACCATTGGACGTTATATTAAATGGATGTTAATAATGCATTTGTAAATGATAGATTGCATGAGGAAGTTTAGTGCAGCAACAAGAAGGTTATGCGCATACAAAGTATCTTTATTAATTGAAAAGGGCTCTTTATGACTTTAAAAAAGCACAAAGAGAATAGAGTGAAAGATTTACTACAAAGGTAATGGATCTTGAACTCGTGCAGTCAAAGGTTGATCATTCACTATTCTCCTGGAATCACGGGAATGAAACAATTGTGCTAGTGATATACATTGATGAATCGATCATTACTTAGAAAACTCAAAAGAGGATTGTTGATCTTAGAAAGAAACTCAAAAGATGAAATTTTTATGTCATAGTTAAGAGAGCTCAATTATTTTCTTGTAATTGAAGTAATTTCATTGCAAGATGGAATTTGGATGATACATTGCAAATTCATGTTGAAAATGCTTGAAAATTTTGGTATGAGTGTTTGCAAGCATCTTGATATGGCACTTGGTGGTAATGCTTAACTCATGGATGATGGAAAATACTTTTATTATGTGAATATGTATATAGATATGGTTGGAGGCGCAATCCATGTAACAAATATAAGACCACATTTGAGTTCTCCATTTAGGTTTCTTTAGTTATTATATGAATAAAACATGCAAAGTGAACTTTGATGCAGTGAAATGAATATTAAGATATGTGAATATTAAGATATGTAAAAGCCACATGCAATATTGGCTCATTTTATGAGAGAAACGTTCAACCATTCACATATGCATACACAAATTGATATCTAGTAGGAAATTTTATGGATTGAAGTTCAATAAGAAGATTTGCATTCTAATTTGGAAGTATGGCCATCTCATCGAGTAGTAAGAAGCAACCAATATTTGCATTGTTAGGTACAAAAGCTAAAGATAAAGAAATACCAAACCAATACCTGAATCCACATACATTTTTTTCTTGATGCACACATGCATGAATATAAACATGCATACAAACATACCTATTTCAAAGGGATCGATTGTCTAGGCCTATCAGTGTTTATTTGCTCATATGTATGCTTCTGGTAGTGATTATTTGTTCACATACATGCTTATGGCATGCTCAATCATATAGGCCTCCCTAAACCATACAAATAGCATTTTTTTTTTTATTTTTGCTCGATGGAAAAAAATGTATTTTAAACAAAATATTATTCTTGTTTTCATATGCAACTTTTTACTAAAAATCACAAAACGTGAGGTAGAGGAGGCATTTATACGCATTTAGAAATAGTGGTTAGAAAGTTACCTACTTTTATCACCCATTAATCATTTGGTAAGCTTGATCAATTTTGTGTTTTTGAAAGGAACCAACAACCTATGAACAATCGTGCCCTTCAATTATAATCTTTCGTCTATCCATTTGTGCTTTGCTGACCTACATCAACAAGTTGACCCTTCATGAATTTTTTTCTACATTCCCTGGTCTAGCATGGAAAATGTACAAGCTTGCATGCTATCAGCGATTCCATGTTCCATGTGATAATTTGGATCAATAATGAGCATTGAACTATTCAGATCCTTGGAGATCCAACTTGTTCCATCTTTATTGCTACATCAAACAAATAAGAATGCAATGCATGCCTTTTGTTACATATATCTAAATTCCCAAATCTCAATAATTTAACATCCGATTAATCATCTCTAAATCTGTAAGGTTCCCACATGAGGAGGAGCCATTCTGGACATCATTAGATTTCATAATAATTGATTTAGATACTAGAAGGGGTGTACACATTGGATACCGTGATTGCTAGGAGGTGATATTAAAAAGTTTGGATCTCATATCACACTTTGAGCTTCAATTGGCTTCATGCCACAAAGCTCCATTTTTTTCCACTCTTGATAGAACATCATCTTACAAACACCAATACCCATTTCTATAATGGATGTTATTGCTATAACATATATTTATATACATGCACAAAGACTTCAACCTTCCTATACTGGCTTTATGAAGAGAAGAATAGCTCATCACTACTTGTCCATTAACTCTCACAGTACCAAGCTAATTGATTCATACTCTTAAGAGTGGAGTACTCTAGTGATGGGACTAAGTGTTCTACTCACACAATATTAGAGTAAAATACTTCAAGTGTGCAAGGGCTACACATTCCCTTGCTTGGTGTATTGATGTGTCTCCTTTTGTTGATTGGGAGGTCTCCTAATATAGCTTTTTCTAGGGGATTTGTAGGTGTGGGTGGTGGGAAAAGTTCCAAAGTTAGTTTCTTGGCATGTGGATTCTATTACACATGTAGGTGTGAACCTTGGTCCACATAGTGGTTTTCTTTACTACCACTATCTTCCAAGCTATCTTTCAAATTTAGAACTTTAGCAGAGATCTCTCCAGAAGAAGTGGTCTTCCTCATGCTTTAGCATGGCTGGACCCTCCATGGTGTGCTACAAGTTGCCACGTTTCTCTCTCTAGAAAATTTATTCGCTTTCCCTCCTTCAAAGGTAGGCAAGCTTTGGAAACTTGGTCAACTAAATTTGATCAATCTTGGGAGTTATTAAAAGTTGATCCACTTATAAATTTGGATGACTTTCGTTTAGACTTTGGTTGAAGTTGGCGGAACTTGAAAAGTTGGGCAACTTTAGAAGCTGGTCAACTTTGGCTACTTCACAAATTGGACTATTTGTAAAATTCGTTCATTCCTTTGCTCATGAGCTCAATCATGTTGGTTTCCTCCATCTTATCCTCATGTGCTATTCCTTGCATAAAAAGAAAGATAATACCTTAGCACTCTACATTATCCATCCTTAGAGAGAGATAAAATATGCATCTCATATTACTTTATCCTTTTTTTTTTCTTGTTCTTCTCTTTTTTTCTTCTTCTTCTTCTTTTTTTTCTCTCTTTTTTTAATAACTAGATTTTTGCACGTTTGTCCAAAATTAGATGCTTTTCAGGGAATTTCATAGTACAAAAGTAGAGTAAGAATCTCTAACTGCATATAATTCCATTACCAACTAGCGAATGCTTGGGGCTGACGTGAAAAGACTTTTGGGTTTCTCATGGATGTCCCTATAAAAAATACCCTTTTTCTTCAATTTATCATTCTCATCCCTCACCTCCTTGTTGTCCTATTCCAACTTTTTGTTGAATTCTTCTAGCTCTACAATACTTCTTTGAAGACCAATAGCTTGCTGATTGGCCACTCTAGTAATGCAATAATCTCTTTATGATATTCGTTGATATCTTAACTTTTTGTTGAATTCTTCTAACTCTACAATACTTCCTTGAAGACCAATAACATGCTCATTGGCCACTCTAGTAAATGCAATAATACCTTTATGATATTCGTTGATAGCTTTGAGATGCTTCAAAGTTTGTTTCGCATGAATGGTAGCTATGTGGATATTCTCTAATGAGGGAAGTGAATAAGATTGCCTGACCGAGATGGTGTAATCAAGATAATGTAGATTCTCAATGTTGATGAACTATTTTGAGTCCTTCAGCTAGGTATTCATGGAGTTTTGCATATCAATTTGAGTCCATACAATGCTTTAATAAATTTGAAACCATATTCATCTTTTGTTTCTCTTTAAATCCTAGAGATTGATTAATGTACACTTCCTCATGTTAATCGCCATGTAAGAAATTTGTTTTCATATCCAACGGATGGATCCTCCAAAACTGTTCTGGATGAAAAAAGTTCGTGAGAAGATTTCTTATGCTAACATGCTTAAGCAAAAACCACAAGAGGCACCATAGTATTGAACCTGCCACTACCTTACACACACATAAATGGGTTCATAAAGAATCATAAGAGGTTCCTCATGATCCATGCTCAATAACACTTTATGTTTGAGTGATCCGGGGACAAACTCTCTTTGGGACTTGGTTTACTCTGCACACCAAGTAAAACTCATAACATGCTTATTCAATCCTCGCTTAAACACATCTACATTCTTTTCGATCAATAAGTTATAATCATTACATTGTCTAGTGTAATACAATTATATCGACAAGAATATGCCATCGCATAAGACTTGAACTTGGAAAATGCACATTGCATATCTTGAATAAATCAAATTTATTTAGAGAGGATTTCGTGAGAATTGATCAGACATACAATCAATATTCATCTATGTGATTTATAGGGAAAAGAACATATAATGGAAAGCTCTTCTAAACAAACGGTAATGGTGAATCCCGCACCACCTCCCCCAACTCTACAAAGCCTACCTTCAAACATTGGTTCTAGAACCACACCAAGGGTTCTTGGGCCAATAGTAAGTTCATATTCTTTACAACATGGGAAGACAATCAAGAGATGAGCAAATAATGAAGATTTGGGATGCATTGGGGTGTTCAAAGTTTCTTCAACCTCCACTTATCCAGCCGAACTTCCAATTATATAAGAAAGTCATGGGCACCTTGCATATATATGATGGCAAATGGATAAGCTATATCCAAGATCAAGATAACCAACGTATAGATGTTGAAATTACCGCCCAGATAGTGTAAGAGGCATTGGTTTTTGATATTTTCATGACTACTATTGATCAACTGATTTTGCCCAAATTCTGAGGTATCAAGAGCTCTACCACATGGAACGATTTAGAACATGAAATTGTTATAGGAGTTGAGCTCAAGGTAACCTTGGCATTGTGGCACTAACACAATCACTTCCCAAAAGACAATTACCATAATATCCCTAAAAAATGATTCACCAGTTCATGCAATTTCGTTTACATAACAAGAAACCGGTAGATATGGAATTGTGGATCATTGATCATCTTGCATCTAACTCCATGAAGTTGAAAACGCTAGGACACGGTGTACTTCATGGTACATGGGCCCTCACCAAAATTATTTATAGACCCTTGGATGCATATGTAGGCTTCACACTAGCATACGATGTCAATGAAATTTAGGATTTATTAAAAGACCAAAAAGTACACATCAAAGTGCTCCAATATATGCAACTCCTTCAATAAGTTTTAAGTCAAGAGCATGGAGTAAAAACTAGGTACGCAAAATTGATGTGTTATGGGTCGTTTCCAATGGGAACCTCCTTGCTGGTCTCCGCTTGACATACTTCATATGAGGCATAGTCCTCCTCTTTTTTTGTGCATGGACTGATGGTAGACTTGATTTCAATGCAATGGACCCAAATGGATATTTTGTATCCCTGTAAAGCGATTGTAGGTTATGATAGGATGGAGTAAATTTTGAGTCATAATCTCTTCATGATCTTGGAACATGTAAGAGGTTCACCAAGTGTGTAGAAGTCTTGGTTGCTACTTCTTATTCTAGGTTTGCTATCAATATTTCTTTATCTCAACGAATTCATGTACACAAACACATTCATCAAGGTTGCTTCATTTATCCTCTCTTATTTGCTACAAGTGATGTTTTGGGATGATGTATCTAGTACAACATGCTCCAATGTGAAACTAAAATTATAAAAATTCTAGGTATGTCTATTGATTTTTGTATAGATATCTTTGATAGTGATATTAAAGTTCTTGCCCATACAGATGAAGTTTTTGCGAAATGTTTTGTTCTCTTTTTTATGGATCTAAAATTAATCATAATAAGAATCATTTTAAAGCTCCTAATGATGTTATTCTTGCTTGTATAAAAAATCTTGCTTATAAAATTGTTGAAAATGGAAACATCTTTAGGCTCCAAAGTATCCCTTTGGGATTTGAAGTGATTGAGTCTTCAGTGAATACAAAAGGATTTACAAGTGACATGACCATTAATCTACTCTTGCTAAAGGAGTATTTGTCTTAAACCATTATATTATCCCTCGCATCATACATTTTATCTCTTATTGGATGCCCATTAGGTATGAAATGTATAGAACCTACTCTTTCTAGATTATTTATTTCAATTAATTATATTATCCGTAATATGATATAATTTATATCTTTTTTTTATAAAAGGAAGTTTGACAATAGCCTAGTCTCTCACACTTTAATTAAAATAAAGGAACCAACTATATAGTAGGTTAATGGATCTAGCACCCATGGGATCCCCCCAATCCCACAAAGCAAGGGAAGAACATACAAAGTTAGAGGGTTTTACAAAGGAGGTTGATAACCCTCTCATTCCTCTCATGCAGGGCCCACTTGGATTTAATCTTGTTGTTCTCGAGGAAAAACACTCTATGGTGCCTAAAAGGTGGGGGCTTCTTACAATTGGAAATTCTTTTGGCTAAGAGGAAAGAGATTTCTTAATAGACCATTCTTTAGGAGGCTTTCCAGAATTGGAAGCACATCTCTCTCTCCAAATCTTCTAGAGGGTCTCCCCTCTTATAGCATTCCACAATGATGAGGAGAAGCCAATCACTTTGCCTAGTAGTGCTTGCTTCCAATTGATTTGTTCATATAGCAGTAAGATTTTTTCAAGGATCCGCCAGATTGAGATAGATTTGGGGCACAACAATAAAATGTGTCCCAAATCCTCAATGCCACGACGGCATCGCTTGCACCACAATGGAGCACCACACATTTTGTTAGCCTTTATATTGGTCCAGATTCTGCGGTGAACGATTTGCAACATGAGCACCAACTTTTTTATCTCGATGAGGGGGTGCGAGAGAGACATGAACTTCAGATCCCATCATAAGCCCGTCCAAGTAAGACACCACTTCTTATTAACTATGATATGATAGTCCAAATTCTCCTTGAGTCTAGGAATTTTGTTCAGGCTATAGTTGTTGTGCCATTTAAGACCCTCATGGTGCGGAGGGTCCTGCTCGATGAGGAGGCAAGTTTTTGAGCTCTCCCAAGCAATGCACCTGCTATGCAAAAGGATCCATTCTTCGTAGTTCACTCTTATTTCTAGATCGATATTCTCAAATCTAATCCATTGGCTAGTTTCTTGGTTCCAAAGGTGTTTCCAATATTAGAATCCCTTGTTCAAGAGCTTCTTAGCTTTTTGGAGGTTCCAGGACTCCAGGCCTCGAATGCCCTTGATGGGGAACTAGATTGAATCATTATGTCTGATACCTACCACCATTTCTAATTATAATACAATTTATCTCTTGTTCAATTCTCAAAAGTATAAAATTAATACATTTCCTATCCTATTATAATTTATCTCTTGTTCAATTCTCGGAAGTATAAAAAACTAATACAATTTTAAACATCATTAAAAGATTCTTGTGAGGAGGCAATGAAATTCATGTAAAAATCCATATGCTTGCATGGGTACTTGTGTGCCCCGTAATATTTTGGGTGATCTAGCTATCCTTGATTCCCTGGTGACTATTTTATCTACTAAATGGGCTTTAAGAATTACAGATAATTACGATTATTGATCGCTTTCTTGAAAGAAATACTAAAAAAAAATTATATATAGGATATAAAAGATGGATCTCTAGAAAGCTTTAGTGCTTTATTGGTCATATTACTGCGTGGTATGTAGTTTGCCACTTTCACGGTTTTTTTCTAGAGGAATGCTCAGTGGACCCTTAGTGGACATAAATCTGTTGCAGATATTGATTGTCCTTATAGTTGCATTGGTACACTATGGATCTTGCTTTTTGTATCTTTTTTAATTTGTTGGTCAAAGAGCAATTTGGCCAAAGGTCACTATTATGGTCATAAAGATGTCAAGACTTTGGAAACCTCAGTAATATGCTCGTTGTCTGGTTGCTTGCTTCTTCCAAAGCTTGTTGTGCTATGGATATGCTGGTTAAAAGTCCTTATTTTGATCATTCTCCTCTTGAGGATTTTGCCGTCTGAATGTTCTAGTACTTCGTTGTTTGTAATACTGCTGGATATGTTGTGTTCCTGTTCTAGAGATTGTTGTACATAATATAGCTTGAAAAAGGCTTGCTCACATTACTTACATTACTTATTCATAAATGTAAGCCGCAAGGGAATAGTTGCTTCAGCTGTAGCAAGCATTTCCATATGATCTATAAGAATCCGTGTAGTATATGATACGTGTGTGTTTCCAATTTCCATATGATCTATAAGAATCCGTGTAGTATATGATAAGTGTATGTTTCCAATTTCCTATTGTATTTGAAACAGAGAGGGTTTCGGTGATGTATTTTTTAAGAGTACAATGAATTAGAAACACACTCACACACACCAACCTAGTAAGATAGAGGCACCCATCTTAGAGAAACTCATAGATATGTTCAATCAAGATTTGAACTCAAAACTTACTCCAAAGACTTAAGGTGTCAAACCACTAGGCGACACAGGCTTGAACTTTGGTGATGTTTTTGGTGTATAACTAGTTTGATAGTGACATTCGTTGTGTGCATGAAAGAAAAAAGAGATAAGGAGGGCACATGTATGTTTCTTTGGGTGATCGGATTGCACTTTTTGGGTCACCGAACGGAGATTAGGGGCACATGTATCATAAGTTCGGTGATCTCGAGTCACCGGAATTATGGGCACATGCATATGATCACCGGACTTCCGATAAATTGAATTAATGGTACATGACAATTATCAGATGATCAGAATTAAAATCATAGATCTCATTTCATCCTTCACACAATTCATATTTCTTATTGTCATATATTAAATACAATTGTTGTGGAAGTTAGTGTTTGAAATAGATTACACTACGCAGTCAAATATTTCACTTATTTCGATGGTGTGATATGATAGTCCAAAAACTAAGCTCAACAAAAGAGCATGGTAAATAGATATTATCTATCAGAATTTGTTGTACCATTTAGTTTCAACGTCCATTCCATTGCATAATTAATGAGCTTTCCAAGGAAAATTAAGATTATACTTTCAATGCGATAGAAAAAGAAGATTATATTCTCAATGCTTTGCGTGTTACATTCACGTTTGCTTTGCTTGTAGTCACGATTATATATAATCAATTACATTCATGTTTATAATGACTTACATTCACGATTATATATAATGACTTACATTCACGATTATATATAATCAATTACATTCACGTTTATATAATCACTTACATTCACGTTTATATAATCACTTACATTCACGTTTATAATCACTTACATTCACGTTTATAATCACTTACATTCACGTTTGGTTTGCTTGTTATCGCGATTATATATTGACAAAACATTTATGTTACTGCATGAGATTTCTATATTATCTATCGAAGAAGAAACCGAAAGAACATCCAACGCGAAATGGAGCTCACACATATTTCTCATGTTTCCCACAAAACATGATCGTTAGATGTCGATTGATCAGGGAGCATTAATACAAAACGTGATGATATGATATTGTTTTTAACTATTTTTAACTATTGGGTGACCCGAACGGACTGGCGCCAGTCCGTTCGGGTCACCCGTTGTTTCACCGTACAGCTCATCAGTTCACCGTACACGTCATCAGCCATGCTGTCAAAAAAACGCATGATTTGCCGGACTTCGGGCGACTTGAGTTCCATGTGCCCCCCGTAAGAGATTCAGAGAAGGAGGCTAAAGCGGAATGATCCCATTCTCGTGGGTCATTTGCTGTGCGTTTCATCCGTTACTGCTGTAGTGAGCTACTTTCCCGTGCCTTGTTAAGTCATCGCTGCACGTTGTCGTTTTGACGTTTGTTTGAGTTCTGAGTAGATGCCTTTCCTGCATGTTCCCGGCATGCAAACATACAAAGCGAACTGGATGGGACAGGCTACAGACAAGTGCATCGGGAAAGAGGGCCTCGACGTCTCCACACTCACAGCCACAATAGACACGGCACTATCATGGAACCATGGCGCACACAACCATCCGTCAGCCAGCTCATTGGGTTCTTCGGTCCCGTCAAAACAATGTTTCACGCGCGCGCACGCACTCACACAGAAACACGGAGCTTGTTCCTCACGAGTCGAGTCTCTCAAATACACACTCATACACTTTAGCAGAACGGCTCATTTGGATCGGCTCTAGTTTCCCGTTCTCTCTCTCTCTCTGGCGAAGGGGAACGAGCCAAGGTCGTCCTTGAGGAAGCGCAGACATATATGCATCCAGGCACACAGAGTTCACTTGCCTGACCTCCATCTCCTTTTCAAGTACCTCATTATCTTGAAAGGAAGCCAGGGATCAGAGAATCTCTCTCTCTCTCTCTCTCTCTCTCTCTCTCTCTCTCTCTCTCTCTCTCTGAACTGGTGCTGCACACTCATAGAGACATGTTGCACAAACCTCGTCCAGAAGGCAGCTCAGCGCTGCGGAGGTCTGGAGGCGGTGGAAGCGGTTGCAAGCAGCTGGAGCGGGTGGCCGGGTGGGTGAGCACGGGGATCTACACCGCCTTTTTCACGTCCCTGGATCGCTGTGCCTGCGTGAAGATAGACACCATTGAGAGTAACATGCAGGAACCCATGATTTCGCGGTGTGTCTTGCCGAAGGGGGCTGCGGAAGAGGAGGAGGAACGGGAGCGGAGTCAGCGCCCTTGCTCCACCTTCTCCATCCACCTTCTGCCGCAGGCCTCCACTACTTCCTCCGCCTGCAAGGCCCGACCGCTTCAGATGTTTCGGCCCTCCAAACGCACTTTCGGCAACTTCTGCGGCTGTCGATCTTCACCGAAGCTACCTTCCATTCCTGTCCGTACAATCAGCGCTGCCCACTCTCTTCAATCACAGGACCAGTAGTTACATTGAATGTATAGCTTACTTCTGTGTTCATCAAAATTGAACGGCAATGAACCACTGATTCATGGCCCAAGGTGAATCATTCATATATGTGTGCCTTCTTGCATCCACCACGCCCATATTTTCTTCAATTCTCTCATGAATCGCATAAATATAAGCTCATCTGCGGCTATGGCCTTGTCTCATTCTGCCTCTCTTAAACTACCACGCCCACCACATAGTCATGAACAGCTCCTTGCTTGTCTCAACGAGCGGCATATCCATCAGGATATGCGTATCATGTGAGCTGGCTCTGTCTTGCATTAACATCCATGGTGTTCATGCTTGGCGAGATGTGTGCGTCTGTGAGAGGAACAGTGAACTCTAGTGTTCTGTATCATGAGCTTTGTATTCAGACTCGACTTCTCATATTTTTAGGCTGCGCAAGCACAAGCTAACATCTTTCTAAAGCATCGAAACAGATAATTAGGAACCACCTTTCAAATTTAATGTCGAGCTGTTCAGATCTGAAACACGCACTTAATGTCGAGCTATCTGAAACACGCACTGAGTAATCTGAACTAGAATCAAAATTATTTTGTATAGTACGAAAAGAGTCACCTGAACCTCTGTGACGTTCTTGTTGGTCGGATTTCCATTTCTGATGCTTAAGAAATGCGCCTCTTTTCTAGCGTAGTCCTGTTTCCCAAAGCTTCAGAGTAGAGCGTGGAGGACGAGTCTTTCGTCTGTATAGAATGTGGAGAATCTATGGCGCTGATAGCTGAGACGCGGGCTTCGCCGCTTTTAGGTCAATTTTGCGTAGTCACTTGGTGAGCTTATAGGTGGTCAAAAGTGGCCTTTAAGTTACTTGAAGTGGTTAGTGTTCCTCTTGATATGGGTCTTAAGATGAAATTAAATGTATGCCCTTAGGTGGTCTTTCGATAGCGAGCATGGTTGTATTCATTTGATATGGGTTTACCATTAGTTGAAGTGCAATACTGATGATTTCAAGTTAGGTGTTATGGGGGCATGCGAAGCAAATTAGAGGTGAAATGGTTGACGATGACATTGACCTCGAATGAAGATAGCGAGAGGCTAATATAGAACAAATCTTGATCTTTATTAGTCTATGACTAAGATCTATCTCTCGTTTGTATTTTCTTTATTGGACTACTACAATGCTTTTATTATTCTCTTTATTTCAAACCACAAATCTAAGTTCAATTTTAATCTTAGGTTGTTGGGAATTGAACTCACAACCTCCTAGTTAAGAGTATGATGGGCTAACCAAAAGTCCTCAAAGCCATGATGAAGATTACTTTGTAATCCTCTCTTAAGGTATGGTTCAGCCATCCCTTGCTAGGATTATGTGACATTCCTTTCCCCTTAGATTGTGCATTGCCCTCAATGCTCACTTGTGGACTCTTTTCACTCTCTTGGATCTACTTTCCATGCATGAGTGCTTCCATCAACCTCAAACATTAGCGCTTGGATCAAATTTGAACCTATCCCATCCTATGTGGGTGCCCAACTACCCATGTGTCTTCATCTAAGGCAAGTTTCACACTCACCAAGGACAACCGCTTTTTCCAAGTGCTCATCAAATGAGGTGCCTTACCTCCATCTTGCCCAAGTTCCTCAACTTGGATTTGATATCAATGTTGGGAATTGTACTCACAACTTCCTAACTAGGTTAGCCACTAGCCTAACCACTAGCCCCAAAAGCCATGGATAAGGATTACTTCATAATCCTCTCTTAAGGTATGATTCAACCATCCCTTGCTAGGATTATGTGACATAGGTCATTCTTTTTTTGTAGTTTTTTTGTAGTTTGCTTCATTTTTGTTAGAGGAGATGATGGACACCTTCTAGAGATGAGATGGTGCTACAAATTCCTACTTCACACTAGCCAAAACTAAGTGGAGTTGTACAAAGTAGACCTCTTGAGATTTCCAAGAGGTACAAATAATCACCCAAGTACTTTGGAAGATGATCCTCAAATCATTGGATCAAAACAGATAAGTTGGAGTTTCATTGTGAACCAAAAACTTGCTATTTTGGTCACTATATCTTCTCAAAGAAATGAACACTACTCCTTTGCTAAGAATTGAACAAAATTCTTTTCGGCATATCTAACTAACTCGGGTAGCTAAGTTTTGCAAGTTATTTCACATGAAATGATAGACAATGCTTAGAGAATGATGCTTAGCAAGTTAGAGATGTATCCCGATATTTTTGGTTGTAGAGAGTATGTGGTCTAGAGGGTAATGTTTTGCACATAACTCGAGGATGGCTTAGCCAATTGAAGTGAAACTTTGCAGCAAGAAAATAGACAGTCTAAGGAATCTATAACAACTTAAATCATTGCAAATGATCAAGTACACTAAGAAATGGATCACTAAAGTTCACTGTTTTGAGTGATACATGACAGAGTAGAAGATTTGATATATGAGAAAACTATATTTACTAATGCACATAAAATACATTGAAATTGGCAATGAATGATTGCACAATGTGAGGGAAATATTAGAGTTATAATGTGAGCTCAATATGACACATAAATTCCTCTAAAATCTCTGCTATATCTAGCTATGTTCCATGCAACTATGTAGTCCTTTTTATAGTCTTTTGTTGGACCTAAGATTCAAATTTGAATTCAAATCTTTACCTAAAAGTGTTCCAAAGTTTTAGGACTTGATTTGCCATAAGTCCTTACCAAGTAATTCGTGGAAAGATTCTCTTAAGAACTCGTGATTGAAGTGATTCCATTTATGCACTTTTACGAGGAGTAAAAAAGATGCTAATAGATGAAAACACATATGAGCCTTAGTATAAATGATCAAGCATTTAGGCTTCGAGTAACTGCACGAACAGCTCCCCCTCAAGCCTAATATGCTTGTTCTTCAATTCTCTTTAATCTCCTGCAATCCAATCATCATCTTGAACCTGTTCAATTTTGTTCCATCCAAAGATTTAGTTAGCATATTTGCACATTGCAAGTTGGTTGATACATAGGACAATTGTATGTCCTTGCTAAGTAGCTTCTCTCTCACATAATGATAATTCACTTCAATGTGCTTAGTCCTTGCATGATATATAGGATTAGTAGCCGAATGAAGTGAGCTAGTGTTATCTCCAAAGATTATTGGAGTGTATGTATGTATTCCCAAATCTGAGTAGAGTTGCTTTGACCACATTGCCTCTTGTGTTGCATTTGCAAGGTCTCTATATTCAGCTTCAGTTGATGACAATGCTTTAGTTGGTTGTTTCTTTGATGACCATGAAATCAACTTAGATCCTGCAAAAGATAAGTAGCCAGAGGTGCTCCTCCTATCATCTTTTGAGCCAGCCCAATTTGCATCAGACTATAGCTTGATATCCAAGCTAGATGTAAATGGATAAAATAGCCCCTCATTTATAGTACACTTTAGATACTTTAGGATCCTTTTGGTAGCTTCCATGTGAGGTTTTCTTGGTGTATGCATGAATTGACTTAATGTACTCATCCCATAGCATATATCTACGCTTGTTAGGGTTGCATAATTGAGCCTCCCAACAAGACTTTGATAACCTATAATGTCTTCAAGTAGCTCTCCTTCATGAGTACTGAGTTGTGATTCAATTCCATGGGTGTACCTGCAATTTTTTCATTTTCCATTTTGAACTTAACTAGTATATCATGGATATAGTTCCTCTCAATAACGAAAACACCAAAATTTGTATAAATAATCTTTAAGTCAAGAAAATATGTAAGCAATCCAAGATCATTGATCTTGAACTCCTCCTTCATCTGGGCTTTGATCTTCTTCATGCCACTGGCATGATTTCTTGTAATGATAATGTCATCCACATAAACACATAGATAAATAACCTCTGAATTAGTCTTCTTAATAAACAATGAAGAATCTACCTTGCTTACAACAAAACTTTGGTCCTGCAAGTATGTGACCAGCCTATGGTTCTCTAGGATCTTGCTTTAAACCATACAGTGCCTTCCTTAATTTACATACATAATCAAGTTTGTCTTTGTCGTCATATCTTGGCGGTGTGCCATGTAGACCTCTTCAGAGATCCACCCATTAAGGAATGTATTTTTAACATCTAATTGGTACAATTTCCAATTCTTTGAAGCAACAATACTTACTAAAACTCTAATGGTTGGCATCTTAGCTACAGGTTACAAGTTCTCCTCATAATCCACTTCATGGGTTTGAGCAAACCCCTTTGCTACTAGCCTTGCTTTATACCTGTTTATTGTGCCATCGGATTTTTTTTTTCACTCTGTAAATCCACCTAGATCCTATTACCTTCATGAAAGGTTTTTTGGGGACCAAATCCCAAGTACTATTTTCTTGAAGTGCTTCAATTTCATCCTGCATAGCTTCTCTCCATTCTTCCTTCTTCTTGGCTTCTTCAAATGAAGAAGGTTCCTCTAATATAGAATCTTTAGTCATGTATATAGAATGCTTGGTGACTAGTGATGTGTCATAGCCATACCTTATAGGTTTCTTGCTTTCCCTTTGAGATCTTCTAAGTGCTTGATTGGATGACTCTGGAATATCTTATAATTCTTTGAACTTTGCTTTCCCTTGGACTTCCAAGCTTTGAATTCTTCAAACTCAATTTGTTCTTCATCTTCTAAGTTGACATCCTCTGATGTATGTGGTTCTTCTTTGGTCAGATTTGGAAAATCATTCTCCAAATCATAGGATAACTTTATTTTCTTGCAATCATTCTTAAACCAAGAGTTATTTTCATCAAATAAAACATCTTTACTAATTGTAAATCCTTTGTTAGTGGGATTATATAACCTATATCTATTTTGATTCTAATCATAGCCAATAAATATGCAACTTTGAGCTTTTGGGTCAAGCTTTCCTCTAATCTGTGAGGGTATGTGTGCATATGCAATGCATCCAAAGATCTTACAATGATCTAAAGAGGGTCTCCTGCCATTCCATGCCTCATAAGTTGTCATCCCATCCAGAGACTTGGATGGAAGCCTATTAGATTACGTAGGTGGCTGTGGAAATAGCATGTGCCCATAGATAATTAGGAAGCTTTTTCTCATTCAACATTGATCTTGCAGCCTCTACTATTAATCTATTTCTTCTCTCTACCACTTCATTCTGTTCAGGAGTGTACCTTGTTATAATCTCTCTCTTTATGCCTTTGTCCTGTAAGAAGGATTCAAATTCATGTGAGAAATACTCACCACCTCCATCAGATCTAAGCCTCTTCAAATTTCTACCTGTTTGATTCTCAACCAATGCCAAATACTTCTTGAAACAAGTGAAGAGTTCATGCTTCATAAAACAAAGTATTGTCCATCTACTATAGTCATCTACGAATGAAACATAATACCTTGACCCTGAAATTGATGGCTCTCTACTAGGACCCCACACATCTGTGTGTACATGCTCCAAGTAGTCTTCATACATGTATCCTCTTTTGTTGAATGGTTGCCTATGTGACTTGCCAAATTTGCATGCTCCACATTTTTAGATCATCTTTTGCTATGTTGAATGGTTGCCTATGTGACTTGCCAAATTGGCATGCTCCACATTTGTAGATCATCTTTTGCTTGAACACATTTGGGATGCCAAGCACACTCTAATCCCTACATATTTGCTTCAATGTCCTTTCACCTATATGACTTAGTCTCTTATGCCATATCTCTAATTCAGATAGGGTTTAATCCTTATAATTGAAGAGAGCAATATTTTTTGTATCTTCAACTTTAAAGGTAAAAATTCCACTAGATTTCTCACCTTTTGCAATCCTCTTAAAGCCTTGTTGAGTCCACATATGTTCCATGCCTTGTGAATCTAACATGTAAAACCTTCTCAACAATCTCTCCAACATTGATTAGATTCTTGGTTATTGTTGGTACATATAATACCCTCCTTTGAAGATTCATGTTACCATCAAATGCATTAACGTTTCCAATCTTCTTTACTGAGTGCCTAGTGTCATCACCTGTCTGAACTTCATGCTTTCCTTTGGGTTCTTCAAGGTCAGACAATAATGCTACATTACTTGCTACATGATTTGAACAACTAGAAATCAATATAGAATAGGTACTCATCATCTTTACCTTGCGTGGTTGACATATTCATGAGTAATAGGGAATCCTCTTGATCATCTATATAGTTGTTGTAGTCTCTTTTTCCTCTGAATCCTCCTTGATAGTTGTTGTTATAGCCTTGGTTGTAATTGTGATGGTAGTTGTTTCCTCCATTATTGAACCTTCCTCTTGATTGTCCATAGCCTCCTCTGTAGAAGCCTCTTCCTCTTTGATTCTTTGTATTCCTAAAGCATTCATCTATAGTATGATTTTTTAAGCCACAAATATTGCAAGGTGAAGATTTGTATGGTCTCCCCCTGCCTTGCTTTGCTCCTTTGTTGCTTCCTCTAGTACGTCATCCTCTACCTGTGAAATTCCCTTGAGAGGTACTTGCCTCTTCTTCATTCCTCTTACCTTTGCCTTTATCTTAACTCTTATTTTTATCTGTGTAAAGGTCAGAAGATTGATTACCTCTAGAAGTATCTCCATTCTTGTTGAGCTTTGTCTCATGTGTGAAGAGTTGCCCCATCAATGTATTAGGACTCCCATTTGTCATCAGTCTTGATGCCATTTATGATCTGCCTTACTATCTGCTCTTCTTCTATTTCTTCTCCAATACTCCCAAGTTGATCAGCTACATCCTTCATCTTGGTCACATAGTCAGCTACACTTTGCTTTGGTCGCTTCTTCAAGTTTTTCAATGCATCCAAATCTACTTCTTCCTAGCTCTTGTATTTGATGAGAAGTATAAAGATATTACTTCCCAAGTCTCTTGGGAAATCTTGCAATTACTAATATGAGGTAATAAAAAATCTGATATTCAATTGAGTATACAAGACTTGGCTAGAGCATCCTTTGCACACCATGCAGCTAGTCTCTCTTGCTCCTCTCTTATAGGTTGATGTTTGCTTCTAAGGGTTCGCATTTCTTCATCTCCAGATATTTATCCATACAAACTTCTTCCTTGGAGGTAAGCCTTCATCCTTAGGGACCAAGCTGGATAATTGGCCCTGTCCAATTTATCAATAAATGATGGAACATCTCCCATTCTCCCTTGATGTTGCTTTGATACCACCATTGGAGGAGATGGTGGATACTTCCAGAGATGAGATGGTGTTGTAAACCTTCCAGAGATGAGATGGTGTTGTAAATTCTTGCTTCACTGTAGCCAAAACTAAGTTAAGGAGTGCAAGGTAGGCCTCTTGAGCTTTCCAAGAGGTACAAATAATCACCCAAGTACTTTGGAAGATGATCCTCAAATCATTGGAAACAAATAAGTTGGAGTTTCATTGTGAACCAAAAACTTGCTATTTTGGCCTTGGGTAGCTAATTTTTGCAAGTTATTTCACATGAAATGATAGACCATGCTCAGAGAATGATGCTTAGCAAGTTAGAGATGCATCCCGGTATTTTTGGGTGTAGACAGTATGCAGACTAGAGGGCAATGTTTTGCACATAACTCGAGGATGGTTGAGCCAATTGAAGTGAAACTCTATAGCAAGAAAATAGACAATCTAAGGAATCTGAAAAACTTAAATCATTGCAATTGATCAAGTACACACTAAGAAATGGATCATTGAAGTTCACTGTTCTGAGTGATACATGACAGAGTAGAAGATTTGATATATGAGAAAACTATATGTATTAATGCATATAAATTACATTGAGATTGGCAATGAATGATTGCACAATGTGAGGGAAAAATTAGAGCTATAATGTGAGCTCAATATTCCACACAAATTCCTTTGAAATATCTGCTATGTCTGGCTACATTCCATGCAACTTGGTAGTCCTCTTTTATAGCCTTTTGTTGGACCCAAGATTCAAATTTTAATTCAAATATTTACATAAAAGTGTTCCAAAGTTTTAGGACTTGATTTTCCATAAGTCCTCACCGAATAAGTCGTGGAAAGATTCTCCTAAGAACTCGTGATTGAAGTGATTCCATATATGCACTTTTACAAGGAGTAAAAAATCAATCTTTTACAAGGGATCATTCATGTGCTAATACATGAATGCACATATGAATCTTAGTATAAATGATCAAGCATTTAGGCTTGGAGTAATTGCACCAACACTTTTTATGTTCATGAGGTGGGTCGGACAGTTTGGTGTACTTTGCATTGGAGGATCTCGTATTTGGTTTTTTATGGATGGTAGCCCACTATGCAAGTGATGGATATCCACAAAATATTGCATGTTGCCAAAATCTCTACATGGTGTACTCTTAGAGGATCTTTTATGAGATTGTTGTTATAAGGGTTGCCCACAATTTCCTCATGCAATGGCACCCTCTAGCCCTCATAAAAATATCTCTTTTTTGTATTTAGGAGATGTCCATATGAACACTCTCCTAAGCCCCTTTTTTGATATTTCCCTTAGGCTATGGTTTTGAAGCCTCTCAAATAATGTAGCTTTTTGGCACATGTAGAAATCCCCACGTAGAAGTTTCCCTCGCCTTCATTTCTTTTGAGTTGGTTGTTGGAGAATATTCACAAGGATTTAGAGAGAGATGAGCATGTGCTCCTTTTTGACTAGTCAAAAAGAGCACATGGGAGAATGTGCTAAGCCTATAAATAGAGGCTCATTTCTTGTAAAGGAGGTCCTGTTATGAAGGGAATCCATATAGAAAAGATGGTGTGAACCATCTTTTGGGCTCCATTAGAAGGGCACACACATGAGTGCCATGTGGCACTCATGTGAGATGCCACAGTACTCACTCCAATTAAGGAGTATTAACTCAAGAAGGGGGTACGCGGCTGGGCGGCGATCATTATCGAATCTCTCCGTGTTCGCGCGTGTCTGAGAGGGACTTCGAACTACGTGCCTGAGGAGTGACTCCCAAAAGTAGGAGGATCACTGGAAGCATTCAAGACACCATCCAACATTGGTATCCGAGCCAGGGAGCAGGCGACGGACGCGCCACGAAGACACACATACCGAGGCGTCCCAGCCGACGGGCGGCCAGAGTGCAAGCATCCCAGGCGACAGACGGCCAGAGAGCATCCGACGGACGGCGCCGACGGGCGGCCAGAGAGCAGCCGACGGAGCTCCTCTTCCTCCCCTCCTCTCTAGTTGGAGAAGGTATTGAATGACTCTTCCTCTTATACAAGAGCTTACCACGAATTTCGCCTGCATATGGGATATCAAGCTCCATCGACATCAATTCTGAATTTTTTCGAAAAGGCCATTAGGTAAAGCTTGTGTTGGGAAAATTTCGAGTTTTTTCCTAAACTTTGGAGCTACAAATCTATGATCTAGATCAAGATTTTGTAAGAATCATGAGGGATATATGTATTATGGGCTGTGGTTATGGGATGGGGGTGTTGGTTTGGTGAAAGAAGCTTTCATTCCTCAGTTTTGAGCTTTCCAAACCTATCTATTCATGAAGATGAAGTTTTTCACTTCCCACCGGTGACATACCTCACTTCTCCGGACCATATCTTCCTCATACGATATCGGATTTCAAATATCTTGGTCACGTTTCGAAGCTACGCTTTCAAGCTTCGCTCAGAGACCATCGGTGTTGGATTTGGAAGAGATTTGCCCTATCAAAATCTCTCTGCAGCGCTTCAGTAGGAACTAGGCGGCCACTCCCGGGCCTAGTTTTTCTTCATCCGGACTCCAAATCCAATTTTTTCACTTGGGATTGTCTCAAATTTTTGAAGTGCAGGTGCTGGGCAACACTTTGTGGACTGGCGAGGATTGGAAAATTTCTGAAATTGTTCAGTTGCATTCAGTTTGCCCGTTTGAGGCTTTTCCTACGCACTTTTGGTGTTGTTTTGGATGGTTTATGGTGTCTAGAACCTCCCCGGACCAAGCGGACATTTCCAATTTTCTTTTGGGACTGGCGAGGACTCAAAATCAGCGGCTTGAAGCATCAAGGACCACTTGGATTTAGCTTCCGCAACTCTACTTTGTATCAGGGAAGTGCTCTTGTGTTATATTTCTCTTCTTCTTGCATATTTAAACTCTACTTCCATTCATTTTCATACTCTCTAGTTAGCAAACGGGGGAAGGGTACTTAAACATGGAAAATAAAGGCAAACAAGTAGTTGAGACCACTTCTCCACCTAGAGAGCAACTAGAGGATCAGGATGCTAGGATGGAAGAAGTAGAGTTAGGACAAGAAATAGAAGAGAATATAGAAGAAAAAGAGCCTTCACAGCAAGAGTATACTTATGAAGAACTTATAGATGAATTTGTCACTCGTGACCAATTCATTGACTTGAAAGAGCAAACCCTCAAGTTAGAGAAAGATATGGGTAGCATTACATCTCTTATACAGCAACTTAAGTCTCAAATGATCTCTCTTGAGACTAGTGTCACCTCTTTCCTAGCTAGGAAGGAAAGAGAGACTTCTACCATTCCTCTAGAGATTACTAGGAAAGAGATTTCTCTTCCTAGTAAATATAAAGGAGAGAGCTCTAGGGAAGCTCCCCTCCTGAAAGACTTAAAGCCACCAACCTTCACGGGGGATGACCGAGACAGGAATAAGGATGCAATCTACACTTTTTTACAAAAGTGGCAAGATTTGCATCAATTAAAGGGCACCCCACCTGAGTATCGTGTGCTAGAGGCGAGTCTTTCCCTCGGCCCACGTGCTTATAAGTGGTGGATGAGTCTTAAAGAGGCGAACTCTATCCCTAGTGACTGGACTCAGTTTGAGACTCTTTTTCTAAAAGAGTTTCTTCCTGAAAATGAAGAGGAGAGGAATTGGGATGAGTGGGATAGGATTACTCAAAGAGGCAGGCCTCTTTCAGTCTATCTATCCCACTATAGAGAGATCACTTTGAAGCTTAAGGGTCTAGATGATTTTCAGAAGACCAGAGGGTTTGTTAGGGGCTTGGATAAAGCCATAAAGAGGGAAGTCAGGAGGAATGCGCCTAAGACGTTTGAGGAGGCGATCAAATATGCACAGATATATGAGGACCATAACCGTCCTCAGTATACTCCTATGGAGACGGATCAGCCCCTTAAACCTCTTAGCACCACTAAATTTAAGAAAAAGTTGCCTTTTGGGAAAAACAAGGTTTTTATTAAAAAACAAAGATCACAAGGGCCTAAGCTATCCACAGACCAGTTTGAGAAGGCCAAAAGAGAGAACCTGTGTTTTAGGTGCCTATCCCCTAGCCACTCACAGTGGAACTGTCCACTCAAGAAGGGGGAAGAAAAGAAGAAAGGACCAGAGTCTAGTACGGCTCCTGAAAGGGGCAAAAAGGTGGTCCACCTAGTGCAGACCCTTCCCATTCATGGCAGCTCTAGCTGCAAGGGAGTGGAAGTGATGCACGAGGATATAGAGCACACGTGTTGTTTGACTCAGTCATTGTGGTCACCGCAGTTTGGACCACATGACTTGGTCAAGCTACATGGTAGTGTATACGGGACCAGGGTGCGAGTCATGATAGATGACTCTGCCACTCATAATTTCATTAACTATGCTTTGGTCAAGAAATTGAAGATTCCCCAACAGCCTAGTGCACATAAATACATTGTATCTATGATGCAAGGGCAAGATAAAAGAATATGGGATACTATGGTATCCAATTTGGAAGTCAAGATGCAGGATTATATAGATCATATGGACTTCCAAATTATGAATATGGAGAGGACAGATCTAGTCTTAGGAAGAGAGTGGCTATGGGGGTTGGGAGATACACTTAAACGCAGCTATCAAAATAACACACTCGAGTTTGAAAAGAATGGAAGTAAAGTTTATATTCAAGGAGAGAGAGATGTACCTAGTGCACCTCTCATCTCATCATTAGAGTTGTATAGTCTCTGTTGTTCACAGCATGTACAGGATATGTTTTTATTGTATAGTTATGATATGGAGCATTGTATAGACAGCTCATCTGATGTATATTTTCATGCTTTGAATGTAAATATGAACAGGACTTTCTACTATTCTTTTTTGCAAGAGTGTGTAGTTAAAAGTTTTAAGGATCTTATGTTTGAGTACAGAGATGTTTTTCCCACTGACTTACCTAGAGGGCTACCACCTGAGAGAGGGGACATTGACCATGCCATAGAAGTTGTTACTAACACTAACCCTATTTGTAGACCACCTTATAGGCTTAGTGTTTCTCAGCATGAGGAGGTTGAGAAGCAATTGCAGGATTATTTAGATAAAGGCTTCATCAAACCTAGTAACTCACCATGGGCATCGCCAATGCTCCTAGTTAAAAAGAAAGATGGCTCTATGAGACTATGTATAGATTATAGAGCACTTAATAAGGTAACTATCAAAAATAGATTTCCAATGCCTAGGTTGGAAGATCTATTTGATCAGTTACATCAAGCTCGGTATTTTACCAAGCTTGACCTTAGATCAGGATATCATCAGATCAAGATTAGGGCAGAGGATGTCCCTAAAACTGCATTTAGGACTAGATATGGGCACTATGAGTTTTTGGTGATGCCTTTTGGTCTCACCAATGCTCCTGCCACTTTCATGAAACTCATGAATAGTGTTTTACGGCCTTATCTAGGACACTTTGTAGTAGACTTTTTAGATGACATTCTGATCTATAGTGTATCAGAACAGGAACACTTGGAACACTTGAGAAAAGTATTTCAAGTGCTAAGGGAAAATTCGCTCTTTGCTAAGGAGTCAAAGTGTGAATTTTTCAAGACAGAGGTTAAGTACCTTGGGCATATAGTCTCCCAAGATGGAATCCAGATGGATCCTGAAAAAGTAAGGGCTATTATGGAATGGCCACATCCACGGAACCTGGAGGAGCTGCAGATCTTCCTAGGTTTATCAGGTTTCTATCGAAGATTCATTAAGAACTATGCCAAAATTGCTGTCCCGATGACGGAACAACTTAAAGGGAAAGGGAAAGCCTTTCACTGGGGAGACGAACAGAAGCAAAGTATGGAAAAGTTGAAGGTAGCAATTGCTACAGCTCCACTTTTACATATAGCAGATCCCAATAAACCATTTGTGGTTGAGACTGACGCGAGTGATTTTGCTATAGGAGCGGTTTTAGTTCAGGATGGTCGACCATTAGCTTTTGAGAGCAAGAAACTAGAACCAGCTCAAAAGAATTACTCCGTCTATGAGAAGGAGTTGTATGCAATAGTCCATGCTTTGAAGAAGTGGCGTCATTATTTATATGGTGCCAAAGTTACGATAGTGTTTGATCAAGAGAGCATTAAGTGGCTCTCTAATCAAACAGACCTTAAAGGTCGTAAGGCCCGATGGGCAGAAACCCTTCAAGAGTTTGATTATGAGCTTAGGTATAGGAAGGGAAAGTATAATGTAGTGGCTGATTCACTTAGCCGCATGCCTATGCTCAATGGACTGAGTTTTACTCAGATCACTAGTGAGCTACTTGAGTCTATTAAAGGGAAATGTAGGCTTGACCCTGCATATTCCGAGATTTGGGAAGCCATAGAGAATGGGGATCGTGATATACGGGTTTCCAATGAGGATGGAGTATCGACGGGTACTCAAGAAGGATTCAAGTGGAAGAATTACAGTGTCCATAATGGATATCTGTTATATAAAGGTAAGGTGTGTGTCCCTAGAGATACTGAGATGAGACGGCATATTTTATATGAGTGTCATGACACACCTAGTGCGGGACACCCAGGAGTTAACAAGACTTATGATCTTGTTAAGAGGCAGTTTTATTGGCCTGGACTTCATAAGGACGTCCTAGAGTATGTGCTTAAGTGCAATAAATGCCAGGTCAACAAAGCTGAGAGGTTGAGGATTGGAGGGCTACTCCACCCATTGGATATTCCCAATGGGAAGTGGGAGAGTATCTCCATGGACTTTATAGTCGGTTTACCTAAGACACAGAGAGGGCACGACTCGGTCTGGGTAATTGTGGATAGGTTAACCAAAATGGCTAGGTTTATTCCAACACATACTACAGTGAAGACACCTGAATTGGCTAGACTCTTTGTAGAGAACCTATACCGGTTATATGGTCTTCCTTTGGACATAGTTTCTGATCGGGATAGGAAGTTTACTAGCCACTTTTGGAGAGCGGTCTTCAAAAGGTTGGATACAAAGCTTAGCATGAGTACGGCCGAGCATCCACAGTCGGATGGGCAAACAGAAAGGGTTAACCAAATCCTAGAGGATATGCTTCGAGCATATGTGAATGAAAGGCAAACTAATTGGGAGGAGTACTTACCTATAGTAGAGTTTGCATATAATAGTGCCAAGCACTCTTCCACTGGGCATAGTCCATTTATGCTTATGTATGGGTTTCAGCCAAGGGCTCCTTATGCAGTTGGCTTGCAGAATGAAAAAGTTCAAGCTGCAAAGGACTTCTTGGAAGAAATGAATGATATGCTTAGACTTGCTAAGGACAGCATTAGGAAAGCTCAGGATAGGGCTAGAGCCTATGCTCACCCTCAAAGAAGAGATATCAACTTTGAGGTAGGAGAGCAAGTCTATCTTAGAGTTCCATCTAGGTCTGAAACCATGAAGACGGGACCTTGTCCAAAATTATCTCCTAGGTATTGTGGACCTTTCCAAATACTTAAGAGAATAGGAAAGATGGCTTACCAGCTCCAACTTCCAGAGAATAGTCAAATCCATCCAGTTTTTCATGTTAGCCGGCTTAAGAAAAGGCTGGGTGAATCTGACAACCTCATTCCAAATAGTGAGGTAGTAGAGCCTATTTCTGTTCAATCTATTCCACATGAGCCAGAGAGCATACTACGCACTCGAGAGAAACGGACGAGGAGTCACTTGTATAAAGAGTGTCTAGTAAAGTGGAAAGATAGTTCAGAAGATAGTGCCACATGGGAGCGGGTTAGCACCCTTCAGAGACGGTTTCCCAGTTTTAGTTTACCTTCCCAAGAGTTTTCTTAAGGGGAAGGATATGGGGAAACAACACGGAGACAGGACCATGTATTTCTATACATGGGGATATAGTGGGAGTACCACCCTCTTGATTTCTAGACCTTCCAATACCGTTTTTGAGGACAAAAATGGAGTTAAGGGGAAGGAAATGTTATGAAGGGAATCCATATAGAAAAGATGGTGTGAACCATCTTTTGGGCTCCATTAGAAGGGCACACACATGAGTGCCATGTGGCACTCATGTGAGATGCCACAGTACTCACTCCAATTAAGGAGTATTAACTCAAGAAGGGGGTACGCGGCTGGGCGGCGATCATTATCGAATCTCTCCGTGTTCGCGCGTGTCTGAGAGGGACTTCGAACTACGTGCCTGAGGAGTGACTCCCAAAAGTAGGAGGATCACTGGAAGCATTCAAGACACCATCCAACAGGTCCCTTGGCCAGGGCCTTGGCCTCCATTTTGGTAATGGAAGAAGGTGTCATTTGCTACTCTCTTGCCTCCTTGTGTGCAATGGCGTTGGTCTTGGTGTATGGATTTGCATGTGTGTGTGCATGGTTGGGAGGATGTTCCCCTTTGCTCCTTGTGACGTTGGCCATTGTTGCCATTGGTCCATGAGCGTGGGTGAACCTCTCCTCTCATTCTTTGCCCCAACTTGGAGAAACCTCTCACTTCCATGTGAGGCGGTTAGGGTTTGTTGCTCCCCTTTTCTCAACAAATTTGGCGCCGTTGCCGGGGACGTCGGCCTTTAGCCGTTGGTTTTTCCAAGTTTGCGTGTCCATACTTCATGAGATGCACCTTGACACTTGGAGGAGGATGAATACGTGTGGCCTTCGGTTGGCCTAGGGTACCTCTTATTTGTTAATTTTTGAGTAGTTTAGTTCTTTATTTTTGTTTGTTGCACAAAAACACCCCCTAACCCCCTCTTCTCTCTCTCACACTTCCACATACACATACTCACTTGGCATCACCCCTCATTTTCTTCATTTCTTGAAATAGGTGTTTGCCTTGGGTAGAGGGATGGGTGGTACTTCTTGTTCCCTCCCTCAATTCAAATTCTGAAAATAACTTCAGGTGAATGTTTTAATCGGAACTTGGAAGCCTTCTCTCTCTGCCTTCGCCTTGTCCTCTCTGTTAGACGAACTTGGCTTGCATGAGTTGGACGACTTAAGATGCATAAATGAAGGTAGGTAAGATGGGAGTGATTTCCCCCCCCTCTCTCTCACATCTAATCGTGGTAACGTGCGTCATGGGTTGGGGAACCATTTCTCTCCCTCCATCCGTCCACCTTTCTTTCTCTGAGTGTCGCCCATCTTCCTCGTCAATGTTTGCTCGAGGGTGGAATGTTGCTCCTCTGCAGGTCTCTCTTCGTAGTTGGAGCAGACTACTCAAACCTTTATGGAATATTTTTCGAAGTCAGGATAGGCTCTCCCTACATATCGCTTATCAGCTACTATGATGGTGGTATTGACGGACCTTCTCTGACGTTCAAGGGTCGTTCGAAACTACCATTTCGAGCCCTCTGTTCATATCTGGAAACCCATGTGTGCAAAGGCGGGAGCTTGTCTGGTGAAATCCTGTCAATTCTCTTCTACATCCCCAGCCCAGCTATGTATTTTTTGTGCTTTGATGTGGGCATGCTTCCTCATGTCGGGATTGCCACTTCCCCAGTGTTTTCTCCTTCGACTTCTAAGGAACCTGCTGGTGAGGACGATATCTTCCCCGCTGCTGTGTGGTACTAATCGCTTTTGATTATGTACACTTTGGGGGGGAACCTCTCTTAGTAACGGTTTTGATCTTGGGGCCTGTCCGTCGACTCATTCGGTTGTAGAGTTTGGCTGTATCAGACGAATCATTGAACTGTTTTTTGTGAAAAATCGAATTCATGTTGGTGGACCCTAACATTAGTCCTACTTGCCCTTCGAATGACTACCAAAGGAGGGGTAAGGTTTTGTCCCCTAAGTTATCTCCTCTGTGTAACTGGCGTCAGATAATCATCCTGCCATACTATATTCTAAAGTAAAAAGTTTGATTTTTGGTTCCGGTCTGGGCTGTCTGTCATGCCCCTCTTGCAGCCCACATTTGAAAGATTTGGAAGATAACTAAATACTTGATCTAAAGAGAAAAACTGTAGGACTCTACAGGTTTGTGAAATCTAATACACTCTATGGCTGCAATAAACAATTTTTTCAGTCTGTCATGTCTTGCAAAGCACTTTAAAGTATGCATTCCTCACTCTATTTTGTCTTCGAATGTCTTCTGTAAAGCCAATGCAAACATGTTTTTAGTATTTTGGTGTCAGTTATTTCATTGACTATCTCAGTTTCTTGTGAACTCAAAGTAAGGTGCCACTTGGTTAAGTTTCCAGGCGTTGGAGCTTCAAGGAGTGGCGGCGTTGTCTTTCTTCCTTGCTGAACTGGATTATGTCCTACTTTTTAAGCTGTGGTTTCTCTTCATTTTAAGACCCTTGGACCGCAAAACTCTCGGGGGAGCCTTGTTTATCATCTCATACTGGTTATGGATGGCTAAGCACATTCTGCTAGTTGATGCTCAGTTTCTGCTCTTTGATAGGGGGCATAGGAATGCCATGTTCCTACTATTGTTTTCATGTTTCCAGATCTGGCAGATTGTAGCTATGGTAACTTAGGGATGGGCATACTTCTACCATACTAATCAGAGCTATGTGATGTGTATGTGACATATTGATGGTGTCTGATGGATAATACGGTGTGCACTTTCTTGATAATTCATTGGGGTAAACTGAAGTAAAGCAAACGGATCTGTTGGTCTTCATGTACCCTGGATAAACTCCCATCAACACAATACCTCCACTGATTGTAACACGGTTTGGGAAAGGCACTGATGTAGGACTTATTTAGTCTTCCACTTATGAGTGTTGAAACACTATGCACTGTTGACATCTAATGCATGCGCTCGATTAAATGCACCAAAGGCATGTCTGATGAATAAGGTTAAGTTTTACAGACTTTGTGCTTCAAATTACATAAACGTTTTTACATTCTTTCACTATGAGTTGATCTATGTCTAGAAATCCTCTACTTTCACCAGTCGAGCAAGATACTACAAATAATATACAAATGCTATGTTTGACATCCTTGGTACAATTTCTTTCCGTTGAGTCATCTATTGACTCATGATTGGTCACACATTTTTATTCTGAAGATCACTTGAAGATGTTGCAGGTAAGCGAGTTCACGACAAACAAGATTCTTGACAGATTTGGTGGAAGTATGGTATTCTCTTTGGCACACATGAAGTCCCAACTACTTGGAACAGTTTATTAAAATAATCATAAACTCTTACCCCATAACGAGAGAGGTGACAGTCATGATGTTTTTGCTTATAAAAGTTTTCAGGATTACTATTGGTGCCTCATTAAGAGGTTTCTGGAATAGGAGGGTGCATGATTGACCTCGGTTTCACACTTGCCTCAATCTAATTGGAGCGGTCTTCTCTATGTACTTCATGACAATCAGTTAAATGTTTAGGACATTGGGTGCATACTGTTTGTGCTTCGAAATGTTCTTTGTGTGGTGAGCAAATATCCTTCAAGGGAAGATTACAGATGCATAAAGGGAGTGCTATTTTTGTTGAAGGTGATTGAAGTTTGAATTTGGGGGCATATCTGGGATATTCTATCACATAATATGAATGCTCTCATTCTAAGTAATCAACTTGACTTTTCTCAAGTGTTACAGGACAAAACAAAAGAGGCATGATGGCCCTCAGGCTCAAGGGGCTTGCTGCAAAACAATCTAACAGTCTAGATGTGTAGGGGCTGCTCATTTTGAGATACTTAATTTGTCTCACAGGTTCTTGACAATATGGAGTTTTAGGCTGATGCATATGACAATCAGGAAACTGTACCCTGGGTATCTACTTTTTATGATTGCATCCAGGTTGCGTGTTATGAAGGTTTCAAGATTAGCTATGTTTCTAGGCTCTCTCGTGTCCTAAGAAAGAAATTCCTGAAATGTTTTTATGAATGCAAGAGCTTAGTGCTGCAAATTGGCCCATAACTTCCAATCCCTGACTTTTAGGGAACTCAGCTCTAAGTGATTGTTTTTTGCTAGGGAAGTAACTCTCTAGTTCCACATTCCTCATTTAAGGCTTAATTTTTCATAGTTCATTATAGGTTAACACACTTAGAACTTCAACATTGATCCTTCTTATCTCCTATGGATGATTTGATGATTTGCAGGAATAGTGTTGGATAAGTTGTTTGAATCTCAGGAAAGCTTGTAAAATGACAGGACTCATAATGTTGCACTATTGTTTATTCATTTTATGAGCACAGAACACTCATGTTAAATTTCAAACTTGATTGACTAGGAGCTTAGTATGAATGATGGAAGAAACATAACTTAAGCATGCTACTACATATTCATCTCATGCTATGCAATGCAATATGTCACACTCACTTGGAGATTACAGATTTTGGCATCATCTTTGGACTATAGAGATAAGAAGATTTTCAGGAGCTCTTCTCATTAGAAGAGAAAGTCCTATGTGAAAGATGCTCCCTGAAGTGGAAACTAAAAATGGAATTAACATTTTTTTGGCTGCTTCTTTTCAAAAATCAGTCTACTTGTTGTGTATGTTTAATTTTCAGGTATTGGAGCTTTTGAGTGAAGGCACATGGGAAGGAGGCTGGGCTGACTGCCCCCCAAGGGGATTGTGTCGCTCAGCATTGCAGGCCTGAAAGACTTGAAGACTTACAAATTTGGATACATGCTGGGCTGACTGCCCCCCAAGGGGATTGTGTCGCTCAGCATTGCTTGATTAGAGATTTGAAGGCAGACGGCTTGCTGATTCAAAAGATTTGCAGCCTTGCAAAATTCAGATTGGAACTGCTGCATATTTGAAGAGTTGAAGACTCCAAACTTGGACCAGTTCGGCACTATATGCTTCTCTCTTAGCTTTGTCGGGGACGACAAAGTCTAGGAGGAGGAGGGTGTTGTTATAAGGGTTGCCCACAATTTCCTCATGCAATGGCACCCTGTAGCCCTCATAAAAATATCTCTTTTTTGTATTTAGGAGATGTCCATATGAACACTCTCCTAAGCCCCTTTTTTGATATTTCCCTTAGGCTATGGTTTTGAAGCCTCTCAAATAATGTAGCTTTTTGGCACATGTAGAAATCCCCACGTAGAAGTTTCCCACGCCTTCATTTCTTTTGAGTTGGTTGTTGGAGAATATTCACAAGGATTTAGAGAGAGATGAGCATGTGCTCCTTTTTGACTAGTCAAAAAGAGCACATGGGAGAATGTGCTGAGCCTATAAATAGAGGCTCATTTCTTGTAAAGGAGGTCCCTTGGCCAGGGCCTTGGCCTCCATTTTGGTAATGGAAGAAGGTGTCATTTGCTACTCTCTTGCCTCCTTGTGTGCAATGCGTTGGTCTTGGTGTATGGATTTGCATGTGTGTGTGCATGGTTGGGAGGATGTTCCCCTTTGCTCCTTGTGACGTTGGCCATTGTTGCCATTGGTCCATGAGCGTGGGTGAACCTCTCCTCTCATTCTTTGCCCCAACTTGGAGAAACCTCTCACTTCCATGTGAGGCGGTTAGGGTTTGTTGCTCCCCTTTTCTCAACAGAGACCTTTGCAAGGTTAGAGTGAGCCAACATACCTCTACCTCAAATTTCCTCATTTAGCGTTTAGCATCACCTTGTATTTCCTCATTTAGAGTTTAGCACTACCACGTATTTAGAACAAAGAATTCTTTGGACCTAGCATTCTCCTTTATTTTAGTAATTTTCTCTAAAGCTTTCTTTGATTTAATTTTATGGTCCTTCAACGCAATTGAAATTCTTTCAAAATTCTTTCAATTTCTTTCCCTCTTGTTGAGGCTGCTATCAACATGTTCCTGCTTCATCTTATCTAGCTCTTTTGTTAGTTGATGAATCTGTCTTTGTAAACTCCAGATAACTACCATCTTTTCAATAGATGCTGGCTACAATTCAATGGATAATGTAGTGAAATTCAAATTGGGTAATTGATATGCCTTTAAAAACAAGCTTCTTGGATTGTAACTTTACTACAACTCTACAACCCTTTTTTTTAAGACAACAAGAAGATTAGATTAATGATTGTATGTGTAAGTGTACAGAGGGCAGGATCCCACACAAGGGTCCCAAATTACAATAAATACTCAACAAATACTACTGGAACAGGGGACATACATCTGGGCAGGATACAAGTCAGAGAGATACAAAGTTTCCTTATACAACAAGCTCATGTACATGAGAAAATCATGTCAAATCTAGAACTAGAGTACAACTTAAGTAATGAATCTCTCCACTGGTTGGGGAAGGTGTTATATAGATGTTTAGACAATTGAAAATTCTCAAGAGGGGCTGTCTTGATAGCAAGAAGACACCTCACTGCAATGTCTTTGAACCCTTTGCATCTCTTGAATTTCTACAACATGTATCTGGCAACATCAGCAAGGTGAACAGGTCTATGGGAAGTGCATTGAAGAAGCCTCTCCTGCAACACTTTTTTTGTGAAGCAGCAATACCTAAAGACAAGCAGGAGATAAGTTAGTGATATCCATTATAGCAAAGTCCTGAATGACCCCACCATTGACACTGAGGTCATTCTAGCTAGAGTATCCCTTCTTGCAACACATGCTCTTTCATTCCCATTTTGCGATTGTTCCACAGAGATAGCCATCCAATCTAGAAAAAAGTCATAATGAATAAAGTACTTCTCATTAGGGCAACATGCCTTTTTAACCTCCACCCGAGCCTTCCATAATCTACAACAAAGGGAACTACCTACAGCAACAAAAGAGTGAGGAGACACAATAATATCCCATAAAGAATGATCTTGCCAGGATTTATAGTTTTCTATATAAAAATGTTTAGTGTTTCTTTTTATGAGGTTACCCTATATGTCAGAAGAATCCAGGGATCTAGCTATCCATTTAGCAGCTTTATTAGGGAGGCAGCAGATGTTCCACTTGATTGAACTTCTCAGCATAGAAATGGTTACTGAAGAAACTAGTTTATACTTATCTGGTCAAATCGTGTACTACATAGTGCCAGACAAAAAATTTGTCCAACATCACATGGGTATTACAAATTCCATGGCATACTATTATAAACGGCCTCATACACATCACCATTTATGGTAAACATGTATGTACAATCGTGGACTGGTGAAATGGGTATTTTAGTGCATCTTACAAGATGGGAATACATATAAGTTGGTGGTCTTGTTTCTAACAACCTGTAGACATTTTCTTCTAGTCTCTCATAAAATAAACCCACCACATAATATGTTCCCGAAGCTATCAGGTTGTTCCACGCATCCATTACATTCTTCGGACTGAAATGTTTTCCTTGTGTGCACTTTAATAAATAGAAATCTGCATCTTCATCATTGTCCTCTTTTGCATTGACTGCAAAGTTGTCATCCACTGACAATGCATCTAATATGTAGTTGCCATCACCTTCAAATGTAAAATTGGAAAAGGACGAGTCTTCTGCTTCATCTGAGTCACTGATAGGAGTCAAAGTATGGTATGCCCAATTTTGAACGTGGCATTTGTTGATGCATCTTTTCCACTGACCATGGATACAATGAAAGCAATAACATGTAAGTTCTCTTACACCAATGCAATGTCCACCTAACCTTGAATAGCCACAAATCAAATGCAAGGATCAAACTTGAGATATCCCCTTACAATCCCAAGACTTCTCCTTGTTCACTTTGTCAATCTTTACATCCAAGAAGACCCGTGTGACATCTCTCCCTTTTGACTCTAACAAATGTCCCCTGAGAAATTTCACAACATCTGCAGCACACTTCAGCATTGCACCTTCAGGTTTAAGTTTTTCATGGGTTAGCGCCCTTTTCACAACCCTTTTCGTGTCCTGACTCAAAGAAGTTCCATATCATAGTCATGCCTATTAGCCCTGGATATCTTCCTATGAAGTAAAATGGACGTTTAGCTTTAAATTGAGAAGCTGCACCATCTAACCATACCCAATGTTGGCTTAATTCAAGATTTAGCTCTCTCAACCATTGCCAATGTAATTGGAAATAATGTTGCACAAAAAGGGTGTCATGCATCTTGTCATCGGATATGAAGAAGTGGATTACCTTTTTAGGAATACCCTGTAAATGAAAATATGTGATATGCACAATAATAGTTACCTGTACAGACCACCAATGCATAGATTGTATTTCATTTTGCTCGCGGAATGTATAGTTTTCTGCAAAATCAACCATTGAAACCACAACATCGCCTGGGAATTCAGAGACACACATCTTAAACTGGTTCGCTTGCCATAAATAAATGAAATTGTGCTTGATAAATTTCTTTAGAGTTTTCTCAAATAATAATGTTACAACTTTAGGACTCATCTCCCTCTTTATCAATTCTTTCCTTTTATGAACTTGTCCATACATTGACTCGACTTCTTCAAAGATCTTTATAGGAATATGATATTCCTCAATGCTAGTCTCTCTCGGACACCACTTAAAATATCCTGCTCTGCAATCAGAGCACTCACCCATCACACATTTGTACTAGTGGAATGTGGTATCATTTCGACATGGACATAGAATACTCTCTATATTGCTGCTAATCGATCGAAATGTAGCTGAAGCATTGCACCTTGATGTTTTCCCTACTTGACAAATAGAACAATCACATTTACAAAGACATTTATGCACAAACGAGCTTGATTGACGTAGGGGATTGATTGCATCCTTAAGGTATGACATTTGAACGTGATAAATGCAGCAACATGTGAATCTTTCTTTCAATATCTTAACAAAATATAGCTTCAATGATTCAAACTTTTGAAGCTGGATATTAATCATTGGATGCAATTGTTTGAAGCATATAAATAGCTCCATCTACATTACACAAACAAGTAGTTATTAGTAGTCATTAATTAACTAGTTATCAGTTTGCTATTATTAAGTAGTTGGTGGTTAGTTGTTACAAGGTGTTAGATTGTTACTAGTTAGTTCTCAGTAATTAACTATTACTAATTAGCTATTATTAAGTAGATGGTTCTTGGTTAGCTTTTTGTAATTAGCTATTACTAAGTAGCTGGTTCTTAGTTAGTTCTCAGTAATTAGCTATTACTGAGAACAATTAGCTTGTTATCAATCAGCTATTATTAAGTAGCTCATTCTTGGTTAACTATTTGTAATTAGCTATTACTAATTAGCTTGTTACTAATCAAATATTATTAAGTAGCTGGTTTTTGGCTAGCTGTTTGTAATTAGCTAACTAATTAGCTTGTTACTAATTAGCTTGTTAAATATTACTAAGTAACTGGTTCTTGGTTAGCTATTTGTAATTAGCTATTACTAATTAGCTTGTTACTAATTAGCTTGTTACTCATTAGCTTGTTACTGATTAGCTTGTTAGTAATTAGCTATTACTAAGTAGTTGGTTTTCGATTAGCTATTTGTAATTAGCTACTACTAATTAGCTTCTACTAATAAGCTATTTCTAAGTAGCTTGTTACTAATTAGCTTGTTAATAATTAGCTATTACTAAGTAGCTGGTTATTGATTAGTTATTTGTAATTAGCTATTACTAATTAGCTTGTTACTAATTAACTATTACTAAGTAGTTGGTTCTTGGTTAGCTATTTGTAATTAGCTATTGCTAAGCTTGTTACTAATTAGTTATTACTAAGTAGTTTGTTACTAATTAGCTATTACTAAGTAGCTAGTTCTTGGATAGTCGTTTATAATTAGCTATTACTAATTAGCTTGCTACTAGTAGCCTATTACTAAGTAGCTGGTTCTTAGTTAGTTCTCAGTAATTAGCGACTATTCTTTAGCTTGTTAACAGTTAGTTATTATTAAGTAGCTAGTCGTTGGTTACTTGTTTGTAATTAATTATTACTAATAATCTATTACTAATTAGCTTGTTACCAATTAGCTATTACTAAGTAGCTAGTTCTTAATTAGTCGTTAGTAATTATCTACTACTAATTAGCTTGTTAGTAATTAAATATTACTAATAAGGTAGTTCTTGGTTAGCTGTTTGTAATTAGCTATTACTAATTAGCTTCTACTAATTAGCTATTACTAAGTAGCCAATTCTTGGTTAGTTGTTTGTAATTAGCTATTACTAATTAGCTTGTTACTAGTTACCTATTACTAAGTAGCTGGTTCTTAGTTATTAGCAATTAGCTATTACTATTTAGCTTGTTAAGAGTTTGTTATTATTAAGTAGCTACTTATTGGTTAGTTGTTAGTAATTAGTTATTACTAATTATCTTGTTACCAATTAGCTATTACTAAGTAGTTGGTTCTTGGATGGTTATTAGTAATTAGCTATTACTAATAAGCTTGTTACTAATTCGCTATTACTTAAGAGCCAGTTTCTTGGTTAGTTGTTTGTAATAAGCTATTTCTAAATAGCTTGTTACTAGTTAGCTATTACTATTAGCTTGTTAGTAGTTAGCTATTACTATTAGCTTGTTACTAGTTAGCTATTATTATTAGCTTGTTACTAGTTAGCTATTACTATTAGATTGTTACTATAAGTTACTTGTTACTGGTTCTTGTATAATTAGCTAAAATCATGAACTGATGATTGAAAATAGGATTACTTGAGATACATCAAGAAGGTGAACAAGATGCTCTAATTATTGATTTTTGCCAAGTCGGGTCCTACTTGTATCCTTCTTATTTGGTGACACCCGGCTCTTTATTGTCCAAAACGTGATAATCAGATGCTTGACCTCTTGTGTGATACATGTGGTATGTATTGCCTTACCAATTGCCTTCAAAAAACTATGATCAGACTCAATTGTACTTAACCATCCAATCGTATCATAGACAACTTTCTTGCTTACTCCCAATACCCTAGAAAGTCTTGAAATATTCATCTGATTTGTTGATGAATATGCATCACTATTTAGAGCCATCATCAATGTTGATCTCTTCAACACAAGGTCGTCAGAATTCTTTCTCATACTTTGCAGTGTATTCTGAAGATTGATGAAAAGGGCACATGTTACATGATCTTTGTTATTTCCCATTGCATCAAAAATTTGTCCAATACATGGACTCTGCAACATCCTATTTAGTGCCTTGATTTTATCTTCACAACATAAGTGTCTAGTTTGATTTTTAAAATACTTGATGATCTTATCCACAATGCCATCCAAGATGCTTGAACTGCAATTAGCATTACCCTCCACATTAGTGTCTGACCTTGATGTTATTGTGTCTCTATATTTCCTTTTCTTTTCCTTCCAATAACATCTTAATGCTTGCTGATCACTATCCACTGCTGGTATTGTATTAACTTCCATTAGTTTGCTTGTCCGAGATTGTCCTACATCAACACACTACAAATGATGAAGAAACCATGAATATAATAACATCTACCACTCATCAATCCACTTTATTATATTGACTTTACATTGAGTATGCTCATCTGATATCATTATGTGCTCCATCACTTATGTATGTAGACTTGTTATACCACTTTAAAACCTACAACAATCATCCAAAACCCCAGATGTTAGATACAATGAATGAACAATATGAAACTAAATGGACATTGTTAGGCATACTTTTAAACCTGCAACAATCATCCACAATTTGAGATGTTACTCATATATAACTTCCTTTTTTTTAGAGAACAAGAAAAAAGTAGATTAATGAGGAAATTGTATGACATGTGTAGGGGCCAAGAGCCCGCACATCACCATAAAAATCAATGTCATTAGTCTTTACAACGAGAAGCTGCACCATCTGACCATACCCAATGTTGACTTAAGTCAAGGTTTAGCTCTCTCAGCCATTGCCAATGCAATTGGAAACATTGTTGCACAAAAAAGGTGTCATGCTTCTTGTCATCAAATATGAAGAAGTGGATTACCTTTTTAGGAATGATCTCTAAACCAAAATATGTGATATGCACAAAAATAGTTATCTGTATAGACTCAGGATGCAGCACGTAGAAAAAATACATATAGTGATGGAGTCCCTCTCACTATTCTCACTCAACATGCAGCACGTAGAAAAATTCACAGGCGAGAAGAGGTACTGCGGCATACTCTCCAACATGCAGCACGCAAAAAATAGTTATCAATATTCCCCACCTAGGACGCAACATGCAGAAAAAATTCCTATAGTGATGGAGTCCCTCTCACTGTTCCCCACTCAACATGCAGCACGCAGAAAAAATCCCAGGCAAGATCAAGTATTGTGGTGTACTCTCCAACATGCAGCATGTAGAAAAACACCCGTCATGAACGCTCCACGTAGGGGGTTGGAAAAGCATTCCTACTCTGCAACCCATAGAAATCGCATCAAGCTTTGTAATGTATTTTTTGTCCCAAGGATACATGTTGGAGGTGGCTTCCACAGTCTGTTTCTAGATCTTAACAGAGTCAATTTTCCACTTCAACTTGGGCTAATAACATCC